>RZGL01000058.1:0-158711 GCA_027886155.1 Fusarium paranaense
CGTACCCCCCGTGCTTGGTCTTCCGAGCACAACGGAGTTGCGGAAGACCGAGTCACGGGAATAGGCCGGACTATAGGCCCCCTCAAGTACCCTCTTGTCCTTGATTTGGCCAGTTGTTCTTGTGTCCTCTAGGGTAGGTACTCTCTGACTGCGGTGAAAGTCAACGACGAACACAGTCTAATTAAATACTCACCACCTAACAGTTTCTTAGTTAATATTGTCTTCTTTGTAACCAGGATACGACAGTGTATTGTCACGATGAGCCTTCATGATCGCAGAATTATGTCCTCACAAATGGTGCTCCGATATATTGTCCGGGATGGGCTACGGGGCGGACAAGTGGGCGGCTTTCCTCAAGGTTTTTTTTATTTTTTCGATAAGCGACAGGTCGCCCTGGCTTGAGACAACTGTTAGTCACGGCTATTGAAGACAATCACCTATCTCTCTATTCGCGGAGCCGGGAACATTGAGGCAGCCACGGACACGTCTCCGGCCAATTTGTCGACAGGTTATTGGTGGAGGAACGCCTCAAACACTTCAACAGGTCTCGTGATGCAAACGCCGCCGATACCACACACCAATTCAATATTCTCATGAAAATTTTACCAGATACAAAATCTGCAGCATTTTCCCGAAGCGCTTGTCTTTTCTCGAGATTTACAGACCTTTCTTTAATAGTCCTGGCCTCTCTCTCGTCTTAGCCTAGATACGCATAGTGTTAAGGCTAATGACGTCATTCTGTCTCATTCTTCTCCGTTCAACAACGCGTCTCATTCGCGCACAAACGACAGACCTCACTTTCCTAGACCAGCATCGGGGCTCCTGATAATCCCTCATGTCTGGTCAGATCCCGTCTGGTAGAGACAGGCCTTTGCGCCGTCTGATGCCGACCCAGGCTATTAGGTCGGGGTCGTCCGCGGCGGGTAGTCCGTCGTCGAGGTCGTCCGTGGCGGGTAGTCCGTCGTCGAGGTCGCGGTTGAATACCGTGATTGCGGCCTGCAACGCGTGCCGGAGAAACAAAGCCAAGGTGGTTTGATTGTCCGTTGACCCGTCTTCCAAAGGCTAACCTATATCTTAGTGCTCCGGTGGGAGACCGACATGTCGTCGCTGTCTTGATAAAGGCCTTTTATGCCAGTACATGACGCTACCAGGAGAATCACGACTGCAGGCCATTCACCGGAGCAATCACGACCTGAAGGACCGAGCAACAGCCCACGAGGAGATCCTCACCCTGCTCAAGACCCTGCCAGAGCGTGACGCACAGGACATCTTAAAAAGAATCAGATCCGGCACCGACGTCGAAGTTGTTCTGAACCAGGTCAAGGCCGGTGATCTTTTGCTTCAAGTGGCCTTAGTGCCCGAGACAAGACTCCGATATGAGTTTCCGTATCGATCTGAGATGCCTGCAGATTACGTTCGAGACAACCCATACCTAAATTCATTGATTTACGAGGCGGCTTCGCTCTATTCGACAAGTGAAGTCTCGGAGCATGTTTCGCCCCGACTCATGACTGACTTGGGCTCTGATGAGCAACAAAGTCCCTACCTGAAACCTTTTCACGCAGCACATGTTGTTGAGCCTGTTCTCTCTAACGTCAAGCCATCGTTGTGGACTCCAGTGTGCAATGATGATGCGCTCATGCGAGATCTCCTCAGTGTGTTATTTCGCTGCGAGTACCAATTCACGGCGGCGTTCCAGAAGGACTTATTCCTGGAAGACATGGCTGCTAGACGAAAAGACTTTTGCTCATCTCTCCTCGTCAACATTGTCCTTGCTTATGCTTGTGTATGAGCTCCTCAACACCGTCGATGACCCATCTGATCTAATCGCAGGTCTGCTACCCTGGCTTCTCGAACCGTGCTGAGTACTGGAACCCCAATACTCTCGCGTACCGCTTTCTTGCAGAATCCAAGCGCCTCTGGGAGCTAGAATGTTCAGAACCGTGCATCACGACTATACAGGCTGGTATACTCTTCAGCGTCTTTCACAACCTTTGCGGCTTGGATGAGATTGGACAGCCGTACAGGATTCATGCTGTTTCATTAGCTCACGAACTTCGAATCTTTGACGTGATGGGCGTACGAAGTCAAAGGATACAGAACGGTAGAGCATATACGGCGTGGGCTTTGTACGCCTGGGAAACGTGAGTGCATCAACTCCAGAGCATGCATACGTGTTGACCCTCTCAGCCTCGTCGCCTTCTCTTTCATGCTGTCGCCACTGCTCAAGAAGCCCCCAGAGTGGGCATTGCCAGATCCAACAAGGAATTCACAATGGTACGGCGAGATATGGATAAAGTATCCGCTGAACAATGGCCCCTCGCCATCCTACTTTTCTCACATCTTCCGAGCAAGATGCCAGTTCCGGATCATCATGAATGAGATTTGCGATGCGGCCTACTCGGAAGGGTCTGGGATAACTCTTGACAAAGCTCATGGGTTCCGTGAGCGACTAGAGAGCTGGTATAAGAATCTATCTGTCCCGCTCCAGCCAAGGACCATCGTTCTTCCCGGCCACCTTCAACTTCAGTAAGTATCTAGGACTCAAGTTAATTACCTGACTACAGGCTGGCCGAATCGGTATAGTTGATACTTGACAGCATTTACTATCATCACCTCTTGCTTACCCTCTACGAGCCGCTATGTGATATTGAGACAACCCAGTACCCTTCTCCGCACCAAATTGTTGCTTATGCCAAGAAATACCTCCAGACTCTCGTCCGAATCTACTATCTCCGACACGGATTTGAAGCCATGGATCTCTTTGTTGTTATTCCCCTTATGCTCACAGGCTACGACTGCATCGATGCCATCGGGGACCAAACACCAGCTACTGAGCTTGAAACCTTGCGATCAACCCTCATTTTGATTGCGCAGGGCTTATACAGCCAACGACGGAACCATTACTTGGCGGAAGCGCTGTTCCGGGTTATCCGGGGCCGCATGAGACCACAGGAACGTGCCTTGTTGAGAGGGACCATGAACCTGGAGGAACAAGAGGCGGTCAACGAACTGGACGACATGCAACCTGTTAGGAGTCATTGGCCAGTGAGCGTTGTCAAAAAGCAGGAAGATGTGGATTCTCATATTTTGAAGAATCTTGTCAAGTGCTATGCGTCTCTGAACGTGGAAGAGCATCAGGGACAGACATCTGAACAAGCGCCATGCGCTAATGTATCTTGACTGCACATATTCTCCTATTTGATTTATCTCTTCGTATCCAGCTGCATTGATGTGAAGGAGGCTAAAGCAATCACGCAATGGATCAGTCAGCCTCTGTCCATATTGCTCAGCTTTACCAAATCACCATGACTCAACCAACACTCAAACGATCTTGATAAAAGACTCGACTGACTCGACTGACTCGACCCACAAGGATTCTTACCGATCTCAACAAGAAGACAGCTGCCTTTTCCGGCCGGTCCCGAGACGTGTTGATTCTGCCAAGAGGCCCTCTATTCGGTCCGCCCTTGCTCAAATCTCTTGATCCGCAGAGCCTCGTGCCTTGTTCTTCAGACTCCCGCTGACCTTTCCGCGAATTGTGGGAACTCTTTTGCCGCTCAATTCCGTCGATTGCCGCGTATTTATCAGGTTATACGGCAGGGATAACGTGATGGCCTCATTGCTGATAAGGGGAGTGGGGGCTTTTACTTGGGCTCTTGGCTCGGTATTAAAGGTATGAAAGAGCTTTTCAAGAGCCGTGTTATGAGTGACGAAAACAGTGATTTTAATTGTGACACATGATCTCTTTAAAATTGCATGTTCTTGTGATTCTAAATCGCCATTGACAGTTATTGTCCTCAATATCAACATTCTCAAGTCAACAATCAAGCACATCAACCAACAATGGCACCAAAGGTTGATCTGGCAGAGTATCTCTGGACGCGGCTCGCTCAGTTCGGCCTCGGCTCCGTCCACGGCGTCCCTGGAGACTACAACCTCACCGTCTTGGACTATCTCAAGTCGACTGGCATCCACTGGGTTGGCAACGCCAACGAGCTAAATGCCGGCTACGCAGCCGATGGTTACGCGAGAGTCAGAGGCATTGGCGCTATCATCACTTCTTTCGGAGTGGGAGAACTTTCAGCCATTAATGCCATCGCGGGAGCTTACTCTGAGAGAGTTCCGGTGGTACACATTGTTGGAACACCCTCGCTTGCCGCCCAGGAGGCTGGAGCATGTCTGCACCATTCATTGGGCGATGGAAACTTCAAAATCTTTGCGGACATGTACAAGATGGTTACGGTAGCTCAGGCAAACCTTACGGACCCTTCCACCGCCCCTCGGGTGATCGATGCGACCCTCAAGGAGTGCCTTCGACAGAGCAAACCAGTGTACATTCAGATACCTTGTGATATGGTCAAAGTCAAAGTGATGGCTCCCGCATCCCCAATCACTCTTTCATTGCCCAAGATCGATGAGTCATTTGAACATGAACTCGTTCATAGACTTGCAACTCGAATCCAAAGCAGCAAAAAGCCAATGATCTTAGTTGATGCGTTTGCTGGGAGGTTTGGGATGAAAGACGAAATCAACCAACTGGTCAGGCTGACTGGTTTCTCCACCCTCACAACACTTGGAGGAAAGGGCCTCGTCAACGAAGATCTACCCAACTTCCACGGATCTAGCCTTGGTTTGGCGGGAGAACCAGCTCAGCAAGCATGGGCCAAGTCTCGGGACTTGGTTCTTCGGTTTGGTCCCTTGGACTCTGATGCCAACACCTTCGGTTCAACCACCATACCAGATCCTCACATCACGGTGACCTTTGAGAAGTACTCCATCAGCATGGGCGGCAAGGATCTTCTATTTGGAGGGAACCGTGCTTTACCTGTCAAGTCTATCCTAAGGAGGCTAGTTGGCCAGCTGAAGACGTGCAAACCTCCTGTCCCAGAACCCTATCCGGAGAAGTGCATCTCACTTAAGACCATGCAAAAGATGCTGCTCCCACCAGAGAAGGATAGTATTATAGATCAATACTCTTTCTGGCTGCGCGTCTCCAACTTTATCAGGGAGGGCGACATCGTCATGGCTGAAACCGGCACAGCCACACATGGAAGCCAGAGTCTCATCCTTCCAGATGAGACTGTCTTCATCAACTCCTCTATCTGGCTTTCCATCGGATATACTCTTGCTGCATGCCAGGGAGCAGCTCTCGCACAGAGTGAAATGGTTGAGGACAAAACACGACGCCCTGGCCGGACCATTCTATTCGAGGGAGATGGAAGCTTCCAGATGACGGCACAGGCAGTTAGTGACATCATCAGGAACAAGCTCGACGTAATCATCTTCGTCCTCAACAACAGTGGCTACACGATTGAGAGGCTTATCCACGGCCCGAACGAGAGCTACAACGATATTCAGCCATGGAGAATCCTGGAGGCCCCGAGCTACTTTGGTGCGCCCAAGAATGATCCTTCCTATCCTGTGAGGACGTTTCTAGCGGAGAACTGGGGTCAATTGAGAGATGCACTTGAAAATCCTGGACTGAAAGAGGGAAAGGGGCTTAACATTGTTGAAGTCAAGATGGAGATGGATGATGCCCCAAAGACGCTTCGAACATTTGTTGATCGTGTAACTAGAAAGATAAACGGTGGAGAGGCATGAAACAGCAACTTAGATTAGACGGCAAGCTTCTGTTTTTCAGGTTTTGCAAAAAAGTTGATCAATTTTATCCTGCAACTAGATTCACAATCCCAGCTTCAGAGCGTTCTTGCACACATATCCGGCGCACTTTCTTCGAGGATGAAGCTCAGCCTGCGGCCTTGCATAAAGCCTTTTCACAAATAGAGTATCAAAAGAGATTCAGCCCGTTTCAGTGATCTGCGCGTAGAGAGTAGAGGTCAGCTGGTGATGACCTCTGACACTCGGATCCTGGATCATCCTTGAGCGATTCATGGTGTCAGATATATTATCCCCGCATCACTAGTCCATATCGAGACCCTATCAGGTTCAGGATGAACTGGACTGTGTGGCTCAGTGAGTCATTATGCAGGCATGATCCTTGGATTGTCATTATGCCGCAATATGAGGGCGAGCTGTGTCTGAGAGTTACGATCGATACTGGTCCGGGTCAAGGCAACAACGAAAGATTGGAGATGCCGTACTCAAAAAAGTATATTGAAGCTACTAAGTTATTACTCTCTTTCTTGCTACCTCGTGGTACAATACTCTTCCCTTCCGCTAATGTGGTTGACCAGCCGTCGACACCCTTACAGTCGTCTCGTTCTTGACCATGATACCACCAAAAGCAGAACCGGTCGGAAACTCGTCTGAAGAACCATCATGACCTGGCCCAGTGATTGTAGATGTATTTCCGCGATATCTATCGAGAGCGTGGCTCTCAAAGTCCGAGACGGAGCCGCGGCCAGCCTCTGTTTCGGCGAGTTGGTGTGTCGAGCTCGACTCGTCCTCGTTCCCCTTTGGCAGTGTCGAAAGGCGGATCGACTTTTTGGTCTGGCTGCGGCCGTAGGCTTGTCCGTAACTGTTTGATTCCGAGCCGATGGAGGAGATGGGATGGGTACAGGTGAAGAGGTAGATGCAGGCCGGGCGAACGGTTGGAAGGCAGGCTAGAGGGCTGTTAGTGGTTAGGGGGGTTGAGTGAGGGAGGGAGACGTACCCGATACAGTAACAAGATTGACCTCGACCGATGCCCAAATAACAATGGTAGAAAGGTTCCACGTCATATCGTCAGAGGTATCATCAAATTCGGTAGAAGCAACGATAATGACCATGGCGGCCACACAGATACTGTGCCCATTAGCAAGACAAGTCCACCACCAACTAGACCCTCAACTTACATGATACCAAACAGAAACATGACCATGACGCCCAGCTTCTGCAGTCCAGGCAGCTGCAGCTTTCGGATCTGCAGAATGGGCAGAATCAGGATGCAAATATCGAGTACAACGTGGACGAGGATAGTCCCGAAGAAGAACTTGGAGTCCTCAATGGCACATGTCCCCTTGACAGAGGAATCCCAAAACGTCTGCACGGGCATGCAGTGGAAAATACCCATAAAGGTCTACAAAATTCAGCTCGGTCGCTTCTGTAGATGTTTATGGCTACTCACTCGGATGATGATCCAGATAACAGCGCACGTAAAGAGAATCTGGATTGGGAGTTTGATGTTTGTGACGCGAAACATGCGCCAGTAAAAGCTCAATATGGAGGCTTTGGCGAAGAAGAGGGCAGAGGCGTACATCAGCTCGGCGATGTAGAGGAGGAGTTTGGTCTGGAAAAGGGCCTTTTCCTTGGTTAGATGTTTGATGTCCCAGATGTGCAGGCCGAAGCCATTTTGAATCCCTAGAACTCTTGTCAGCGCCTCTTCAACTCGCTTTGGCCTTTGAGACATACAAATAGGCACAATAACCAGCCAGCCTAGGGCCATAGTCTTTGATGCAGTTAGCAGTAATTCTTAAACAGGGACGACAGTAGCCCACATAGCACATCAACGCAAAGTAGTCATCCCACCAGAGTCGAATCCTCGTCAGCCTACGACTAACGAGTCGAAGTATCAAAAAGATTGTCGCTGCCGTAAAGGTGACAAGCTCCGCCGCCCAGAGGTCCGGCTGCTTGGACGGGATCTTTGTCGAACCCATCGTTGACGGCAAACCAAAAAGCAAGGAGAGTCTCGCACCATCTGAACAAAGAAAAAAAGTAAAAAACACAGATTAGCGAGACGGGCCCCCCTCAAATCCTCTGAGTGATATATGACTTGCACGGCAGATCTAGTCCCTCAGGGATCGGCATGCGTCTACTCGCACAGAGCCTCTTGCAGGGCAAATGCTTGAGGATGCTACCCCGGTCGGCCATAGCGGCGGCGATCCTCTTTACCCCCGGAGCTGTTGAAAGGCTAGAAAAATGACAAGAGCGGGTGGCTTTGAGTCGCCGACTTGCCGCAGATGGCGAGCCGTATTTCTCACCAACAAGGATCTGGGATCTCTGGGTGTGTCGATCACTTGTGGGTTCTGCAGGTTCCCCGACTGGCCTTTCCCCTGGCGCTAGAAGGAGCCGCTAATATCATTCATTCAGCTGAGTCTTTGACACTACGCAGTACCAAACCTGGGGTAATATGATTGGAAAGACGACCCTTGGGGCCTCCGCATACGTCGTCTACAACAGATCTGGGTGTAAAGGCGTCCGAGTGCTCAGACCTTTCCGGGGGAGGCAACACGCCCTCGACTCATACTTGCGGCGGCCGGTCAAGTAGCACATGTACAATGCGAGGCCTTCAACAGAACCTGCATGGCCTGCCCCTGCGTGCGTACGTGCACGATGGTCAGCGCTAAACAAGCCCTCCGGCCTCAGATTCCTCACACACGTCACGTCACGACGACCTTGTGTTGGTCAGCTCATCTACCACTGCCGCACCCCACGAGTCAGTGCCCCAAAGGATCTTGGCCGAGGCTGAAGCTGCAGTGGATCATTTGTATTCATTTGGCCATTCGGAACTGACACATGCTTCGCCCCTCCAGGCGATCACTCGTCTTCATGACCGTGCAAGATGGGTCTTCTGATTCACCGGCTTTGCTGCTACAACATTGGCTCCGCGTCAGTGTCGTAGATCTACACAAAATTTACTTCTGTGAACCAACAACTTGGTGTCTGACCTTCTCAAGAGAAAGGGGATGTCTTTGAGCAATTACCGGGGTCATGCAGCCCTGTTGCATCGTCTGGTGTCGGCCTCCGTGAAACGCTCTAGATTATGCATCTTCAGCCATACAACCAACAGAGAGATACCAAGATACTACTCAGCGATGCAACTTGACTCGTTTAGATGAAGCACGCGTAATGTGGCTGACTCTGCCACTAATTCCGAGTCTCACGAAGGTTTGAAGACGGAAGATCATTCATCAGCTTTAAGGAAGACTCGAGGTAAGCGACGAGAAGATGGACGATACGAAAATCAATTTCCGCTCTTGGCCAATCCATGTGTCGCACCCCGAAGCGCAGAGTGGTGGCTGTTGGTGGCTGTAGGTGGCTGTTCCAGGACTAGGATATCCTGCAAGACTGATATTAGATGTAATTTTGGGTGTCGACTTGAATATTCCATTATTCCCTGTCATGTGCCTCTGCTCACAAGGTGCAAAGTCTAGGCTCTTGCATTTATTAGTATAAACTGTCATCGCATGTGCCCTTATAACTGCCTCTAATTCTAAGATAAGTTATATTCTTAATCTATGGGTTACTAGATAACTCATGCATAGAGTCGTAGCTTACCTTATCAATCTATCGCGAAGCCAATTCACTCTCGGTACCAATTGATAAGTGATTGTCACCGCAATCGCGGATTGGCTTTCTGCATGTTCCAGTGTTGTGTCGTTCATACAGGACAGACTTAACCCGCGGAAGGGGCTTATGGATTACCAGTACATCTTTCTTGGCTTATTGTTTCAATCTTTCATCGTTTATTTCTACTTAACAAGTCTTCCCATGAGCTCCTTCTCTGCAACCCAGTGTCATCACATCTCCATTGCCAACTTGCTTCGGGCTCTGAGCTTGTGTCCATACTTGAACATAACAAATGGGATCAGACTCAACCCAGTGCCGAACAGGCCCAGGATCAACCCCGCGTACTGGCTCCCAACGTTGTGAAAGAAGGCATTCGCAAACAACGGCGTGACAGCTCCCAAGGTATTCCTCATCAGACCCTGACCAGCAATCGCAGATGAAGCACTCTCCCCGTAGCAGTCGGCCGTGTAACTATACGTGCTCTCAAAGACAAAGTAGATACCAAACGCAATTGGCGCAAGTCCGATGACTGGTCCAACCCACGATAGGAACGCGTACTGCGTAAAGCTGTAGATGAATAGGCCGATGGGGAGGAAGACGGCGCCATACATTGCACCGTAGAGACGTGATTCAGGGGTGACTTTGATATTAGGATCCGAGACGAGACGATCGAACTTGCGCATCTGTAGATGATGTGCCAGCCAGCCAAGTGTGGTGCCAACGCAGAGGGATATGTATGGAAGACCGCTTACACCCTCGGACCAGCCATGCTTCTCAGTGAATGTGATTGGGATCACCGAGAGGAATAGAAAGACGACGGCCCAGCAAAAGGCGATCCAAAGACCAAAGGCAAAGACCACAGGCTCCGTAACCAACATGTGGATAGCTTTGACGGAGCTTGCTTTAAGCATAGACTGCAGACTCGGCGTCAGGATATCCCCCGCAGACACATATCTCTCATCACCAGTAGCCTTTCGCAATGCCTTAGCTCGTTTATGGAGGGCAACGCCGCCACGGGTCTCAGGGAAGAAGAAGAAGATGGCGATGAGCAGGGGAATATTTGCCAGGCCTTGAATCCCCTCTATCCAGCGCCATCCGATGGCCTGGTCAATGAACCCGGCGTATATCGGGGCAGCGACTGTCCCAAAGATGGCGACGTAACTAAACATGGCCATGGGGCGACTGCGATGGTGAGGCTCATACATGTCGTCAAAAGTCCCACCAACCAGGATTGTGCCCACACAGCCGAAAAGGCCAAGTAGAAGTCGAAGTCCGATAATAGTCTCGATATTCTTAGCGAGCGCCAATCCGATGAACAATAGCGAGAAGCAGAGAAATGACCCTGCGTAGACGACCTTGCGACCCACCAGCTCGCAAAAGGGGGCGAGCACCATGGGTGCTACCGCGCAGCTGATGTTGAAAGTGAAGAGGCCGAGTTGGCCCTGGATGTTGGAGGCGTTGAGGTCGGAAACCATGCTTCCTATGCCAGAGCTGTAGGCCGTAGTTGCGAGGCCAATGAAGAGTGTCATTAGGTTGAGGATGGTCGAGATGGATCGTTTATACCACGGGTTCCAGTTGAACGGGTTCTCCTTATCACCTGTGGCAAACCCCAGAACGATGTATTCCTTCCCATTGTCTTGAAGAACCTCAGTCAGCGTGAGAGGCATGTCAATGTCGACAATGGTGATGGGGCCGCAGTCTGCATCAATGTCCTCATTGTTGCTGTCGACATATTTGCCCCCCACAATACGACCAACTCGAGATCGAGGTTTTTCGTTCTTTCCATCCGATTCGGTTGCCTCGGGGTCGCTGTGGTCTTTGCTCCATGCACTGTTGGCCTTGGACGGGACGGCTGTCGAGTTTCGTCGTGACGGTCCGTATGTCGAGTTTGCCCTCGAGTTGGCGAAGAAGCTGGTCGGTCTTGAAGCTGAGGCAGAGCCTAGGGGAGACCCTGGCCTTGATGACGGCGCAGAAAACGAAGGGAGGTAGTTTGACATGGTGAGTTGGTTGTGAAGGGGCGAGTGGAGTCAAAAGTGATATGATGTAGAGAAGAAGAAAGCAGATCGCATTTATCAGCTATAATAAATATGATGACATTATTGTCCTTCAAGATCTTCATCTCTTATCGTCACGTTCTGCGTTGTCGGACCGGCTTGGCTGTTGTGGTGGAGCTGCCAGATATGGTCCACTATGCCACCATGAAGCCGCCGAGAGCAGTGGGTTGAGCAGGGGCATGGTGTTGGGGGTTTCGTGTCGTAAATTGTAGTTTTAGTTTCGCTATATCACTCTTTGTATAGCTCAGATACATTGTCTCTGAGCCAGTGCCGCATCATCAACTTACCAGCTCACCTGAACCCAAATTCCAAGTCCTATACAGACCGTTATCAAGCAGACTTGAGCCTCAAGTGGGGACCTCTTCCATACGGTCGCATCTCGGAGCCAAACTTTTCAGACTAGGGAAACAAGACGGCGGAAGCGACGGAGCGGGTCCCGGATGGAGAAGACTATGACGTCGAGGTGTGAGGACTCGGTGAGATTTGGACATCTAGCGCGAATAATAACTTGCCTCACTGAAAACTCTATCTCTTTGAGAGATGGGTGGTTAGTAATCTCATTATTTCACGCAGTGGACCTGTGTTTCCGAGTCTTGTAGACCATCATCTTAGATGACCCCTGAGAGTCGTGACAGAGATCTAACGCTGACAGAAATTCGGAAGTGAGCTTTATAGCCTGATGTTGCCATACAAAGTTGGTGAGATACCCATCCATGGCGCCAGTTCTGAAGAAGTCGATGCTCTACTTCTAGCTCACAAATGAGATGGCCGTAATATTGACGGCCATACGCAACGTTGGAGCTACTGTCGAAGACAGTGCCACCTACGGAAGCCTCGGGATCGGGTCCGCTAACACGACCTATAATCTGCAGAAAATAGCCAGGGACCCAAAATGCTCTAGTCTTGTTGCCTCTGTGCCCCTCCAGCGTCGTAAAGGAAGAACAACGCAAGGCGCAAACTGCTACCCTAGGGTTAGTTTGAGAGCGTACCTGACCCCTCTTGTCTGTCTATCGTGTTAAAGCACCCATGCTTCCACGACTAAATCGAGGCAATTTCCTATAAATTGGCATTGCTCATACCGGTTAGCAACAGTACTTAAAGTCTAAGCTGATATAGATAGATCTTGATGAAAGCGCTGCGTTATTTAATTTACTTCTAAGCTTGGCACTAGATGGATATTTTCCCTAAATGTGATTTCTTCAAGTGTATATAGGCATTGTAATTTTCTATAGTGGTCCTGTAACATTTTGCACGTAATTAGCACGCTCAATCAGGCATCCTTATTTAAAACATCGCGTCTCTTCAATCGTTGACCCACGTGCGCTTCGCCTCAGCACAGCCCCATCTGCTTTGCCACGATGTCAACCTTGTCATCAGCACAGCCTGAGTCCAATGTAGATCTCAGGTTTTGATAACCTTCAGCACGCATCCAGGTCATGGAAAAAGACACTTGATCTATATTTCGCAATGTCTGAGAAATCCAAAGTCCTTGAAACCAGGCCCTCCCTCGACTCTGAGTCCGAGGCTGGCCCGTCAGCGCCCAACGAGGCACCACCGCCATCCTTCCAAGAATCCGTCGAGAACGACGCCGCAGCTTTCAAAACCCAGTTCGCGTGCGTCGAGATCCGTCCGTCGGATCGTATCAGGCTCATCAATTTCGACGAGACCGACATATCGGCCGTGCATCAGGTGGTGAGGACCACCTGGTCCAGGGGCATCGACAGGGTGCGGCCCTTTGGTGAATCGAGAGAGATGAAGCTCCATGGGACTCCTTGGAGCTATAGATCTAACGGAGACGACGATGCTCGACGGCTGCTGCTGCGTATTATTGAATGTTTGCACGACATTGGCTGGGTACTCCAGTCCGCCTTTGACATTACCAAGAACTCATCAAGCAGAGGTTTGCATTGCGATCGGCTTTGAAGTATCAGGGCTTACAAGTAAATAGACAGCCTGGTATTCCGGAAGCAAGAACCCGCACCTTCGCCCTGCGACTGGATAGCCGTCTCATTCGATAGTAATGACAAGCTCAAGATAATCGGCTCCCCGCCGCCAGAACTAGTCACCCGACTTCTCCAGGCCTTTAGCGTTGAGATCCAGAGACACGAGGCGACGGCGGACCGCGTCAAGATCAAGTTCTGGGGCCATCCGTGGACACCATCGGGCCAGGATACCGTGACGACGAGCCTCAAGCTCCTGTCTCTGCTCGAAGTGCTCGAGATCTGCGGCTTCACCCTCTACGGTACCGTGGGCGCACGACACGAGGACGATACCGCATCGGCAGACATCATGATTTGTCAGCGGCAGAAGGATTGGATACCTGGGGCGCCGATTCTGCATCGCTAGGCCGGGTGAAGGTGTTTGTTTGTGGCTTGGCGCTCTTTCATTGCCGCCGTTCAGAGCGGAGTCTCCTTGAAATCTAATAACATGTCAACTGTACTCGGGCTGGAAATGCCACTGTCCATTATTTCCGGTTTGGCCCGTTCCCTATCACGAGGTGCTTCTTCGGAGCGGCCCCGGCCGGATGAGGCTTCATCGGACTCTGTCCGGCCTGGCTTCTCCGCACAAAACAAGAACCTGCCAAGCCCACAGGCGAGTGGGCAACACATTGCGTCCGACTAAAGCTCTAAATTTGCAAATTATTTCGACATCGGTCGTTTATCTCATCGTACCGCTTGCAGGCTTACAGACACCTCATTATCTCCACCCAAACATGACTTCACAGCACCCTAGTTTTGATTCTCTCCCCTTCGACAAGAACGGCCCGCATGGCAATGCATGGGGCCTTTGGGGTCCTGACGACCAACTCGGGACGCTGAATCATCTGACAGATGAAGTTGTTCGTAAAGCGGCCGAGGAAAACATCAAGACGGGCTCCAGAGTGTCGTTGAAGTAGGTAGACAGACCAGCGTCAACTCACCAAGTGACAATTGTGGCTAACCCCAGAAACACAGTTGGTCGATGACTGGGGCGTCATATCCCAAGTTTGCTCGCAAGCTTCTAGACTTGCACTTGATCAACAAGGCCCCTCTCAAGCATGCGCATGACGACGAGGTATGGTTGCAGATGACAAGGTGCAGCTGCAAGCTAATACCTTTACAGTGGACGTTCAACTCTCAGTGCAGCTCACAATGGGATGGATTCCGGCATTATGCCTATCAAAATGAAGCGGTAAGTATTTATTATTCTTGGCTGCTCTCATTCAAGCTCAACTCAGGCATTAGTTGTATTACATGGGTCGCACTGCCGAGGTGTTTGCCGCTTCAGACCAGCCAAATAGTGTTCATCGTATGTCCCAAGACTCCGCAATATCAAGACTCTACTAATACTTGAATTTCTAGATGTCTCAGCCAAGGGTATTGCTGGCCGCGCCGTCTTCATCGACTGGTATGCCTGGGCTGAGAAACAGGGCTTAAAAGTGGACGCCATGTCTTCTCACGAGGTGCCATTTTCCGAACTGGTCGAAACCCTCAAGTTTCAGGGCATGGATCTCGAAGTTTTCAGGCCCGGCGATATTGTCGTCGTTCGCTTTGGGTATCTGGAGCAGTACGAGAACATGAGCCAGGAGAAACGACAACACCTCGACAATCTCTACAAGACCCAGAAGCCCGACAACATTGGTCTCAAACCATCCGAAGAGCTCTTGCACTTCCTATGGGATAGGAAGATTGCTGCCATTTGCGGTGACTCGCGCTCTCTGGAGGTATGGCCATGCAAAGATGTCGAATGGCATCTGCATGAGTGGCTCCTGGCTGGCTGGGGTATGCCCATTGGGGAATTGTTTTACTTGGAGGAACTGGCCAAGATATGTAGCTCCTCGGGGCGCTACACTTTCTTCATGTCAAGTTCTCCGATGAATGTGAGTCTCGACAAAGAATGGTCTTTCATGAAAGATGATGCTAACTACAGCGATAGGTACCTGGTGCCGTAGCAAGCCCCCCGAATGCACTAGCGTTTTTCTAGGACCACAAGATAGAGAAATAAACACATTTCGACGCTTGTAGATTTGAAGTAACTTCTTTATGTCCTAGTGCTACCCTGTGGCTTGTCATCATACCGATATGGTGGTTCTTTGTTGCCGTAAAATGACATGTCGAGCGTCACTTCTAACGACTGTCGGCTAAGTGAACCACTAACCTTCCATATAACGCATTGAGAGGATGACTTATTGATATCAGATAGTCTTATGTTTAAGTTATATATCAACTTTCCGAGAATCCCTTAGGGTATAGAAGTTACCAGGCAAACAATTTTTAATAGAGCCAAGTCGCATTGTGTATTGACTGTTTACTCGTTTCGAAACGTGCAAATGCTAACTAGCTCTAAAACCCACACCCTACACTTGCGCTGAATCTACAAGAGTGGAGAGCGTAACCCGTTACAGAGTATACTGGTACAGAGGACTTCTCTCTCCCATAGAATCAAGCTCCTCCTGCGAGTACTTTTGACGAATATCGACCTCGCAAACCTGTGCCTTGGCCTTGTTGGACCTCCAAAGGAAGAACTCCATGACTAGAGCGGTAGCCATACCAAGGCAGATGATCCCCAGAGAAGTGCCGTATCCGGTGGGATATCGAGGACCCTCTCTGTCCAAGAAGATGTTTGTTCCGATGATACCTAAAGAGTCATGTTGGTTTGGATCTTGACCACGTGAGAAAGGTGACTTACTGCCAAGGTTTCCTGCAGCCAGAAGCCAGGCGAGACCAATTGATCTCTTCCATGAAGGGGCCAGGTTGTTGCCCGTCCAGGCACTGATGCCAGGAAGAAGTGGGTAAATACCAATCTGAGCCAGCACCACACCCGTGTACATGGCCGGAACGCTATCAGCCACGTTTGCCGAGTACTTGAATAGAACGGACAAGGCTACTAAGAGAACAGACATTGGCCCCACGATGAACGGCATGCGCCAGGAGAACCTGTCAGAGAACCTGCCGGACAGCCACGCCGAGATGCCACCGCAGACATAGGGTGGCATCGTCAGCAGCTGAGATTGCGCTGTGGAGAAGCCGAGCTGCTTGATGATCTGCGGCATGGTGAACTTGAAGGCCGCGTTGGGGACAGAGTTGGCCCACGCCAGAATAATACCGAGGAGGATCTTCCAGTCCACCATGGTGCGGAACAGCAACTTCCACGAAAACTTGTCGCCCTCTTCAGTGCTGGCTCGCACACCAGATAAGCGCAGCCGCAAGTCGATGAAGCGCTTCTCATCATCCGAGAGCCACTTGGCTCGTTCGGGAGTATCAATGATCAGCAACGGCATGACCAAACCGGCTGCGACTGTAATGGCACCCTCAAGGAGGAAGATCCAACGCCAGCCAGCAATGCCCCGGGCACCATCCATTCGGGCGATACCAAAGGCTAGGAGGCCACTAAGAGCACCGGAGAATGCCGAGGCAGTGTAGAAGATGGCCAAGCGCTGCTGGAGTTCGTGTCGAGGGTACCAAGTCGAGACGATGTAGACTGCTCCAGGGAAGAAGCCTGCCTGAAGTTGAAATCAGTTATAGTTACCACTAGAGGGGGTTAAAAGATAGCCAAAGGACATACCTCGAATACTCCTAGAACAACGCGACAGGCCACCAGGCCGTGGAAATTCTTGACGACGCCCATACACGTCATGACGATACCCCAAGCAATGATGAGGAATGAGAGCCAAATGCTAGGTCGAACTTTTTTGAGAATGATGTTGGACGGGATCTCTGAGTCTGCATCAGTCTTGATCGACATCAAATTTCTTCCTCAAGCTTGCCTTACCAAAGATGATGTAGGGCACAAAAAATATGGTGCTCGCAATGTTGTACTGGTTACCAGTCAAACCCAAGTCTTTATCCATGCCTTCAATCTTGGCATTTCCAATGTTGCCTCGATCGATATGTGCCAGAAGATATAGGACAGCCATGATGGGGATAAGACGGAAGTCGATCTATCTCGTTAGCAACAAACCTCCTTCTAATGAATAGCTATACACTTACCTTTCTGACGACCTTTTTACCAGCCTGACCTTCATACTGGCGCATAAAGTCTGCATCTTCAGGTGACAAGCCAATATACGGGTTCGCCGCGTGCTCGACAAACTTGTCGTCGGCCTTTTCGATTGCTGCAGTCTGATCTTTCTCCATCGTGAACGAAATATGGCTTGCGGGAGAAGAACGCTTTGGCTCTGGCTCTTCCTGGCCTCAGCCGACGACATCTTTAAATATTCAAGTATAACAAGACAAAAAAAAATGTGAACCTAAGCCCAAACCGTCACGACTCCTAGTCCCCGGACTTCGGACCTGCTCCGCCCCATGTGTTCGGTTCCCCAGCCTCAAAACCAAATCCCCGTGGGGTTCCCCAAGTCCGGTGCTAATTCCTCAGCTCATGCATGACTCGGGCTTCCCATGCAAAAATGGCTGATTCTGCTGGCCCGAGAGCTGGAATCATGGTTTCGGACGTTGCGACCGGCGTGGCAAAGGCCATCGGACTTCCTCCGGAGGATCACGCCACGTGTGCCTGTGGGTTTATTAGCTTCATTGTCCAACCCATCCTTGCCATTGTTCTCTTCTCTCGCTCTTGCACTAGCTAGCGGGTTTTCCTGTTCCTCAGACCACCGGGGTAATTATCTACATCGTCCGACACTGACAGCTTGGTGGGCAGTGGACTCGGGCACTCTGTCTGGATATCTTTGCAGTTGCACAACTCCTGGCCGCTGGGGCGACGTAACGAGTCGCCTGTCGGGTTCAAGTTTTTCAATCTTGACAGGAATTCCATTCAAAACATTTGACCCTAACGTATATCCTGTAGATGTGGCTGATGATCTCCTCTACCTTCGCTGCGCTGATTACTACTCATTCATGGTAGCATTTTTCAGATAAAAGGGCTATCTAGCCAGCGAGGAAGATGAGGTGAAACAAGACTATTCCGAAAACTTCTGGCATCGGTGTTCTAATCCACTCATTCAACTGCAAGGGAAACCTTTAGGAAAAGACATGCTTGATATCATGTAAATAACCATCATAGATCGTCTGTCGTATATTATTTTGCGCTGCGTCTTCCCGCACCCCAACACGCTCATCCAAGGTCAAGTAGCCCAGCCTGCAATAAGTAATGCTTGCTGTGTCGCACTTATTGTCACGGCCGCTGGTGACAGCATAGATCTAGAACCTTCGAATTGTAACGCCTCTCCCCTTCTGTCTGGCTATGAATGGGCGCGTAATACCACGTACACCCAACCTTCCACCTAGAACAAGCCGAATCTCAACCATGGCAATCTCCCTTGTCCGGGGCACACCAACACATGATAGCTATAGAAGCACTACTATCATGGCAAGGACATAACTCAGCTTTTACTCTCAGCTTGCATATCTCCATCCCTCGGGCTCCCCAGCAGCTTCCTCAGCCTCCTTGAGCGCCTTGTTCTTCTTGGCGCAGTACCATTTGGTGATCAGAACCAGAATAACAGTAAGGCCGCATCCCGCGATGATGGCACCGCCGCCCGTCTGGTAGTAGGGCTCCTGATTCCTCAGAAAGAAGTAGGGCGTGAACCAGTGAGAAACAGACGAGACGCAGTTGGCATAGGCAATGAGAGCAGCACGCTTAGTGCGGGGACGTGGAACGACGGTCGTCTCCCAAGAGATTTGAATCTATGTTCCGACAGTCAGTCAAGAGGCTCTGCCAACAGATATTCCGGTCGATACTCACGTTGAGACCAACAAACGGACCCACGACAAGGAGGATCATGCTAAAGTACCGAGCCCCGACATTGAGGGTGGTGATCATGACGGCACATCCAGCCAGCGTAAAGAGAATGGGCACGATGATGTGGTAGCCATGCTCCAGCCTTCGACCAGAAGACCATGAGATGGCCAGTGTGATAAGAAAGGCGATAATGGGCGGGGGCGCCTGAATGAGATATGTGGCATTGTCATGGAAGCCAAGCGTAGCGACAATCTTGAGACAGCCATTAGTATTTCCGAGCCTAAAAAGATGCCTTGTCTCTAACTTACCGAAGGGAAAAAGTCCTTGTATGACTGGGCAATGATCAAAGCAAAGTGAATGCCGGCAAACAAGTGTGAGAAGGGATCTTTCATGGCCATCCATACGCCTCCCCAGTAGTCGCCCGTATCGTCTTCGGAAAGGCCACCAGCAGAGACCGCCTGCCGATACTGTGCCATGGCGGCCTCTTCCTCCGTGATGAAGTAGGTCCCAGTCGAGTCTGGAAAGTTGGGGATGAACCAGAAGCTGATTATAGCAACAAGAATGCTCACGATGCCTGAGGTGTCATGTTAGCTTTCCAACCACATATCTAGCATCTATGCGCTTAGAGCATACCTTCAAGAAGAAGAAACCATCGCCACGCCGTGAGACCCGCAATCCCGTCCATATTTGTCAAGATGCCAGCCGCAAGGAGGCCAGAGAGAGCTTGTGAGATGGTGTTTCCAGCATGCCAGATGCCCATGCGCAGTGGCGACTCGTGCTTTGTGTACCAAGACGAAGTCATCAAAGAAACGGCGGGCACAAACGGACCCTCAGTGACGCCCACGATGAACCGGCAGAGGATGAACCCCCAGCCCCGTGTAATGGCGGGCATGCAGATTGTCGTGACGGACCAGGCAAGCATGCAGCAGGGCATAAGAAGGCGAGGGCTGCCCTTGGCAATGATGACGTTGGCGGGGATCTGAGAGATGATGTATCCGACGTAGAACATGGAGATGCCGGCAGACCACATTGTGTCCGACATGTGTAGGTCGTCTTGCATGCCGGCCAGTCGGGCGTTGGAGACGTTGATGCGGTCAAGGTAGCTAAATACCAGTCAACAGTTTGACTCTATTTCACAAGGGCAGGATATTTACTTCATCAACAACATGGCGGTTACCATGGGCAAGAATTTCCAGTCGAGTTTTCGAACAAGAGATTTCTCAATGGCCTTCAACTCTTCAGGCGTCTTGTTCCGGATCAACTCATACCTTTCGAGGATGGCATCGTGTGGAGGGGCGACCTCCTCGAACTCGACATTGTCTTTGATGTCGAGTGATGCGTGCTTGGAGCGAACTGAGCCAGTCATCTTGTGCTTGGTTGAGATGGACTCTGGGTGTTGTTGTTCCAACAAGTAGTATATGGTGTCGAGAGGGCGTGGCGAACAAAGAGACAAGACGTTGATGTCCAGAACAACCCCGGAGACGACCAGAGAACGAGGCCAGTCTTATATCCGTTCTTGCCAGACCGATCTTCTCCCCTCTTCACCTGACCAGGTTGAGCAGAGAAAGTCTGCGTTGTGAACTCAGCAATCTCTTCCCCATCCCCGCCCCCCTTCCCGTAGCCCACAACCGGGTCCCCCGCGTCCCCGCGTTTCCAAGTTGAGGTCAAGTCTGGGGTGCGGGGTGGCGGGAGCCCGTCGGACACAAGCCGCCAATCAGCTAGTGAGGATGACAATAGACGGACTTGGCCCGAAGATGGATCTGGCTGCGCTTGCAGTCCTGGCCCTTGCTATCGGTTCCGAGGCTGGCGTGTGCCGACCTAAGATTACCACGGCCTTGTCCATCACTACTTCTGATGGCGCTACTACTGCTTCCACTATTGCTACTACGTCGGTTAGCACAGAGACCGTTTCTGTGACTAGCTCTGAGACCTCTGTTGTCTCGTCCGAGACGAGCACCTCAGCCGATACTTCTGAGTCGAAGACCGAGATGGCTTCGACTACGGCTTCGACTACAGCATCTACGACTGAGAGTACGACGTCTTCGACTGATGGCACCACCACGACTGCCGAGACGGCTTCGAATACCACATCAACAATTGTGGATAGTACATCCACGACCGAGAGCACTACATCTACGGTCGAGATTACAACATCGACGACTGAGGGTACCACATCCACAACTTAGGGCACCATTACAACAGCCGACATGGCTTCGACAACGGACGAAGCTACGTCATCTATGTCCGAAGGCACCACCACAACTACGGAGGCGACTTCCACCACAAGCACCCAGGCTCCGCTGCAGCCCACAGTCACAGCAAAGGTGACTCTCAAGATGCCGCCAGGGCTTTTCTTTACCCTTTCACTAAAGAACCAGAACGACTATCTTGCCAACTACGAGTCCACCGACACCTTTATTTTCATCCGTGAGGGCGGCGCTGCCACCCTTGGCCCGAACGACTCCAAGAACCTCGCCCTGGTCTATCCCGGGGCCGATAAGCGCATCATCAGCCTCTTGGCCGAGTCAAACGCCCCCTTTGTACCTTACGAGGAGATGACTTGCGGCGTGGCCGAAGATGACACCATCAGCTGCGAGGCTCCCTCAGTGGGCTTTGACAATCTCTACCTGTGTGGATCATACATCTACTTGGGCAAGCCTGGCCTTGACGATGGTTGGTGCTACCCTATAAACGGCAATATACGGATGGTTTCATCATGAGTCTCCATGTCTGGATAGGGAGAGAAAACGCATGGACCCGAGGGCGCTGTATCTTTTGGCAGTCAAAAGGTGAACCAGTGTATTTTATAGACGGCTAGCATGCCAATTGAAGCAAATTACTTGGCTCCTTCTTTCTAGTAAATCTTTCTGGATGCAACTCTATACACATCCCACCCTTGCATACTTCTCTCGTTTTAAGTGTCTCAAATTGATACCAATGCTCCTGATAGCTACGTGCCTTCATTAATATCTCTACAGGCGTCAGTGTTTCCGGTCCTGCTGCGCATATGAATATTTTAGTCTAGGCATTGATAGCATAACAGACAATGCACCAACTATCACTATGAAAAGGTCTTATCATCGAGAGAGCATAAGAAACATCCTCTTATTGGACTTTTCCCCTCGAGTCAACAGGCCATATCTCCTCAATAACCCCCTTACGATAAGCGTAGTAAAAGTCGTGCAAGTTGATGGTCGGGTCGATATGGCTAGGAATCATCTCGACCCTATCGCCAACCTCCAAAGCCGGTGTCCCCTCGTCCCAGCTCAACGAGCCGTGCTCATCGCCTAGGTTCTGGTGCTTATACCTCGGATCCTTGCACTCGGCCAGTCCGCTGTCTGTAGTCAATGACTTGAGGCCAGTGTCGATCGTGACTTGTCTGTCGCCCTGCTTGCTGACGACTGTGGACAGGAGGGTCAGGCTGTTGGAGTAAAAGGTGCCCACGGCGTTGCGGTAGTCTGTGTCCATGAAGATGAAGGATCCGGGCTGCAGTTCTGTCACGCCAGGTACAGTAGCGCAGAACTCGGCTGTGCCTGTTCCGCCTGTGGTAACCACATCCATGTTGAAGCCCTCCTTGCGTAGTAGATCAGCAGTGTCGGTGAGGATCTTCATCGACTCGAGACACTGTCTCTTGCGGTCCTCTCTGCTGTGGAGATGCTGCAAGTGACCCTCGTATCCTTGAATTCCGATCAAGCGTAGGTGTTTCAGGCTGCTGATATGCTTTGCGAGAGCTACAGCTGGTTCTCCAGCAGCGACACCCGTGCGACGAAGTCCCACATCCAGATCAACCAAGACAGAAATGGGCTCCGTGATGCCAGCCTTTTCCAACGCGTCGTTGATGGCGGTCGCGCCAACCTCGCTATCCACCACGATTCTTATTGTCTTGTGCTTACTGAACAGCTCAACAAGCCTCTGCACCTTGACGGGGCCGATAATTTCGCAAGTAATGAGGATGTCATCAAACCCCGCAGCGGTGATAGCCTCGGCTTCTGAGACCTTGGCCACGCAGCAGCCTTTTGCGCCCGCGGCGACAAGCTTGTGAGCGAGGATGGCGCTTTTCGTAGTCTTGAGGTGAGGGCGAATATTGAGACCGGTGGGTAGGAGGCTATCAAAAAGCTTCTTGATATTGGCTTCCATGAGGTCCAGGTCGACAATCATGGATGGGGTGTCGAGGCTATCTAGCCCGTCGCCGACTTTTGGGGAGTACATGTTGGTTGTGGAGATCGATTGAACGGCCTGATACAAGTGTGAAGATGACGGAGAATTAAAATCGATGGTCTGGCATGTCTAGTATTTATAATCTGTTAGTTCGGTTGTCGGTCGGAACGAAGAAAGGGCGCGATTTAAATGCACCGCGACTGGTGATTATTGTGTCGTAAAGTCTCGAAATATTGGCCGAAGGTAGCCGGCTTTAAATCTGGGATCCGATATGTGAGGGGAACTTGTCAACACTCACGATAGTCTCTCTGGTGGAGCTTGACCAACTATCTAATCTACTTGATGGCTTTTGCCGCTACTATTAGAGATTGGAACTGCCATGTTTTGCGCCGTGGATGGCTGCATGTTTGTTAATTGATAAGCCCGCTACTCCGTACACGGCGCCCACTATTGGTCCCCTGTAATTGTGATATACCGGCATTAAGCTTACTACGTAGTATGAGGCTTGATTGATCAAGTACGCCACTCATCCTACCCGGCAAAGGAGATTAAAAAGGCATGAAAAGCCCTTGCAAGGCATCCGTGTTAAGGGCTGACCGGCCTGTTACCCCTCGCAATTAATCTGCCGACGGTAGATCGGCAGTTCTGTTCTCAACGACACACATGAAACATCAACCCGCTAGCGAGACCGTTAACCAAGTTGAGTTCATACAGCAAAAGAAATATAGTAATGAGAGTCAGCATCGCCTCCTCTCATTTGCCCAAACCACCTCTTCGGGAGAAGAGATAACAAGACTAATTCCACGCGTCCAAGCCACGTCGCGACGCCAAGTTGTTTGCTCTCGACGCTTATTGGCCACCGCCGTCAAGACTGCTGGGTGTTGGTAGCACAGCATAGGCAACCAACGGACAAACCGTCAAGAGGCTGGGGTGCTTCCCGGGTTGCCTCCCTATTGGACAGGGGGCAATCAGGCTGGCGGACTGAACGGATAAAGGTCATTGCCTCCCAACAAGCTTACTGACTGTTGGTTTCCCATCATTCGATGGCACTGAAGTACTGCCAAATGTCACTCAAGACGCGGTGCATCCACGTACTCTAACAATCACCGAGAAGACCAGGTTAGTTTGACGCCTCTGCTGGTCAGGTCGGGTGCGATGCTGGCCATGAACTTTAACAGCGACGCAGTAACTAAAGTGAAGCATACAGGATCGGTCAGGTGACGCCACCATCACCAAAATGAGCGACATTGCCGACGCAGCAGCAGCCAAGCAATCCAAAGTCACAGCCTGGTTCGCGGAATGCCAGGAGAAACAGAAGATCAAGACACCCCAGGAGATATTCCAAGACAAACATGCGGCGCAAAGAGCCGTCATTGACCAGGAGCTCAGGTCACTCATAGGGCTGGATCCTGAAAGCGACGTGACTTCAACCGGAGATCGGCTTGTTCGTTATGCTGGTCAGCTAAAGGAGCTTGAACAGGAACATGTATCTACCAAGGACACCAAGGATCGCGCTTTTGCGGAAGAAGTAGAAGAGCGACACAAGAAGTTCTTTGCTTCGTTTGTCCAGATTGTGGGTGCTGATCTTGCAGGCAGATGGATGAGAGAGCTCCAGGGGAAACCGACATCAGTTGAAGAGGATGCACCTATGTCTGACGACTCGGATCCACAGCCAGAGCCTTCCGCTGCTCGAGAGAACCAAGTCCAGCCACCAAAGCCCACTACGAATACACGCGTTGAGGCGAGCCAGGACCGAGAGAGAGAGCAGGAATCTCATGAGGATACGGGGACAAGCCAAGACAAGTCCCAGCCAAATGGCGAGCCTCAGGCAAATCAAAATACCACAGCGCGCCAACAGAGTCCAGAAAGGTGGCGACCTCCAGATCCGAGTTCACCACGGCCCAGCCAAGCCCAGTCCCAGACAGACTCTCCCTCTGCTTCGAACCAACAAAATGGGACGACTCTTCAGGGCCACTCAGGTGCTCGACCAGCTGGAAGTCAGCGCAAGAGGCCGGCAAGCCCGTCTGGGTCGAGAAACGAGCCAGAAAAACGTCCTCGCGTCGACGATCCCCTGACCCAGAAGTCTATCGACTTTGACCAAGTCTTTCAAGATGGAAAGGCCGAAATCAAGTACACGATCGCTCGCTACCCTCGCAAAGACGGCAACTGGTACATTCTAGAGTGCAAAGAACATGGTCAGCACTTTACCAACGACCCGATCCTTGGTGCCGCCAAACACCTGGCGACTGCCGTTCATGGCAACTTGCCCAGGAAGCATGAACTGGCTGTTAGCATTCTGGGCACGCTGGTCAAGAACTGCACTCCGACGAGGGTGGAGATGAATAACGAGGTGGCCCAAGAGGCTTTCGACCAGGGACTTGGAGTCCCCGCGACGATCAAGCGCCCGAAACGACCACGGTTCGACGGCGGTACTGCTGAACCCCGCGCGGTAATACCTGGCCACCCTCACACTCGCAGCAGTCAGGTTGTGTCTGGTATCATGAACCCCAAAGCAGGCGAGATCTACGCCGCTTACTGGAAGAGCTCCAGGAGCTTCTATCCGGTTCTCATTCTGCCCTGGGGAAGCTTCCAGGATATTGGTTTCAAGGGGACGCTGCTGGACACGGGACTGTTGGACGACACGCCATCTTGCTATGCCGCCGATGGCGAAGCGGGAGAGTGGGCTGAGGGTTATGAGGCAGGAGGTGCTTTGGTCTCGAAGCGTCAATTCCCAGTTGTTTACTTCGATGAGCTCAAGTTTCCTGAGGAGAGTTCTGTTGGGTGGGTTCCTGTTGCTGACCTGAAGCACTTTGACTCGCATGACATGAGCATCCTTCAGAGAGAGTCCGTCGCCGAGTTTATCGAGAGCCAGAAGAGCCAGAACCCTGACACCATTATCAGAAGTGAGTTTATCCTGTCACAGATACCTATGATTTTCTCTAACTCTTGTTATTTAGTCGGGACTGAATCTCCGGTTCCTCGTCTGGAGTCAGATATTCTGGAGAGAGGAGAGCCACTTCACATGGACACACTGACTGGTTCACCCGGCAATGGAAACGACACCGATGAGCATGAGGAGTCACGGCAAGACTTGGCTCATCAAGATGTTTTTACCACGCCGCCGCAGGAGACTCCACAGCCAGAGGATGGACCAGATGATGGGGAGCAGAGCCCAGTCCCGGAAGCAAATGACAACAAAGCTACGACCATCGGCGATCCTGCTTTTACTGCCAACAAAGACGAGGCTGGCCAAAATCGTCCCATTGTTGTGGATGATGATGATTCTTCTGATTCCGAGATTGGTGGTCTCATGAGCTTCCAGTCACTCAGCAACCCGACCGATCTCATCACATCAGGAAACGACTTTTTACGACCAAACTCTAGCGATTCTCTTTTGGATTCACTTCTTCATGACAAAGACGGGGGCGACGCCGCGATGGCAAACGGTACATCACCTACAGTGCCGACCAACCAGTCAGTCCCCAACCAGCCAGCTCGCGAGACCTCGCGCAGTCACCCTCAAGAGCCCAGGTCTGAGCATCATATAGGAACTGCCCCTCCAGTGACCACCGTCCGCCCAGTTACGATCGCTCCGACAGTCAAGACTGCCCCTCCGGCAACCAGCGCTTCTACAGAGAGGGCGCCTCCTACAACGATTTCCCCTCCTTCAGTGGCCGCGCCTCGGCCACTGACAACAGCTGGTAATCCTAGACGACTCCTAGCCCCTAAACCCGACATGTCCAGAGCCCAATCATCACCCATCCCAGCCACGTTGATGCCAGACAACGATTACCTCCAACAACTAGCAGCACAAGCCGTCGTATCCACGCACTCAGAGATCTTCAAAACAAAAGAGCCCGTATCACGAAGCCTGCCGAGACAACCAAGCTCCAACTTTGCAGCTACGCCACGTTCCTTTGAGATCCGACCAGAGAATTCCCGGGCGGAGAGTGTGCCACATCCGGCACGAAGGAGCAGCGGGTTCTTTGACGCTGTGCTGGGTCCGCGGGCTGGGTTTATTGAACCGAATGGGAGGCCCCAGTCGTCGTCGGGGAGCCCGCGTTTCTAGATCAATATCCTGCGTTTGATACCAGGGAGCGGTGTAGCTATGAGCGCGATACGCTCATGCCGGTCTTTATAATACCTTTTTTCCTTTGTTCTCTTCTCTTCACAAGTGGAATGCCTCCATCGAGAGGTTGGTGTTTGGTTTCTGAAAAAGAATGGTTGCTCGTGGGGATGTTGGAATCGCCCGGAAAACATGGAGCTCATAGTTGTAATACGTGCATGTCAATGCAATTTATAAGAATTGGTGCTGGGTTCTTGTACATAGAATATGATAAGAAATCATTTTGGACGAATCATCTCCGACCTTCTTCAACGTGAGAACGGCTCTGATTGTTTGACTGCCATATTTGTTTGAGGCAAAAGTCAGCGCTGCGCCAGCTCAGGGGAAGTTGGCGTAGCTGGGCTGCCCATATCCGCTCAGCCAATCATGATGGGGGCATGACAGGTCTCCCTCAAGCCGTCCGTGAGACTCTGTACGTCCGTCCACCAAGAACATCATCATCTTATACGTTCTGAAGTACACTGCGTCTAGGAAACTGCCGCATTATTTTCCATCCATGCCTCAAAAAGTATACCTTCTCCCCGAGCTCGCGGGAGCGGCATCGACAATTCGTCGAGGATCTTCAACAGCGACTTCAAAACTACAAACGTAGAGGAGTCGAGGCCAGCGTTGAGATGTAGTGCGTGGCTAGGGCCGTCGCGTGGGAGAACAAGCATCTCCGCAGCCTGCTTGATCTTAGGGGAGTTTCGCAGGACGAGGTTGACCGTTACCTGTTTCTGGAGGGATCTGTCGGCTCTGCCCTAAATCTGGACTCTTGGGAGTCTCTGCAGGATGGCATTGACTCATCTCCTCCCCACGGACGGAGTGTGAGGGAGCAGCCAGACCCCACCCCTGGGCACACCCTCTTCGAACTCTTCTTCACTCACGCCGGCTCAATTGATGGAGGCCTCAGTTCCTGCTAGAGCCTCTCCACCCAACGACACGCACTCGCCAGGTACGGCAGAGGCGGTGGGCCGCTCTGTCACCAATAATCGTGGCCACTAAACGTACGACTCCCCCGGTACACACGCCACGGAGAACGGACAATGTGTGAATACCTCGCCCATGTACAACTACGGCTGGACAGAGCTGGGTACCCAGACAGACATACTACCACAAGTAACTGAGTGCTTTGCCCACCCAACTCACCTGCTTCTATCTCGGGCCATTGGGACAAAGGACTGTCTTGTGAGGCGGCAGTTGAAATCATCTCTGGGCTACAGAAGACTCTGGATTCGGACCGGATCCGGCATCTATTGCACTGCAAAGAAGCAGATGATTGTCTTATGCAGAATTCTAGTGTCTTCCAAATCATAGATGCGTTTGCGTAGGTAGCTCAAATACGGCTGCTTCGGTAGAATCAGGCCAGATATCTTCCTTAAAGCATGTCGTGTTCAGACACCTGGGTAGTCAATGCGGAATATGGCTTCCCCATCCTTGAAACACGAGGTCTAAAAATACCGCGGTCTAGAACACCCTTGTCTGGCTGCTGGCAGAAGGCTAAAAGACGAAAACCCTCCTTCTACTTTGGGCTTAATGTGCCTTTTAGGACACTCTTTTTGTTGTCGTTGAGCGGCAAGCTTGTGGTTTGAAAAGCCACAAGTACCTAAGCCCCTGACTGCCGTCATCTCAACCACAAGGCGACTGAGTTTACCAATCATGGGACGGCCACAACAGCCTCTTGAAACCCAATGTCTCATCGCGAGGAAAACTATGATTTAATTACGACTGCCGTTCTGTTTGGCTTACGTATGTAGTTGTTCCAGCCATATGGCGCACCCATCATGCCCGCATGTGATTGGGTGTGTACTCGAGGATTGAGTGCCTGACCATAGTATCCAATGATAATTAGGGCATGACACACTCCTCAGACACAACCTGTGGTCACGAGAGTGCGGTCGAAGCGACACGCGAGCATTTAAGAGGCCGGCAGCTCCCTGAGAGCAAGCCTCTGTGTCATCAAACAACACCAGCACTTTCCAATGTTCCAAAGATTCAGTCTTCGCCGAGCTTGTTTGTGGTACCCTAAAGGCCGACCCAGGATTCACCGGCACCACAATGGCTTCACAACAGCAGGCCTGTATAGCTCCGTGACATGTCAAGTACCCGGCTCCGGAGCGTCAGCCAGGAAGCATGACGCGTGAGCAGCTCCTTGAGTTGATGAGGCAGGTCGGCGGCGTGGCCGGTGCGGACTTTGTGCTCGTCGATTTACGACGCAACGACTATGAGGTGAGCCTGGTCTCGAGCTCTGCCATCCGCCACGTAGTTATTGTCACAGTTTCGCTGACTTGAGCGACTCCCAGGGCGGCACTATCCGTGGATCTATCAATCTGCCTGCCCAGAGCTTGTATCCCTTAATCCCAACGCTTTATGGCATGTTCAAGGCCAGGGGTCTGCGGAAGATCATTTGGTATTGCTGTGAGTAGTACTAACTCCTGTATGACCAGCCTATGGTCTTTCGAGAGGAAACTTTGGGAGATGGCGGTCTCTAATCTCGTTTCACTAGCCTCATCACGCGGTCGCGGTCCGCAAGCTGCTGGCTGGTTTAGCGACTATCTCCAACTGCGATCATAATGAGATGGAAAGGGTAGTCTTACAAGGGGGAATCAAGAGCTGGGCCACGGCTGGCGACGAATTTGTCGAGTGGATGGACGAGTACGACCCTTGCTTTTGGTCTGCCAAATGATCCGTGTATGGAGAGGGTTATTCCGGTACTTTAACATTTGATGGATGGAATTCTAATTAGGCTACGGTGTTTTACGGCATTGGGTTTTGATGCTTTCATATGTTGAACCTGTATCTTTTGCTGTTGTGGCTGCGGTCTCTCGCAGACTCGACATTGATGATGATAATAATAGTAAAAGCTCCAGCAGAGGCTGAAGTGGCCTGTTGCGGGACGTGAACGTCGGGTTTATGTCGACCCTGGAGTGGAATGTGGTGCATTTTGCAACGGGTGGTTCTCGGATGCTATAAGATGCAAGTATGTGTTGAGTTCCGCAGCTTGCTTTTTTTGGACGCCAAGGGGCCGTTGACATGAGAGGTTGGAAACAGGATTTAGACACCGACAGACATGTTTTTACCACGAGATATATAGGAAGCTGACCTGTATGATCATGGACGTCAGGTCGCGTTTTGGAATATCACGAATAAAATTGAAACTACACTGATATGGCAGGTGATTTTGCCATCAACAAAACTTTGTCAACCCATCATTGCCGGGCCTTGGCAGCTTTGATGGATAGCAGGTCCTGAATATGCTCATACACTTTCCTTCCCCTTCCTTCGAGAACGTCCTTGGCGTAAGTCTCCAGCGTAGTTCCGACGAACTCAGGATAGAGATCCTTGACCAATAGGTACCCCAGGTACTGGGCATTTTCAGGAGTATTGTCTCCACGGACACAACAGGAGTACCAGTACTGCAGCTGCGACAGCGTTATGAACTCAACTGAATCGGGGGCTGGGTTCTTTTCCTCCCACTCGCGGACTCGAGCTTCAATTTCCTCCGCGGGGACCTTTTTATCAAGTTAACTCATCGGACTCATCCAAAGACAGCAGATAGACTTACGTATTTGCGGTGGAGCTTCTCGCCGCTTACTTTCTCGGCTATGTCGTACATCTGGTTAAAAGTCAAGACTTCATTGTATGCAAAGACCATGCGATTCAGGGTTCGAGGATCGGAGATAATCCGAGCAGTATATGGCCCAACATCGCGCAGGTCGGTAAACGCTACCGGCACGTTCCCGTCGACAGCGATGCCATCCGTGGTTTCCATAACTGCATAGTCGATGCGGCCAGATGGGAGCCGGGGAAGATTGACCTGATACCACCAGCCGACGTCGATAATAGTGTATGGGAGCTTGATCTTCTTGATATGATTGAAAGTCTCCTCTTTCTATAAACTTACATTAGTTCATTCCAAAAAGGATTCTCATTCGGTCTCGTACCAGTTCTCGAAGTCGAAGAGCGCCTGTAGGTGGTGCAACAGTTGCAAAGAAGCAGGGCACGTATCGTTGAACACCGATAGCCTTGGCGGCATTGATAAGGGGTATTTCGGCTGTCACACTGGCTCCGTAGATGGTCGAGATGACGACCTCGATACCCGTAAGCGCTTTCTTCAATTCTTCCTCAGAGCCTGTAAGGTCGGCAGGGACAATGTTGACCCCTTTCTCGGCCAGCTCAAGAACTTGGGGTTTCTGGAGCGACGAGGGCCTCGTGAGGGCTGTGACTTCCTGGAATGAAGGCGTTAGTATCTCGGCTCTGAAAAGACAGACTGGAGATTTAAACTCCTCACAAACTGCGGCGTCGTCGACTCGAGAAGGGCCTTGACAATGACGGAGCCCGTCTGGCCCGTTGCGCCAACGATTGCGACCTTCATATTCGTGGTAATAGTGGGCGAATGATCTCTGCTGAGATGGCTGATGTCTATAATAGGTTTTAGGTCAGATTTCTTTAGCTATTTATACACATTTGATCCCGGTCGTGGACTCTGAGTCACCGGGGTCTTTACGGACTCCGTTACAAAGCAAGAATGTAATTACCCAGGGAGACGTGTACTAGCCACACCGCCAGAACCAAGATCAATCTCATGGAAACAGTCGAGCCTTACCATATGACTCATGCGCAAAGGATAGGATGGGGACATGATATCTCCATTTACAATCAAAGGCGGTTAGAACTATAATTGGAAGCTGCCATTGCACGCAAGTAACGTTGATCGATGGTCGCCCACCCATGATTCGTCCGCGATTCGTCCGCCCGACTTAGCTATTCCGTCCGTTTGTTCGTTTCCAGCATCAGTAAGCCCTTAAGCCTTTTCTTCTCCCATCCAATCAATTACAGCAAAACGAGCCCAGCTTCTCTATTCATGGGCTTGTACCCTTAGCAACTGAGCGAGTCTAGGGTTAAGAGAACAAGCTTTGCCACTAATGCAGGTTGATGACAGCTACATAAACTAGTACTAAGCGGGAAAGGTCAGACGATTATCCCGCGAGGGATGGAGGTAACTCGATGAAACGAGGATAAAAAGTTGCCCCTATTATTAATCCACAAGGACCAGCTGCCGGTGTCATCAACCTACATCAGAATCGGCCTGATCGTTGTAAGCTTGATTAAAATGCTCGCATCATTTACTGCCACACCCTGTATCGATCAAGTATGGCCGACTCCAGCAATACTGGCTTCCAAGAAGACAGCATCGCGGATAAATGGGTCAGGTACGAGGATGACTGGTCGGGCATATCGGATACGAAGGAGAGAAGGAAGGTCCAGAATCGCCGTAACCAAAGAATCCTCAGTATGACGTGATTATTGATTTAGACTTGCTCTGATCTCGCTAACGCTCGGCAGGGTCGAGGAGACGAAGGGAACTTGGCCATGGTGGCGGTGATGGTGCCGATGGCCAACCGCGTATTCCAGCTCCCGAATGTTCAAACTCTCCGGCACACTGGAGATACGAGGATTCCAACATCAGAGCCGTCACGGTCGCTATTAAGAGACTCAATCTTCTTAATGCCGGACAGGAGCATGATCGGATGATCCTTCAACGTTTCGAGGCGTTTGCAGAGCAACTCTACATAATACACTCTCCGCAACTTACAATCTTGCCGATCCTATCCCAGTTCAACTTTATCCGAGCTTTGCTGGCCAACATGGACACCTTGGGTCTCTCGTCTAAGCAGATGGGCCATAACGCTCTGTCGCTGTTTAATTCGCCAGACAATCATCGACACCGGACCTCAACACGACTTCCAGACGGGCTACGGCCGACAGATCTTCAATCCACCACACTACACCACCCGTGGATTGATCTTCTCCCTATGCCTGAGATGCGTGAAAACTTGTTCCGGCGAGGCTTAAACTGCTTCGATGAGGAGAAGCTTTGCCACGCCCTCCGCGGACGCATTCCAGATCATGACCCAGGCATGCTTATTTGGGGTGAACCTTGGGATCTAAACAGTTGGGAAGTAACAGAAGCCTTTGCCAGAACCTGGGGCTGGACCATCACTGGCTGTTGGGGCCTTCTACATTCTACCAATGAGTGGCGAGCCAAGCGGGGAGAAAAGCCGCTGTTTAGTCTTCCTACATGAACCATTCAGACGAGAAATCAGACTAATACAGGACCGGGCTGCATCACAAGTATCAATATAACGGGAATTCTAGAGTAGCTGGCCAATATATTTCTTCCTTTGTCTATCCTGGCAAGACCACACTCATACACACAGCCAATGAAAGCTAAAATAGAAACCTCTCACTCACGTTTTGCCCGCCTCGCATCAGTGATTAACTGCCACGGACAGAATGCATCATTTCTAATCAACAACCCATGCCACTGCCCACTCACAGGTCAACACTAAGCCCTGTAGTCTAGGGAGTGTCCTCCAATAGAACAACGGGATGATCGGCTAATGTCTTTATGCAGCTGTCATCAACCCACATTCGCAGCAAACCTCGATTCCACAGACTCTAAAAACCGAAAACGAAACATGGGGCTTATTAGTGCATGAATACTGGTAACCCTGCAACGTTAAGGCTTATCTATAAGGGACCGGTAGATTCATCTCTTGCCCCCACTGTAGTGAGGTGAGTAAGTGAGTGTTTATCAAGCATTGTGTTCTTCCAGCTTCGGGGACAAACTACCATCAAGAATGAAGAAACGGCACTCCACGCGGCTTCATATCTACATTCCTATCAAACGTGGAAGGGAATTCATAGGCATAAAGGACATGGAATTCCATCCATTCTACTCTTTTCTATCATCCTTCCTCGCCATCCTCCATTCCAGCCGACTACCCCTCCTATATCTACCCCGGGCCGCACGACAGAGGAATCACTACTCTTCCCAACGCTCAACAAGAAAGCAAAAGTCAACGATGACAAAGGTAGCGAGATTCCATCAGCTGGGCGGGCCGGAGGTGCTGCAGATCGACGAGATTGCCTTCGAGGATCCGGCACCTGGTGAGCTGCTGTTGAAGGTCAACGCCATAGGGATAAACCGCATGGAAGTCTTCTTCCGCGCCGGCGGCTTCGGCTCGCCCAAGGCGTTTCCTGTCATGCTCGGTTCGGAATGTGCTGGGACGGTTCTGGCCATCGGTCAAGGCGTCGCTGGGTTTGCGATCGGGGATCGCGTGGCGACCATCCCGGGGTTCACGAGCGTTCCGGGTTTCGCTACCGAGATGAAAGGCCACGAATGCGCCGTGTACGGCGAGCAGGCTTATGTGCCGGCCGATATGGCGGTGAAGATGCCCAGCGGCATGTCATTTGTTGATGGCGCTGCTTTATGGATGCAGTACAGTACCGCCTGGAACAGCATGGTTGACACGGCCAAGCTGCAAAAGGGCGAGTACGTTCTGCTGACGGCGGCGACGTCGTCGGTGGGAATTGCGGCGGCCCAGATCGCCAAATCGCAGGGTGCCATCCCGATCTGTACAACCCGGAGTCAGTCCAAGGTGGCCGCACTGAAGTCGTTCGGCATCGAGCATGTCATTGTGACGGATGAGCAGGACATCGCGACGGAAGTGGCACGCATCACCGGCGGCGTCGGCTGCCGCGTCATCTACGACCCGATTGCTGGGAAAGGTGTCAGCGAATTGCTCGATGCGGTCGCAGTCAACGGCATGATCCTTATCTACGGTGTTCTAGACCTGGCCCCGGCCACGATTGACCCGCTGAAGGGCATGGCCAAGTTTGCAACCATCAAGTTTACAGCCGTGTTTCAGACATTATTGAACCCAGAGAAGCGCGCCAAGATGGCCAAGTTTGTGCTCGATGGCGTTGCAAACGGGTCGCTAAGGCCCGTTGTGGACAAGACCTTTGCGTTTGAGGATATTGCTGAGGCGCATCGCTATCTTGAGAGCAATCAGCATATCGGAAAGGTGGTGGTGACAGTTGATTGAAGTGTCTGAATTTGGAAATAGAACACAGGAAGTGCTATAGGGGCGGTAGGCTAGCATAGTTTAAATTCAAGTCAGGCTAGAAAGGCATCTGAAAGCCACTGTATAACTATCTATCTCCCTCTTTAGAGTTCCCGCGATACCATGGTGCTGGCATAGGCTTTCTAGACGAGTATTCTCACGCAGTAGATTGACTAGATCCCCTATCAGCAGGTGCAGTTGCCCAGGTCAGCGGCGGGTCTCAGTCCTTCAATGCCGTCAACTCTCTGCGCATCTTGGGCTGGCGGATGCATATGCTCAACATCCCCAACCAGGCTCCGTCCTGCAGACCTACACGCAATTTGCCTCGAAGGAACAAGGTAGTCGGATGTTGTGGAGTGCATGGAGGAGCTTGTCAAGCAGCATTGTCATCCGGTCCACTCAACATCACAAAGATAAGATACATTCTTTCTCGTCTAAATAAAAGCCAAGGTCCCCTCAATTCCTCATAAACATACCCATAACATCATCATAACTACGGCCAAAGAGTGACCCTAAGTTCCCCAAGAGTACCCTCGAAGGGGATGAGCAAGGCGGGATGAGAAAAGTCAAGTTAGACTTAATCAGACAAGTCTTGTCTTGTTAAGCAAGATGCAGCAGGAATCAACTCAAGATGTGTTTCAGTACTTTTCTTAACGGCAAGGAAGGACCAAAAATCCAGTTGCTTCAAACTACTGCACTTCAGACTCGTTGGAAGTGCTCAATGGTAGGATATCAGCGCCCCCGCCTTTGGTCGTCACGTGGGAGCTGAGTGAGGCCTTACCTCCTCTTCCAACCACCACGTCAGCATTGCTGGAGAAGACGAGGTCAGACTCGAGAACGTTACCGATGGCGACCTCGATAGATCCTAGCCAACAGTTTACCAAGCTTTGCAGCCGCTGCGCCGTGTTCCAGCTGATAGACACATCACTGGACGGCATCTTTGCAAGCCCAAACCAAGAACGAGAAACTGACCTGGGCTGGGAAGCCGAGCGAGCTCCCGATGTTTTGTACCAGGTCTTTCATGGCTCTGATTGCGAATCTTGTGCCTTTTTCAAACGAATTCTGTTTTGGTGGGACATAGAAGACAAACCACCGACTATTTCCTCGGAGACAACCATCCGCCTCTCGCTCCACCATGTTTTCGGTCCAGACAATGCTCATGGATATGGGCTGAGGGCTATACGCATCAAACTTAGACATGGTACGAACTGCACCTGCTTCATGTTTTAATGGCAGCTAACAGGAGACCGAACAGATGGCCAGGAAGACATTCATCTTGACTGTCCTGTCACAGCAGTCGCGGATGATGATACGGCGACGCTTCTCGCGCTCCGACCGCCTCTATCCCACATCAGTAAAGAGACTGTGCGCTGGATGAAGTCCAGAATAGATTTATGCATGTCTCATGACCACATTAATCCGCAGAAGACTTTCATCCCCGATCGACTTATTGAAGTTGGACCAGATCAACTACGGCTCGTCCTGACTAAAGACATGGTCAACCCAGACTTGGAGATCCCGCATTATATCGCCCTCACATACTGTTGGGGTCCCGAGCCACATGCTAGTAAGCAACTCAAGACGACCAGCCTCAATCTCTCGCAGCATCTGCAGACGATTCCAGAGTCCCTCTTGCCACAGGTCATTCAGGACTCTGTGGCCCTGGCAAGGGCGTTGTCCATCCCGTTTCTTTGGGTGGATGCTTTGTGCATCCTACAGGATATGTCGACAGACTGGGATAGTCAGTGTGCAGTCATGGAGCGCATTTATGGCAATGCGTACGTAACAGTTGCCGCGGCTGCCTCCCTGAACTGCGAGCAAGGATACCTGCAGAAGACCGACCGAGTCATCATCCCTTTAAACCCTCGCCCCAGCAACAACCCTTCTCTCGCCTTTGCAGTGTACTCTCCTCTCTATAAGGCTTCTGCCGGAGAAGAACTCGTCATTAGCCCGTGGCTTGAGAGAGGATGGACATTCCAGGAACGCATCACGGCAACCCGCCTGCTGATGTTTTCAAGAAGGAACATTCACTTCAAATGTCCATCATTTAGTGAATCGATGGGAAGGGATCAGGACACATATGATACCGATTTCCGCATGCTCGGCCGCGACAAGCTTATTCCCGATGACAAACTCCGTACCTATCAAGAGTGGGATGAAACCATTTCTCAGCTCAACCCTGACAGGGCCCATTTCACCCGCGAGACAGATCTTCTACCGTCGGTTGCTGGCCTTGCAGCTCTGTTCCAGAAATATCTGGGTGATGAGTACCTGGCCGGTTTGTGGAAGAACAATCTGCACCGGGGCCTCTATTGGACTTTGATGGATATAGACGAAATCAGTTACGAGGCCCTCCTACAAAGACTGGAAAGCCCCTTTCCCTATCTTGCCCCCTCGTGGAGCTGGGCTAGTCTACGCCGCTACCTCTGGTTCGATTTGAACCATCCAACTCTGATAGCTGATTGCCGACCTGAGTATACTGATCTAGTCCCCACCATCACCCTGCGCGGTTCAACTGAGTTTGGTGAAGTGAGCCATGGCGCACTGGAGATGATGGCCAAGGTGTATGTCGGGACTCGGAGGATAGTATACAGAAAAGTCTACCCGGCTTTCTCCTCTCCACAAAACGCTGTTCGGTTGGATGGAGAGTATTTCGCCCATATTCGGACTGATTGCATTGTTGAGGACTTCTTCACAACATCCGAGATCCACGAACTCATCGCTCCCATCGGTTTCCTGCTGATTGGGAGCACGATACGACGGAACTCAGATGCAAATTACTTCTCGTCGCGGCATTCCGATAGCTCCTTGACACTTGGTGACGATCAGGAGGCGTCATTTAGTCATGCGTCGTCCGATTCCGAGTCAACCAGTGCTCCGGAATGGGCGAGTGAAGAGGTCGAGGATCCAGGTAATAGAACGGCATATGGGTTACTCATTCACCCCACGGGAAACCCAGACGAGTACTATCGGGTTGGAACGTTTCTGTCCAAGCCTTTCAGATCGGGAGGTCTATCAATCTTCAACAACCTTGAGATAAGGCGAGTAAGACTTATATAAGATCTTTTAAATTAAGGCCTAGATCATAAACGGAGCTCAGACTGTTCCCCTTTGCAAGAAGGGACAAGCTAGCAGATAAATTTGACTTTGCTAACGTCTCGTATTAATAAAACCCCGTTATGTGAACTATTTATCATACCCCTGACGGCGGGATTATTTTTAAGCTAGAATTTTTGGTATAATCTTTATCCCTTTGACCGCAAGGAGCAAGGCCGCGATTCTTTACATTCACAACCACCAAATTTGACCATGTCGATTTATACCAAGCATCCTTTGCTACCAGCCCAGACCCATATCCGCCTCCTGCAGATAATACCAGGATCTTCCGATGACGAAATATCTTGCACAGTGATGCACGATGATTGTGTAGATACAGACTTGGACAGACTCCTGGATTCATCGGAATGGCTGGCGAGGTCTCGGCTACCCTCGACATCCGTCGAGAAACCCACACAGAGAGATGGCACGTCTCCTAGCTACCCATCTTCTGACATGTTGCTGTCCAGTGGGCAGAGCTTTACAGGACAGGATTTGGAAGCACCACGGCGGTACCGTGGTCTCGGTTGACGCAGCAAGAGTGAATGGCTGCACAAGATATCTGAACACGAACATAACAGTAGCTAACAGTGACTTCACTCTTTGCATGGTTCCCTGGCCCATGTACAACAATGAGGCTGTGTCATCTCTAACAGGAGTGCACCCATTGCCCTTGATCCTACAGGGATGCATAGCCATTAAGCCAAGGTATCGGTTACCATATATCACGGCGCAGGTTAAATCAGACGGTTAGATCAATATACTGAGCCGTAGCTGTATAAACAGCTAGTAGCTGCCTGAAATCTAACGCTGAATCTCTACCTTAATGATTTAAGAACATTTTATAAAACGATTAAATATACTGCATAACAGTAAACTTCTCAAGAAAATAAGGGGGGCAGCCGGGGAACAGTGAGCTATCATGAGCGATACGCGCCCAATCAGTTGAGTGTGACAGACACTCTGGAGAGCAAGAAATCGCAGCGCCCATCGGCATCAATATCCTTCATCTGAACCGGCGTGCTCGAGTTGATATACAGAATGTGGCTGGACGAGCCGTACTCGGGCCACTTGATGTCTGATGATGAAAGCGCAATGTTGGGGTCACCATTGATGATGAAGGATGAGTAGTAATTCTGCAGTTTTCGACCGATCTCTGCCCCCACAGAGGTATCGTTTGCAGAAATGGCTTGGGTTGGAAAAACCAAGGCAGTATAAGCTCCGTGGTAGGCTGTATCGTAAGTCGGATACCCGTAGATGAATTTGTAGACGGGCTGAGCACCATGTCTATCAGCTAAAGAGAAAGCCTCGGCGGCAGAACTGGCGAGGCGGTAGGATGGACACTGAATAAACGCATCTCCGGTGACGAACTCGGCCCTTTGCTGTGTTCCCTTGTAGGCGAATGGACCAACAGCTTCAGGGGGATAATAGTCTTGGAGCCGGCCAAAGAAGTTCGCACCACCGTTGAAAAGGCGTTGTACTCGATCTCGATACTCTGCTTCGGTGGTGATGTCTTGTGGCGTAAAAGCGAAGCCTTCGTTACCGTCTCGTGTTGTCAAAATGGGAACGTTGGCGAAATGCCCGGCCTCTGCCTCTCGTGTTGGAAAGTCTTGGATAAAGCGACCATCAATTGCAGGTGAAAAATAAAACATTCCATACAGAGTGTTGGCAGTTGCAAGGACCTTGTTCTGGACACGGTTGTACTCGTCTGCGGACAGGTCTTGTAGACAGAAAATATCGCTGCAGTTTGAAGCAGACAGAACCTCTTGATACTGCCGTTCAAGCTGACTAGGGCTGAGGATGGTCGGAATCCAAGGATACTCAGCTATTGCGGCTCGATACGGGGGATGCTCCTCTCCGCCATTCCATATGAGCTGGTGAAAGACTGAACCACCACCAGCTGATCCGCCGCTGATTGTGACTTGGTTTGGATCTCCGCCGAATGAAGCAATGTGACGCTGAACCCACTCCAGAGCGAGTCGTTGATCGTGTAGCCCGAGATTAAGTGTCTCGTTTCCTGCGCCGCCAAGAAACCCAAAGCCAGATAGGCGGTATTGAATGTTGACCACGATGAACTGGCCTGGCGCTGCAGCCATGAAGCCTGGGGATGGTATAGTTGTGCTGCCTCCCGCCACATAGCCACCTCCATGAATGATGACCAGTACAGGAAGACTCTCAGCCACGGGCTCGCCCGGAGCATAGACGTCTAACAGCAGACAATCCTCGCTCTCTTGACGGTTTCCAAAGTGATTGCTGGCTGCTTGAAATTCTTTCGCCTCGGGGCTTTCTGGAGACCATCCAGGCCATCCTTGATAGCAGATGGGGCCAAACGTAGTCGCGTCAAAGATGGATTCTCCTCCAGACTTGACACTCTCAATGGCTACTGGGGGTTTGAAGCGTCGATCTGCAGTGGGCGCTGCGCCATATCGGATGCCCAACCACGCGTTGATGGGCACGGTTGATGAGGTCAGCCGAGTTCCTTGAACCTGGAGATAGCCTAAGTCCACTAGTTGACCATCGGGCCCTGAAAAGTTCGCATAGCTGGGGGCCGTGTATTGAGAGGTTGATAGGTTTGCAAATGCGATTGCTGAGAAAAGAGAGGACCACATTGATGGGTGCATCCTGTAGAGAAAGGGGATATACAAGAAGAAAAGATTGAATCTGTTGGTTTGGATGGAACATGAGCGGACTTTACCTGCTATATACCGCACAGTCGTTAGTCAATGCAGATGAGATTGCCATGTTTGACCAAGCGAATTCATTGCGCAATGACCTACAGTTTCTCGCCTCAATTACGCGGCAACACGCGCTTCGTCCTCATCTTGGTTCTGGGGAATGGGGAATAGGCATCCAAAAGGTAAGGGGATACCTTGTTAAACGGGTGCCTGTTTCCGCCAAGCCGCTCTGAAGCCCTTCCGGGCCCTCGCCGAGCCTTTTCGACTGGGAGAGAAATGGGTGCCTGACTAGGAAGCGAGAGTGGATAATGAGTGTGTCTCCAATGCCCGGGATTAGCGACGGCTATAACTCCGAACTGCATTCCTTGGCGTATCCCGTACGACGTCGTATTCGTAGTTAGCGCTTTGAGCGTACAGCGAGCGTATAAATGAGTCTAATGAGACAGCCCGTCAACTAGCTCTAACATGGAAGTCTATTAGGACTGCTCAGGTAAGCGTTGCAGGCCTCTATGGCGGGCTGGAATAGGTTTATAGATATTAGTAGAGAATCTTCCTGACTTGCTGAGCTGAGAGTTTAGCACATCTGTCGCATAGCCAATTGCGGCAGAAGTGAAAAGTACCTCTCAGAAGGTACTGCAGAGAAGCTAGGTTATATCCTTTGCCACAACATCTCGACGACCATGGCGAGTTGCTGTTGTCGATATCACTGATGTTGGTCAGAGCCTGTTATATTTATCTTGGGGTGAAAGGAAAAACGGCCACAGGTCGACTTGGGCATTTGTAAGCATGGCACTTTGGATCTGCAGTGACGTACGGCGTATAGGTATGTATCTAGTACACTTGCCTGTGTGCCAGCCTAGAAGCAATCTCACGACATTGGCTGAAGAGGATACGAACTGAGGTTTTAAACGATGACATATCGACAGGCTCCAATAGAAATATATCTCATCCACGCCGCGACGCATTCTCCGGCAGTCTTTCCTCAACCAACAACTTTTAACATTCCAAATGGAATCCCAAGAGATCTATAACCAAGTCATCGGGCGATACGGCTCAATCGTCAAGAGCAGCACCGGCCACTATGAGCAGACCGAGGCCAAGGCCTTTGGGTACACGGAACAAGAGCTGGCCGGCATCCCCGAGGGCGCGAACCTTGGCCTCAGCTGCGGCAACCCCACAGCAATTGCGAGGCTGAGAGTGGTGTGTATGTGCAGTCGTGACGGCGTGCTGTTTTGACCGGTGTGCAAAAGGGCGAAATAGTCATCGATCTTGGGTCTGGCGCTGGCCTCGATGTATTTACAGCAGCAAAGAGAGTTGGCCTTATAGGTAGGGCTATTGGAGTTGACATAAACAAGGTGCCTGAATTCTTCCCCATTGGATAGACTATCATATGTCTAATGCATCTTTATAGAGTATGATTGATAAGGCGAATGTCAACAAATATTGCGTCGACGTCTCAAACGTCGAGTTCATCAAGAGTCCCGTCACATCCATCCCAGCACCTGGCAACACTGCCGACTGTATCATCAGCAACTGCGTCATCAACGTTGTCCCCGCTGGAGATAAGCAGCTGGCGTTTAATAAAATGCTCCGACTACTCAAGCCTGGCGGCCGAGTTGCCATCAGTGATATCCTCGCGCGCAAGGAGTTGACGGATGAGATGAAGAAGGACATGATTCTTTACGTCGGGTGCATTGCGGGGGCCAGTCACGTCAGTGAGTACGACTCATTTCTGAGGAATGCAGGTTTCGAAGGTCACATTGCCCCGAAACTGCGTGACAGAGGCTGATCGGTCCTTGACAGACATTCTCATCGTGCACAGCAACCGTGACTTGAACGTGTACTGTAGCGCAGCCGACGGTGAGCCTCCGTGTTGTGGGGCAGACACTTCCAAGACGCAAGACGAGCTCTTGTATTGTTGCAGTCAAGACCTGAAACACGGTTCCTATACTGAGCAGGAGTCATGCCCCCAGGACCAGCCGAGTTTAATGGCCGACGAAGCCAGCAGACTGGCCTACCAGCTCGGCATCACCGACTTTAACGAATGGGCAGGTAAGAACGTGGAGGGTTTTCCCTGGAAATATGCTCACTGGCCCTTAATAGGCTCCTTTCAGGTGTATGCAGTCAAGCCGGTGACGAGCTGAGAGTGCTCAGTCTGGAAGAGGTTCAGCGGTGTGGCACAACTATGGTCTGAGTGCTATGCCAAAGTCCCATTCAACTGGTAGAGTAAGACAATAAGGTACTTCTCCTACTTTGTTGGCTTGTTCTCTACCAAGTAGACTCACCTCTATGATACCTGAAGTAATATTGCCAAGATCACCGCAGACTGCAACTCGCATCCCAGTCGCACATATACGATGCATTTCACAGCCCCTTCTGCAGTCTTTCAAAGCTTTCACCACTTTTTGAATCATTTGATCAAATGATTGACACAATTATGCAAGTTGCAGTCCATTGATTCGTAGCCCCCAGCCAGCCAAGCACTTCCAAGGGTGACCCAGTGCAGCTAAACAATAGTGCCTCTCCTCATTCACCCTTTGAATCACGTATACCTACAAGTCTCACACGGCATTTCCATCATGAATGTTGACATGTCTCGGACGATAAGCCTAGATTGCTCAACAAGGTGCCGTGGCTAAGCTGAAGCGTCCTATTTTAAAGCGCACGCGAGCAAGGGGTCGCCGTCGAGGTCATTGTCTTGGATTTCCTTGTGAATATGATGCAAGCTCACAGATTGGGAAGCATCCATTGTATGTGGCTTGTTTCTTGGAGCTGAGTCTGGCTGGAGGATGAGTGGCTGCTGGTGGCTGGCTGTTGCGTGATAAGCCACAATACCGTAAAATTTTACGCCTTGAGAAGAGCAAGTGTTGGAAAACACATTCGAGAAATTTGAAAATTTGATAGAGGATTAATTAAAATAGCTAGAGAGAAGTCGTTTGTTTCCAACACGACTGTCACTGTCGTATCTTCTCTCTCGCCTGTGAATGAAGTGGAAAATATCTTTGCGAGACAAGAGTGGTTCCACCACTTATGCATGTCTCTCAACCCCGCGATGCAGTGTTTCGATAATTCAGCTGTTGGTTCTTTAACCAGACGGGAACCAGGCCGGTCCCGTGTATGTCTCAGCTTTGGCGTCTATAGCTCTTGGCTAAGCGCCTGCATCACGTCTAGATCCTTACTTTCACTATGAGAGACCTGGATGGCCTCATTCTTGCCGGTCTATTCTGTGGCTTGTTGACTGCGTATGGGCCAAGTTCCAGACCTTCTCGACACTTGATTGAGAGGGCATTGGGTATTCATGAGCCATCTCCGAGGAATATCGGATGAGGGGTCTCTGTCATGGCTCTTTGCATCTGTTGGCCATCTCGAGGTCTATAAAAGCCCAAGCATCCCCTTGGGAAGACATCTCTCATCCCTCATCAGCTCACAATTCAAACTCACACTCCAAACCATCAACAACTTCTTTTCAAGCTTCAAAACTTCATCATGCCTTCCAACGATCCCGTCTACCGCTTCAAGGCCACCCTCCAGGTCCAGGGTGCCGGCAGCTTCGTCGACCAGAACGCCGGCGGTGGCCAGGACCCCCCTGTCATCGGCTTGTGAGTTCACACCAACGTCAAGCCTTTGCAACTACTGACATCTGTGCCATCTAAAGCGCTCAACAGGGCAACACCAACCAGATCTGGGAGTTCTACGCCGTCCCAGGCTTCGAGACTCGTGTGGTGATCAAGAACACTGCCACCAAGTACGTTCTTTACACCAACGGTAAGTACTGCCCAGTAAGAGTTAGGATGATTCGGTACTGACGCAAGTTTGTTAGCTCTCCAGAACAAGGTCCAGCTTGGCAGGAATGACGTGTGGGATGCTGCTTCCCAGTGGTACCTTGAGGGAGGACCCGTCGATGGCATCGACAGTGGCAGCATCGTCAGGTAAGGCAGCACCAGATGATTTGATATTAGCACCTACTAACTGCATAAACAACTTAGACTCCGCAACGTCAAGTACCTTAACGGCTACCTGGATCTTTCGGGCGGTGACAAGACCAACGGCACTGCCATCCTGGTCTGGCCCGGTCACGGAGGCAACAACCAGTCTTTCAAGCTCACCAAGGTTTGAAGTCACTGAAGGACTGTGACTTGAGTCTTTGGAGAACATGCCATGTGCAGCACTCCATCTCTAAACGTGTCTTGGCTATTCATCATGCACCTCCGTCCCTCTTTAGATAGTCTCGACACTAATAACTACTCTTTTCGTGGCCGCGAACTGTTATTGTCTATTGAGTCAGTTATAATCCTCAAGTGACCAAATTATCTGTGACACCTTTTCAATAGAACGATGTTATGTAGTCACTATTACTGCTGTATGGCCATGTCACCAATCGGATCCCGCATGAAGATCGGGAACCGTTCCCGAGACTCCGACCACAAAAGTATGAGTTGACTGTCTTCTTACCCCTCTTCCCTTATCACCTCATTAACCTACCCACCTTGAGACTCTTTGCCAGATTTTATATCATCAATCCGTTGTCACTCTACGCTTGTTTTGGCCATGTCTACTATCAGTAGCCCGGTCCTCAAACAGCCTGTGAAGCTGGCATGCGTTCAACTCATGCAGCCCGTCGAGGGCTCAGACAAGGCCGCGATACTCCAGAATGCAGCCACTCACGTCGCTAAAGCCGCCTCTTCTGGCTCCAAGATTATCGTTCTCCCCGAGTACTTTAACTCTCCTTTTGGCAGCCAATATCTCTCCGAGTACGCGGAGACACTGCTCCCATCGCCGCCCAACCGAGAGAAGGCTCCGACATTCTACGCCCTTTCAGCTATGGCCGCAGAAAACAAGGTGTATTTAATCGGTGGCTCGATTCCAGAGTTCAACCCGCAAACGAAGAAACACTACAACACAAGCTTGATCTTCGATCCTGAGGGTAACTTGCTGGCAACATACCGCAAGGCCCATCTCTTCGATGTGGATATTCCAGGAAGGGTAACCTACTATGAGTCTGAGTATCTGGACTCTGGAAACAAGCTGGGCTTGATCGATCTGCCCGACTATGGCAAAATCGCCGTTGCCATTTGCTACGATATTCGGTTCCCAGAACTTGCAACCATCGCAACTCGCAACGGTGCCTTTGCTCTCATCTACCCCAGTGCATTCCCCATTGCCACTGGATCCATACACTGGCGTCTACTAGCCCAAGCTCGAGCTCTAGATAACCAACTTTATGTCGTCCTCTGTGGCCCTGCCCGAGACACGAGGGGCACTCTTGTTGCTTGGGGCCATAGCCTAGTGGTGGACCCTATGGCACAGGTTGTTGTTGAAGCTGAGGAGAAGGAGACGATTGTCGAGTGGGAACTGGATCCAGATGAGATTACTAGCACAAGGAAGAGCATCCCGGTGAGTGCACAGAGGCGATTTGACATATATCCGGATGTCAGCGCAGGGACGATTCAGTTTGAGGATCCAAAGCTTGAGGAGCCTTGAGTAGATGGAATACCCATCATCTCAGTTCATTTCAATTCAAACTTCTCTTTCTTAGCTAGCATGCTGAACACCCTCTTCAAGTCTCTCATAGTTCATCTGCAATACTCTTAATCAGATCCTCAAGATTCTCCTCTTCCAAGCCAAGAAGCGCGTTGGCACTCTTCTCGGGCTTGAGCGCATGGCCTGCTCCATCAGCAAACAAGAACTGCTGAATGTACTCTCCAAAAGCGCTGTAATCATGTCTCGCAAGCTTCTCATCGCCAATCTTCTCGAGCTCGGCGCCGCTTACGTGTGAGATCTCAAACTTGGCTCCCGTCACCTTCTCGGCGACCCGGAGGACTTCATTCTGCGTGGTGACCACACCAGCAATGTCGAGGTACTTGTTTGCCGTATCGTCTGGCTTCTTTAGGACGGCAGCTACGGCTTGGCCGATGAAACCGAGTGTGCTGGTAGAGTAGGGCTCGTTGCCCGAGTCAACGATGGTGCCCTTGTGGTTCTTGAGGTCGACAAAGCTTCTGCCGCTTCGAATGCTCTGCACCGGTCATTAGCAACTTTGTTTGCGACAAGGACCTGAGAAGCCTACCCAGTCCAAGAACAGTCCGTTGGAGACCCCAGTCCAGGAGAACCACTCATGCTGCTTTGCAAGTTCGATCAGATAGTCTGTGTTTCGAATCTTGGGTGCAAGTAGACCACCAATCTTGGTATCACGATACTCTCGAGATGGAATTCCAAACTCGGAGGGGATGAACCTCGGGACCTTGGCGGCAATGACAGCGTCGATGATGACCTTTTGGTTTCCAGCCGCTGCTGTAGCTGCCGTGGAAACGACTGCGTGCTGACCGGCGATGGCGTCCTTAACGGAATCAACAGATGTGATGTCAACTTTCTTGACTGTGACTTTCTCGGGAAAGGTCGCTGTTGACTCATTTCGAGTGATGGCTGTGACATCGAAGCCAGCACTGAGGAGAGCCTCGACGACCTTGGTACCGAGAGTACCTGACGCCTGATGAGTGCAAGGTTAGACGCTGTATAGCTGGCCAGGCGTGAATTGACTTACCCCAACGACCGCGACCTTTTGAATAGCCATATTTGCTAGGAATGTGTGCTTCTTCTGTAGAGAGTTAAGATCGGCTCAAGTAGGGAGGTAGGGAGACCAGATTGTCGTGTTCAATATGGACTAACAAACCCCCGAGATGTCTTGCATACTTATGCTTTTCCCCTCAACCTTTAAAACATGGCATCATCTGAGCATGAGAGGACGTAACCTCATTGAACCATCACAATCCACTAATCGTTGAACGATATCCCCACTGCCGCATGATGCCATAGGTGCATACAATTTCACAAAGTGGGAGAGCCGAATAAGCATCACACAATGCAGCCATTATTTACAGCATTTTCCCGGTCCTGTCGTATCATTTGGGTTACCTATGAGGTGCCTTGTTTGTAACTCTGAAGGAGGTGCAACATGGAGGGTGCCCGGGACGATCGGTAGGATTCAAGGCTCGCTTCAAAATTCATTATAGAGAGGGGAAAATTTATGTGAAGAAGAGAAGATAAGAGGAATAGTCATAGCCTCCAATCACGCAGGCTCCATCTGGTTCAAGTTCAACTCCATGCCAACAGCAGACTGTAGCCACGAATTCCAGTTAACGTCGTCAACCTCCATGGCGACATCCATATCTGCAAAAGAAGCAGAATTGCCATCAGTAGTCGTCCACATCCAAGGCGAATCCACATCACCCGTTGAGTGTCCTCCGATCTCGCTCTGAAACTCCATGTTGGAACTAGGATATACGCCAACAGGCCCGATCGGATGTCCCGGTTGCCCTCTTGCAGATACAGCGTCAGTGTTTGAGCTTTGCCATATATCGTGGTTGGAAAGTTGAGGGTTGTCGTGTAGGACATCAATACCCTGCTTGACGCTTGGTGCCTCGAAACCACTCCCACCGGTCAAAGGAATCAGCGGTTGCCTACTAGGGTCCACAGAGCCAGTGACAAGTTTTCTCCAGTACTCTAGGAAAGTCTCTTCCCCATTGCCAGTAGAAAACGGCCCTGAGCTCCCAGGCGCGGGAACTTGAGAATCGCGTTGTTCAAGCAACTCGATAGGTACCCCATTAGCTCGTATCTCAGCGAGCTCCATCTCTCGCTGCTTCCGTGCCTTAGCCATCAGCTTCCTCAACGGCACCCAAACTCTCGAGTGCTTAGACATATTGTGCTGTGATGGAATCAACCAACTGCTGTGCAAATCGACCCATGCTCTTTCAATAACCGGTGACCACTTCCGACGGCATATCTCTATCATGAGATAGACGATAGCATACCAGTGTGTATATGTCTGGTAAATCCACCGCCATTGACGACACTTTTGTTCAGAGTTTAAGGCGTGGTTGTACTCGGCAACTTCTATCGCCGCAACAAGAAGTTTATCTCGAACCTCTTCAGAGAAGCGCTCATCTGGCGACGCAAAAAGAGTGGGGAGGTATATGAGGAGGATCAACTTGGAGCGCATCAAGCGCAGGCACGTAAGGCCTACCCAGTGTAAAATTTCACCCCGTTCAACCGAGAATTGGAAGTAGCCGTGCTCAACCTTGTCAAAGACTTCATCCAGCAGGCGGGTCTGCTCGTCGGAACCTAGACCAACTCCATCGATGGTCGTGGCCATGATCTGTTTTGAGACGTCGGATAACTCGAGCATGGCGACGGCGAATGACATGTCGGTGAGGGTCTCCCGCTCAGGGGGCATCTCCTTGGTATCGGGGTCAAGGTCCTCGTCGTTGATGTTGAGGGGCATCTTGGTATCGAAACTATCCCTGGATATCGTAAACTCTGTTCCTTGATCTTCGGACGCTCGAACGTCAATAACGCCTATCATCCACCACAGCCTTCGTCGCTGTTCCACTTCAAAGGGTGTCAGATGTGGGAACCTCGATCCGTCTCGATGGAGACCAAGAGCTTGAGCCATCCGGATCAAGAGCCCCGTCATCATCCATACATATCTCGGGCTATCGTGGCGACGCACAAGCAGGAGAAAAATAGCAAAGGCTTGAACGAGCACAATGTTTGGGTCATTCAGAAAATCCGCCTTGGCCAGAGCATGTTCCAGACCCAGTCGGTATTTCAAGTTGAGCTCTGCTTTTGTCGAGCCAAAGTTGGTCATGACATCGTCTTCTTCCATGGATGTCACGGCGGCGTAGTATATAGAAAACATCAGGGCTTCGTTGGCGGGTGAGAGGCTTGTACCAGAACTGCGGGTCTCGCGAATCATTTTCCTGATGGTGGGCATGTGAACGATGCGTACGGCAATGTTGACATTCTCGGAGAATATGTCGAGCAAAAAAGGTATCTGGGATGGAAGTGGACGTAGATCTGCAACCTCCGGGGCAGTCCCTGTGAGGTTGTGTCGGAATAAGAATGCGTGTCGTTCTGAAGGTGCTCTCTCCAGTTCTCGTGTAGAAGGGGCAGTTGAGGGAAGGTCATCACCCGAAGACTCGTCTCCGTCGCTGGGCAATCCTCGAGTGTCCATCTTCAAGCCGTCGAGCTATGTGAACAAGTCATTAGCACTTGTCTAGCTAAAAGCAGGGAGTTTACATACCTCATCACTAATTCGAGACCAGAAGCCACTGGCAACATATCTCGCTTGACTTCCGTCTTGTAGAACCATCCTACCAAAGTGCTTTTGCACGTCCGAGGTGGTCGACGTCGAAGGACTCGATGCATCTCGCCTCCCCTCAGACGGGGAATTACCTTGAGCAGAGCCACTCCCAGCAGGACTCGCCCCAGCGCTCGCCTGCTCAAGCTGTCCTCTAAGCTCCTTAACCAAATCCTCCAAGGTTCTCAACCGCTCCATAACCTGCTCACCCGCCGGTTCCGCACCATGGGCACCCTCCTGTACCGACCCGTCGGCAACGCGCTCAAGCCGACGCGCCCATCTCGGCGGACGGTCATTCGACGGTACGACGCAGGGAATACCAGCCCGACGACAGTTTGAGCAAGGCGATAGCTTGTCGCAGCGAACTTTTCGGCTGCGGCAGACGACGCAGCTACGGAGCTTGGCGGTCCTCGCGGGGACGGCCGAGCTCGCGTTTTTCTCGGCCGCCGAAGCCGAGGCGGACGCGAGATGGTTTGGCGGTGGTACCGATGACATGGCGCGTTTGTGGGGTCAAGATGGGACTTTGCGCGCTGGCTTAATGATTCAGATGCTATCCATGCCCTGGATTCGGTGTTGATCGAGGTCAGGCTTCCTTCTCTTCGAGTTGAGTCCGGCTTGCTGTCGCATTACGGCATGGGAGCGCAGGGTGCAGACAATAGGCATCTGTTTTTAACAGTGGTGACTAATACAGAATATCTAAGCTCATAATATTTCAATAGTCTCAACTATTTTCTTCCTTTTCTTGCCATTTTCATTATCTATAGGTCTCTTATCAAGTGCTTGCTAGTCTTACCGCGAGATCTAGGCCTCTCCACCCTCTAATATTTGGTATATGACTACGTAGAGCAGGTACTTCTGATGCCCCCTGTTAAGACCTCAACCTCCCTCACGATAAGCGCTATCACGGCCCCGCACTCAGGCCCGGCGTCACCCGCCTTCCGGTTCAGGGTAGGCAGCCGCTCCTTGGATCTCGCTCGATTCAAGCTGTTGGACATGGCAGATATGGCTCTGAAGGATGAAAATATGTATGTATAGGTAAGTATGATGAAATAAGTGACATTAAGATGTTAAAGAAATTTGCTGGTTTATCCATAAATCATAGTATGTTCAAAGCTCGTTCGTTTACAACCCTTGAGCCTCCAAAGCATATCCCTCCGACGTGTGTTCGTGCAGCCCCTCAGTTTGTGATGGTCGCAATTTTGCCCAGATACTTGACTTCCCTCTTCAACAACAAATTCTCCGCAATCCACTTCCCGGAATCCTCCCTGGAGATGGTGTAGCCGATGGCGTCAGACTCGCGTCCTGTCTTGGGATCCTCAATGCCGACACGGATAGCTTTCTCCGTTTCGCCATCGACTAACAAACTCGCCCGTACAATGACAAAGTCCTCGCCGCTTTCAGCCAGCTTATCTTCCATGATCCTCTTGTCTTCGTGAGGAACCTTAAGGAGGACGTGGTATAGTGGGACCATTAGGATGGGAATGTCGCGACCGAAACGCGACATGCCTGTGGTGCTGAAGACCACGACCAAGGGTCTTCCTGTAGCACCTTGCGATCGCAGCTGAGCCAGAGCGTCGAGCAACACAGCCATGCCCTTACGACAAACATTCGGATCGTCAATGGACAACTTGCTCAACACCGGCTTGCCGCCAATGGTGGAGACAATCTCATCAACTAGGCCGCCATCCTCCTTCTTGAGAATCTGGCAGACGGCATCAATGTCGTGAGCGTTTCCCTCAACGATTCGCAGGTTGGGATTTGACTCTGCGGGGAGGATGGCCGAGAGTTTGGAGGGCGTCCGGCAAAGAGCGACGGCTTGGTGGCCTGCAGCGAGCGTGTGCTTCAGCGCTGACAGGCCCACGCCAGTGCTTGCGCCGAGGAATGCGACAGTCTTGGCCATGATATTGGTGTAAGATTGATAGAAGTGAGAGAGAAGTGTGATAAAATGTCTCTGAGCTGGAAAAAGCTGATGTCTTTGGTTCAAGGTGAGTGTGAGTGATGAAATTGATTCATTTCGCTGGAATTGAGTTTCTTTATATCGTCTATTCCCCTCTGAGGTCTTGCCCGAGAGTTGTCCGAGCAGCACGAACATCGCGCGAGGAACAGGCTCGGTGCCGTCACGTGGGAACCTCGTTCATTTCTCGCTCTACTGTGCCTCGACTGTGCATCCCAAGTGCAAAAGTGTAGATAAATGAGGCACATCCGGAGGGCGGGGTCTTGGAATCGAAGATATATTTTGAATCATCATCAATTTACTAGGGAATTTTCCTCTGGGTATTTTTTTTCACTCTTCATCACTGTTTACTTGCAAGCTAACCCACCGTAGCACAGTGCAAGCTCACAATGACACGCACTCACTCAATCAAAGCCCAAATAGAGATCATGGCATCACCAACCGTTGTCCGATCAGTCGTGAGTTTGAGCAACAATACGCTTGGAAATAATATTCTCACATGTTTCGATTAATAGTTCCTTGGATTTGACCGATATCAACAATGGCAGCAAGGATGGGATATTCGGCCTGCCGACTCAGGCAAGAAGCCACTTGAACTCAAGTCGGGAGACAAGATCAGAGTATCGATGCACGGGATGGTATTCAACCCAGTCGTGATAGTAAGTTGTTCAACTTGCCCTTTGATCTCGAGTACTGGACCTTGGCTCACAAGTACAGACGAATGATCCTGAATGCTTCACATGGGAGGGTTCAATCCCATGGATTGTCAAGGGCAGACATTACTTCTCCTTCTCTCCGAGTAAGGAAAATCCAGGAGGCACCACATTCATTCAGTCAGAAGTCTTTTCAGGGGGGGTTGTTACCTTGTTTGGGTCCTGGGTCAAGACGGATCAACCGAACGAGAATTGGAATGCCTTCAATGTGGCTTTGAAGAAGGAGGCCGAGAGATGCACGAGTCCGTCATGAGTCACGAACAGTACCGAGATGAGAGAATAAATAGATATAATAACCTCACAGCCACGCGTTTAAAGAAACCGTATAGCATCCAACCTGCATCTCCAAAAATAGAGCGATGCATGCAGCACGGGGTCGGAGCGCACCCAATGCTTCAACACCACGGGGAGACCCTCGAATGTATCGTGACTTACGGCATCAAAGCTGCCTCACTTGATAAAGCTTATTCAGATCACATGATTTGCCTACGGAGGTCGCGAATTAGCCCATTCAGTTGAGCTGAGGTGAGGCTGCAATGAGCACGACTTGTGTTACAGGCATTGCCCCGCCAGGACGTCATGCGTTAGCGCTTACGATGCCCTGTGACGTGGTTGTATCATTGTTCGATGCCTGCAGCTCACAGCCTCCCAGGCGATGTTTAATAGCCATCTTTGCTGCCTATTGTCGCTGTACTCGTACCCCGTATCCATTTTTATCTAGGACTCAAGTCGCGTGACTTGTCGGGCTTCAAGCCTTCATCTATCTCGACCACGACAGCATCTCGTCTTACCCATCATCGACTGCTTCATTTTTCTGGGACACACGTTAGCGACACTTTCCTACCATGAATCTGAACAACCTGCCGACGGAATTAATTGCTCGAATTCTTGACCACCTGGCTCCTCTTTACAGAGACCAAAGCCGTCGCGATCTATGCCAGGCCCGCCTGGTGTGCCACTTGTGGAACGACCTGGTAACCAGGGCGTTGTTCAAGAATCTGACGCTGTATCATACCCTCGAGACTGCAGGTCAAGACTTTCAATCCTGGAAAAGCCTGGTCGATCTAGAAGCCGTCCGCGATGCCGCGCAAAGCGTAGTCATTGAGACATGCCCGGCAAAGGATCTAGTCCACGGTCGTGACCCGACGACATGGCACGACTGGGAGGAGAAGGGTGAATGGCCTGCCTTCACCTCGGCGATCGATAGAATCGCCGAGCTTCGCCATATCAGGTCAATCGGCGTTCGATTTTCCAAGTGGTGTCTTGGGGATCATATCCACTTTGGAAGCACCAGAGACCGCGAGCTGCAGTCCACGCGCGAACATACACTAAGGAACGTTCTCAATGCCTTGCGGCAGCGGAGAGCCCGCGGTAGCACTTCTGACGTGACAGAGATCCGAGAGCTGGCACTCGAGAACCTACAAAACATTGCTCTCCCACTCGACATCTATGAGGGCCTCCTCAAAGACATGACCCGTTTGCACATCATGTTCTGCGTGGAACATACTCGAAACGCCTTCGCCTATGACACTCACCACATAGAGCGCCGCGAATATGAGCCGCACCTGCAAAAGACCCTCCTCCCTTCTGTTGCCAACCAGCTCGTCGAACTCACACTCGCCTCTCAAGACCGCTGGGGGGTAATGCCGGGCAAGTTCAATGGCGAGGGTCTTGACTTTCCATTCCTCAGGACTTTGACACTAGGCGAATATGTGATTGGACATCATCGTCAGTTTGACTGGGTGCTAGCTCAGAAAACGCTGACATGTCTGCGATTGAACCGTTGCTTCATCGCCTCGCACATGCGCTTGTACGAGGGTGACATTGAAGGGTGGCGTATCAATACCGAGGATTGGGAGAGGGTGTCCAGCGAGCCTTACTATGGGTGGGACGAACATCAAGTCTATCTCTTCTCCGGGAGGTGGGAGACAGTATTCGACAATACCCGAGAGAGCCTTCCTCGACTAGCAGAATTCTGCCTCACCTGGGATAAACCAACAGATTTCTTCCGCCAACTGGATGTTTCCAAGGCTTCTTGGCTTTCACCGGACCGTTACATCACGTTTGACATCTCAAAGAAGCCTAGTCCTTGGATCGCCTCGAAGGATTTTGGTTACTACCCTTATCGAGACGACAAGGATCCGACGAGGCCTGTCAATCTCGCTCAGGTGATGGATAAGCAAGATCGTAAGGCGTTTGAGGCGTTGGTTTCTGCGACGTGTGAGCGGCGGAAAATGGCTGCATGAGTTTTCAGATACATGGGTAGTTCTTTGTTTGAAGCTGGAAATAGGGTCTTAAGTTTGGCGTCTGATGATTTCGGTGGTTTCATGCCATGGCGGCATGGCATAGCGGGCTGGATTTAGCATGCAAGCAACAATGGCGCAACAAGTTTTCCTTTTTAATTCTGAGCCGTTAATATGACCAACCTCACTTCTGTTCGGGTCTCACGATCGTAGTTGAACCCTTGAGAACTTAGTGGCCCTTTGGAACGAGTTTGTTCTGTCCAAATGCTGTATCCTTCTTGATGGAAAGTGTCTAGGCACCCAAGGGCCCCCCACGTGCTGACTCGACCTGGGCCTGAGAATTGACTGCTGAAATCAGGCTGCGTTGCACTCGCAATGCCACGCGGGATTTTCTTTCATCTATTCTTGTCTTCATTCTTCCAATCAAAACCAACTACCCGTGCCATCATGGCGACCAGAGATTTGGGAGATTCACCCTCGGCCGGCAATGAAAATGTTTGCCCGGCCTGTTTGAACCTTGAATACGACAGATTCGATGTGTCAGAAAGTTTCATTAAGCCTGACTGCTACCCAACACCCCGACTCCGAAGAATTAACCGGGAGAGAATCACAGAGGCTGCCCAACAGTTCTGCCCCATCTGCACTGTCCTTGACGAGGGCATGGCAGCTTTCTGGGGGGACGAGACCTGGGAAGATGAAGAGGAGAGCGAGTATTCGTACGATGACAGGGCAATTGATGAGAATGAGGACCGCAAAGACCATAGCGAGGCGGACGATGAAATCAATCAGAGTTCTGTCGAGAGCATCGGAGGCCCAGATTTGAACAGCAGAAACAACGTCTCTGGCTCATCAGAAAGCTCCTCCGAAGGGGTGCCTTATAGGAGGCCAAATCTAAGCATTCAGCTACGACCTGGGAGGAGTCTTTTCATCCGTCGTCTCGATCTAAAGCACATGTCTGGCTTGACAGACGGTCTTGGGCGAATTGAGTTTTCTACAAACGAGGGTATGCGTAACCACACTACCACCCAACCTCACTCAACTGAAAGAGATGCCAGATGACCCCCGAAGTCCTTTTCATCCGGGATTTGGCAGAGGCGCAGTTCCTGTGTGTCGCCTCAGCCCCGACTCGGCCGCGGGTATTTTGAAGAGATGGCTTAAGTCGTGCGACAAGCATGAGCAATGCTCAACCAACTCCCAGAGCCCACCAAAACGATTGATCTACATCTCCTCGGACGAGCAGAGGCTCATAGAGGCCAAGAATAGCCCGCTGATCTGTTGGCCATACGCGACTGTCAGCCATTGCTGGGGAAATCTGATCGATGTTAAGCCGCTCCAAACGACGAAAGATTCATACGAGGCAAGGACACGAGGGATAGACTGGGAGGAACTCCCAACCCTTTTCCAGGATTTCATCACCCTCCTACGGAAGCTTGGACTGTCCTATCTCTGGATTGACTCGATGTGTATAATCCAAGATGACGATGACGACTGGCTTGAGCAGTCGGCACAAATGGCTGCCATCTACTCACATAGCTACCTCAACTTGGCAGCCGCTGCAGCTGAGAATTCGTCTCAATCTCTCTTCAAAACGAGATTCCAGGTGTTTGCAGACGTTCATGCTAGTCTCAGTTCGCGATCTGACTCCGACCTACATCCTGATTCTAGCTGGTGGCCTAGCCCTAAATTGCATTGCGAAAGGTGGACAACACGCATGATCCAGCCCATGGATACTTCGACGGCGGCAGTCCTCGTCCGCACCCCCAATGTATTGGGCCATGGGTCCATCCTTGGGAATGCGTATCTTGGCAGAGCGTTAGAATGTCCCTTACTTGACAGGGCATGGGTCTACCAGGAGAAGTTGCTGGCACCCCGAACCGCCTTTTTCTCTTGCTCCGAGCTCACCTGGCAATGTCGGGAGTCTGTGGCCTGTGAGTGCAAAGACATAGACAACAACTGGAGAATGTTGCCCCAGGTGGAAGCCGTGCTTGAGCAGCAGATCCCGGTGGCTTCAATCCGCATGGTAGATTGTTGGGAGAAGAAATGGTTCAACAAGATTCAAAGAAGCCCCGGAAGCGTGGAAGTTCCTCAGTAAGCTCGAGACTTTTGGCTTGCAGCCGTGACCCATTATGCCTCAATGGCTCTGACAAGAGAATCTGATCGGGCTCACGCAATTGCTGGAGTAGCTTTGAAGATACAAGAAGCGACCAACGACAAGTATCTGGCCGGACTATGGCTCCAGGACCTCCCTCGGAGTTTGGCGTGGTGTAATTACCCCTTTTTTAAGGACTGTAAGAACGCAACTCGGCTTGGCGGTGGGATTCCCTCTTGGTCCTGGATGTCCCTACAAAGAGGAGGATCATACTTATCAGCTGCTTACGGTTTACTCGAAAGCTTTGAGACGGATCCTCGGGTTCGCATCATTGAAGAGGGGACGTGGTGTAGAACCGACGGCCACCAGTTTGGGGCTGTTCAATCTGGCCAGATCGAGCTCGAGGCTGCTTCGCTGGCTGTGGCTATCTTGATTACTGACGAGTCAAACACAGGCTTTTCCTTCAACATACCTGGGGATGAAGATGAAGATGATGTCCATCAAGTCCTGGCGGATTGTCCTTGTGACCCTACGGAAGGGTTAAAAGATGGGGATTCCGTACTGTTGTTATTACTGGGGAAGGCAACTCTGATGGAAACTTTGGGCATCTGCCTTGCTGTAAAGCCTGTTGAGGACATCCAAGGCGCGTACCGTCGAGTTGGTGTTGTTTTTGATGATGTTGATATCCTGGAAAGGGGAGCACTCCCTTCGAGGTTTATTCTTATATAACCTGAATATGGAGTGGTCACGGGCTTAGAGTCCGCATAGCTTGTGTTTTCAGTGCTGGGTGTTTGCGGTGGCATGTGTCAACAGCTATGGTGTTATTATTTGCCGATGGCTTCTTTTAAAGGTACCACAAAGTTTACAAGAGTGCCCAGTTGGTATTTAAGATAGAAAGAGATCAACTACCATTTCCCCCCGCACATGAGCGTAGACAAAAATTTCTTGCTCCGGCTCTGCTTTTGCGTCGGCGTGCTTGTTCGTTGTCCTGGACCAACTTCCTCGTTTGCGTCTCCTTGCTGGCCAGCATCTTGTTCGTCCTGGGCGCAGTCCAAGTTCCTACCATCTTGATGCGCCTCTCCTTTGGACTGTCTGTAAAGCTGCGCAATGGATGGTATCGAAACTGCTGCCTGTTTCCCTCTAAATGACGGGAATCGATCTTGCACAAAGTCATCAACTTGGTGCTGCCTCTCGACATTGTCAGCTGGGTCGAGGTCTAGCCCGGTTTTACTCTCGAACTGATCGGCGTCGAAAATATAGAACCTCATGGTCCAAGTGTCGAGTGGCTCCCAAGATTCAGGCTCCAGATCAGTAGTAAAATCTTGATGTATGCGCCCACCTGGGCCGAGCTGCTCTGGTTTTAGTGATGTCTCGGCATTTTCTGTCCCTGAAAGGTCTGACAGTGCGGACATGATGCCGTGGCCTCCGCCTGATAGTTGCATGACTAGATGCACAGTAGCTTCCTACCAACGTTAACTCCCACTCACGGAGTATACGTGCTCGAGCTTCTGTGGCTTACCTTGAAGATGTCGTAGTCGGAAAGAGTCCGTTCTAGTTTCAGAGCTTGTTAAGAGCTGCAGCCATTGAATAGGTCGAATTGACATACCATCCTCCAATTGTTTTCCGTTGAAGATGATCCTCTGTTTATGAAGTGGGGTCCCCTCTTCGTCTCGGATCCTTAATTTAAGATTCATTACCGTGTCCGATGAACTCATCTCTTCGAGGGCAACCCTCTTTCCCCTCATGGGCATTACGAAGATGGTGTAACCTCCTGGAGTCCTAGTCGCTGTAGTGAGGGAAAGATTCGCGTATCGGTCCGTGGGTTTTTTATCTCTACATGTGATGGTTAAATAAGCGGCGACTATCTCTCTGGGGAAGGGTACGAGGGCATGTTTCTTCACCTACCGACGATACCCGGTGACCTGGATGTCAATACTCTCATCTTCTCTTCTTTCATTAAGAGACTTCAAGGAGAATCTCCCAAATGTTAGTGGCAAGCCTTAGTACTCGGCCGAACAACATACCGACTCCCGCCCTCAACCACCCTGAATTGCCGCACGGAGCTTTCTCCAACACGTACTCCGAACACCCACTGTTGGTCAGGCATCACGAAATAGTCAGGGTATGATGTCCCGGGGGGTGACGACCTGAAAGACGGTGGGGAGGCCACATTCACTCCGCCTGCCATGATCTTCACCCTGTAGTGGTAACCCTCCGTTACGCCCGCTCGGATTGCAATGCCGTGACCATCTGATACAAGGTCTCGTTAGAAATGTAGCACATAATGAAATATGGCGATAGCTTACTTTTGACGGCAACCAGGTAGTCGGCCCCTGGATCATTCTTGGTTGCGGGCTTCCATTTCGTGGCCTCAGTGGCTTCAAGTAGGAGAAGAGGGACGGATGCTGGGAGCCTTGTCCCATCATTCTCTGGCACTGCAGGCGTGTATTCTCGTTGAAGGCCCGGATCCTGATGGTCCTCGACCAGTGGTGTTTGATAGATGGTGAAGTTGACCTCTCCACCCTTACAGCTGAAAACGACGTTATTGTGCATGGCGTTAAAGACTACCGTAGAAAATGTTGAGTGTCGTGGTAATCCCAAGTTCAAAAGTGTAGGCAATGTTCTTAATATGTGTTTGGTTGTCTGTTAAAAGGCGTTTAGGGGCTTGCCAGCCCACAGAAAGCTGAACATACCTCAGGGTGCTGGAATGAACTTGATTGGCTAATCCTGCCTGTACCCATGGCCGGTGATCATAGAGCTGGGCAGCCATACGGTTGGCACCCTGGCCGCTCAGGAGACATCCATGCACGTTGTCCTATGAAATCACAGCTTTATTCTGCTCGGGTGGTAAGCGACCCTCCAGAACACTACTCGCCCGCCACACGGCGCACAACGCATACAAGTGCTGCCGATGATGACGTGACATCACCGCGAGTGGTATGTTGACAAGGCGGGCTCGAGCAGTAGCCCCGAAACCAAGCTCAGCCTCCTCCTGCAACTCCATGGAAGTTGAGCCTCCCAGTGCTTCCAGCATTTCGAAATTTCATTTGTTTCGCACTCCTTCCCAGCCGCTTTGTTCTCTCATCTCCGCTACGACTTATTCAGGCACAGTGCATCGATGGCCGATTGTCCAGATGACAGCCCGCTTTCTACAACTGGAAATATCACGGGCATTTTGACATTTGCCCTGGGTCTCTTCACATTCACTGTGGCCCTATACACAGTCACACGCAATGAAAGTGTTGAGAAGCAGTATTTTGAGAGCTATAGACTCGACAGACAAGCATATGTCTCCCGGCTCAAGTATCTGTTGTCCTCTCGCTGGGTGTCGTCGAACATGGAGGTGATGCCTTTGATAGAGGACTTTGACGACTGTATTCAACGTGTTGAAGATCATCTCAAGGCAATGAACGAAAAGCTCAACATCAGCAACCCGAAGCCGTGGTACTGGCGCCGTAGTGATCTTGCGTCTCTCAGAGAGGCCGCCGATCTGGAACTCCAATTCCTCGGTGTGCTTCAGCTTACGATATTATTTCTGTAACTACTTGGCCCTTTCTACTATTGCTTGGTGTATCGTGCTGACATTCTATGCAGGAAATCGGACAGGTTGGCCGATCAACTAACTATGGTGGAAAAGATAGTGGACAAATGAATTCCGTGAAATTGGAGTACATGAATTCTACAAATTCCAGTGTCCAAAACGGAGAAATAAGATTGCTGAAGCATGGGCGAATCTGACAATATTTTTGGAATAAGGACGCTGGATTGCAGATGACTTTCTTCCTCAATAACGACCTGAAGGGGAAGTTTGAAGAGATAGTAAAACGACTGTCAAGGAAGGGAGATTTTGTCCCAGATTGTGGATGAAGGCACTTGATTTCTGCACTTTATCTTTTTCATAGTTTCTTGGAATCGGACACCAAAAGCGATAATTCATCTTTGTCCAGGCGATAGTCCATCTTGAGGTCGTATAAGAGTGGCACTTAAACCAAACTATCACAAGAATCTCCTAATCAGTAACATCTGGCCCCGAAATATTAATAAGAAGTTGGAGAAGACACCTCACTAAGCCACAGTATTTTAGATGTTAGGCAAGTGACTGTTGGCCTACTAGGTATTACGATATTATTAACAGCCGCCTTTGAGCTTGAATCGACTGAATTTTGATCTGAGTCTGGCACTCTCCCAACTGAGCCAGACTACCTGGTCAGGTGATACCATATTAATTTCAGTCCATAACTAAGAATGAAAGTTGAGGCATTGAGTACGAGGCTTCTCTCTAGGCAGCCTTCTTTCGCACCAACAGCAAGGCCCCCTCCATGTCACCGTGGACAAGCTCCGCACCCTCCTCGACACCAGAGTCGTGAAGGATCTTCTCAAGCTTCCTTCTCATAATCCGCAAAACATCTTGTTCGGTGCCCACCGCCTCTGGGTGGGCCTCCCGCCATCTTGTAACTGGACTGGCGGTTCCAAGCATCAGCTCGATCAAGGCCGGAGGGAGAGGCTGCTTCTTGGCAAAGAAGCAGTCAGATGGAGAGACGGGGCCGGTGTTCCACTCCAGCCGCTTGAAAGACGACTCGTCGAATTCAGGCACAGGAGTTGGACAAGTCCATGGGAGAGGGATGCGGCGATACAAGTCGCGGGTGAGCAAGTTGCCTGGCAGGAAGAAGTCCTGTAGCTGTTCATCGAGTTCATCAACAACGGCTTGGAGGGCAACGTGCTCGGCCATGGTCTTGTCGACACGAAGATCGCCACCGGTCCAGAAAGCGACTGTGCCGCCAGGCTTGAGGACCTTGGCAGCTCGCTCCCAGAAGCTCGGCATGTCGAACCAGTGAGCGCATGTAGCAGCAGTGATGACATCAACGCTCTCTTCGGGAATAGGCGTCTCAAGCTCAGAGCCGAGTGTCTCTGCCGATGACACCTCAAAGCGGATGCCTTCATCTGGGGTGCTGAGGGATCGAGCAGTGCTGATCATTCCCTCTGAAGGATCAAGACCAATGGCATTTTTGAAGTTTGGCGCAAGCTTGCGGACCGCGGTTCCGGGACCACAGCCAATGTCGATGATGGTATCGAATTGGCCGGAGCCGGCTTTTTGGAAGTCAAGGATGGCTTGGTAAAGGCTGTCATTGTAGTCGAGGCGCAGCTGGGCGTAGTTTTTGCCCTGCTCCTGGCTGTAGGCGCGGAAAGTCTTTTCGGACATGATGGGCTTGATGCTTTGAGTCTTGATAATGTGAAGCTGTAGAGATGATCGAGTGCTATACCAACATGAAGTCGAGAGTTAGTGCTTACTTTAATGGACGGGCGGGGCAGGCTTTCAGAGGCCTCCCCGTCGGACATTGGCTTTCAGCCGGCCCCGACATTCCAAGCGAGGTCGATATTTGATGTTTCATGGCTGGAGATTGTATCCACTAACGTTGTCCGATTGTCGAGCATTCAGCCCAACAGGCAAACATGTCGGCTTGCCGTGCATCCGAAATCCGCTCCGTTGAACTCCGTGGGATCCGGGCATAACGCGAAATTAAGACTGCTGGTTTGGGGATGGACTGTGATGATGGAGACGTAAGCTTGGATCAGGATGCGTAATTCAGCCAATGACGGGCCAATTCTGTCAACGTCTTTCTGGAAGGATGCTGCACTGAAGCATCGCTTGGGGATAACAAGTGCTATTATTGTCTGCCTGGAGGGGGCATGTGTCGAAATGGCGCAAGAAGTATTCATTCAAACTGAAGTACAACTTTCTTTTAATATTTTATGCTCATAGGCCATTCACTAGAGCAATTCCATCTTATCAAAACCCAGCATTTCTCCAGTGGTAATCCTAGGACGCGCACGCCTCGTCGAGGCTGCAGGACATGCATACGCCAACCCGCTGCGAATCGGAATGTTCTTATCCGAGATACCAGGATATGCAACAGTAACCCATGTAAGGTTTACATCTGGTGGGAAAAGAAGACAATAGGTTGATCCTCCGTGATGGAACATGCCCAGTTCTTCTCCCTTGGCGACAGTCTGCGGTAGACCTCGCCGAAACTGTTCCAAGATCTCGCACGTTGATACGTCCGCCATTCCAACAAAGAGCACGCAAACAACTCCGACTGGGCCCTCCGTGTCAATGAAGAACATGGCTCGTGTAGCTACGTGGGAGATGTAGCCTTGAGCTCGATCGGGGCCGGCCTGATCAGGACCTTCGGGGTTTGCAAAGCCGTCAAAGGTTGGCTCTGAAAAGTATGTCCCGTCGATGATTTCAGAGTGCATGACTTTCCCTGAGACTGGGGAACTCCAGCGATGGTAGGCTGTAGCGCTGAGAAAGGCCTGGAATACTGTGCCGCCGACAAATTGACCTGCGTCTGGGTGATGGTTTAGCATTTCGACGACAGAGTATGGCTGCCCCTTTAGCCAGAATGTGTCGTATTCCTTGACGTTGGCCTGCAGAGCATACGGTCTCGACTCGCAGGCGTTGACGATCCATCTTGGGTCATCGGGGAATGCAACGGGCCTAATCTTGTCCATATCCTTGAACTTCCTCACGAAAAAGTCATCCCAGCACTGGAAGCCCCAGTGTACAGGATCACCTATGGGGTCGCATTCAAAGATCTGATGGAACGGTAGACGTTCTTGACCATCAACATTGGTCTCTCCCTCAATGGTGACGAGCACATTTCTGCTTAGCCATCCATCTGGATCGGTGGTGAGGACGTATTGCGACTTGTTTGTCTTGAGGACATTGTCTCTCCATGTGTCAAGGATGACCTTGAGCTTGGCGTTTACTTCAGCCTTGAGGAAGAAGGCGTATCCGCTGCGAGTCGCCATGGGCCAGTCAAGAACAGCATTGAATGGGAATCCGACGATGCCTAGGCCATGCTCGGACATGCTCCAACTAGGCGCAATCTTAGTCATGATAATGGAGAAGAGATGGAGCATGTGCTGATAATCTCGGACCTGTCTATGTCCAGTCGGGTCTCTGAGGTAAGGCCGCTTGCTTGGAACTTCATCAAACATGGCTGAGGCGAGCATTCGAAGCTCTGGGGTGCTCTCGATGAGGTCGCTTAGGTCTTGGATGGGCTGAGGCCATGATGGGATCTCTGGACGTCGATATCGCTGATCGACGTATGCGACAAACGCTCGAGTCCAGCTCGCAAAGGTGTGGGAATTGTTTCCTGGCACTGCTCTTCCAAGATTGAGAGGGTGGCGTCTGCGGTATGGCACATGGGCGCGAGAAGCCCGACATGTGGTGGCAGAGGGCTGCCCTAAGTGAAGATCGACCTTCATCGTTACGACGAGTCGAAAGATAAGCTATGCACAATGAAACAATGCGCAAAGGAGCAGAGAGAAGACTATTTAACTTACTCTACACCACCATCCACCCGGGGAACTGGGCATCAACGCGCCTTCAGCTCTCCAGCTCACGTCACATGCATGCTACTGTCTCAGGTGAGCCATCAATCGTTGGTGGTGAAAGCTTGGTTTACGTATGCCATTGTGTAAGGATATGCGGAGTTGCTGAGGCTCATTCGCTCAGCCCTCTGCGCCTCTGAAACATCGGGCCGCGCCGGTATATGACAGGTACAGAAAACCTAAACTCGAGGGGGATAGTTCAGGTGGGAAAAGGCAATCTTGAAAGATCGGGATTGATCTTAGATGAGGTTACAGGACGATCGAAGTCAGATGCAAGGGGCAATGCTTGTGAGATGTCCGAGCGCTGTCGTTCGTGTTGGCCTGAAGACAATTATTGAACCCTTTCTTTCCCGACGATCTATATACAAGCAATTGAGTTCAACATGACGTGCACAAGATGCGATATCGCCTCTTGTACCTATGCGCTAAATAAGTGAGACACTACTACCCAGAATAGGAATGCTCTGCAGCCTCAGCTGAGGCGACACGGGACGGGCTGAGGGTATTCAGGCTTGTGCGCGTAGCGATTGGAGGGTAGATCGGAAGTCTATCTGCGGCCGGCAAATAAAAGAGGTCGTGTAACATTCAGTCGAAAAGTTGACATTTGCTGTGCTACAGGAGACAGGCCTATCAGCGTGTGTTGTGAAGTGAAGCCGTCACGACTCGCAGTCTAATGCACCTCCCCACTTTCGTGGCTGGCGGATATCGCGAATCGATAGTACATGTCATTCTGCAAGGTAAGAAACCCAAGAAGGAAGTTATGCTGCTATTTTTACAATCTTGGTGTCGTTAAGGGGACTCTTTGCTTGTCCTTGGATGCCAGGGGGGAAGACATCATGACAGCCACAAAGCATACCTCTTGATACCATTCTTGTTATTGATCGCGAGCTAACTATCAAACCTGTTTACAAAGGAGCCTTTTGTCGTATAATTTAATCATCCTCCGCGTCACGCGGGCCATTTTTTTGCCAAAACTTCTCATAGTCATCCCAGCTCTGAGCCGGAAACGCGAGAGGGACAGTGATGGGACCAAATGGGATGCCCTTATCATCAAACTCGTCCAAACGAGCCTTGGTATTGGGCTTGCTCTTGTTGACGCTGTAGACGGAAACTCGGTGGCAAGAGCTAGTGACGTGCAAGCCCCAGTTCCAAGCTGTGCGGACGTTGGGAGGCTGTGTGTTTAGGGAGTTGTCCCAGCAGCGGCAGACAATCTCGACCCATCCTTCGACATCGCAGGGGAGGTCAAACTCCCAGATGCGCCAGGTCCATCTTCTCTTCTTGGATAACTTGTCGAGGGGAATCGTGTACCAGTTGAAGCCCCCGTCAGCAGACAGCTCGACACGCTCTGGCCATCGTCCACCACCAGAGTACGCCCAGCCCTTGCAGCGGATCTTGCCGTTATGGATCACCACCTGCTTGGTCCAGGGTGACATGATGGCCGAGCTGACGGGCATCTCCTGGATCTGGATGCCGTCTGTCAACTTGAAGTTGTGCTTTCCGACCTGTTGGGGGAAGTAGAGGTACTCCTGGCTCTGGACTGGTGCTCGCGAGGGTTCTTTGATGGCTTTAATGCGGTACAGCCATTTGACGCTTCTGGCGCCGATGTACCCGAATACAACGATGCGCAGGGGGTAGCCGTGGATTCTGGGGAGTGTCTCGCCGTTCATCTCCCACGCCAGCATCACTTCGTGCGCTTTGACCTTCGACCACGGGACGCTGACGAGATAGTTCATCGCCTTGTCGTCCTTGAAGTAAGTGTCGGCTCCATAAAACTCCAAGTGCTTAGCCCCATCGACCAAGCCTCCGCATGCCTTGATCACCTTCTTGAGACTGATACCAACGTAGCGAGCCGTGCCAATTGCTCCCTCAGCCCAAGGCGCCTGGGGGACTTCGTCGCCTTGGCCTGCGTACTTGAGGATCTGCTCAATGCGACGAGTTCCAGAGCACTGCATGGTGATGCTCTTTTCCATGCGCGGGAATTGAGATTCATCCATCAGATCATCCAGAGTAAAAGAGCGAGGATTGGCAACGAGACCGTCCAAGAGGAAGCTGTAGTCCTCCTTGTTGATTATAGGGATACCACCGTGATTTCTCACAAAGTGAAGAGAGTTGGGAGTAAACTCCTTGTCAGTGACGAGACGCTTGGGAGGTTCCCCGTTGTAGGGAAATTGGAGAAGATGAAGCATATCGGGATGCTTCTCCTTGAGAACAGTAGACCACGAGTCCTCAGGGACCTTGGTGAGCTCTCCACCGAGAGCGTGGTGCCACAGCTTCCAGTGAGTACCAGGAAGAACAGGGTTGGTCGGAGGGATAGGACCAAGCTGGAACTCGGGGTTGGGAGGGAACGTCTGAGAAGTCAAGATCTTGTGTGCGGCATCCTTCTTCTTGGGATAATTCTCCCACTCGACGAATCTTGATGCATTCATCAGCACGGGCATTTGCTTGAGCATGACCGACCTTACCCAGTCCAGCCCTTTCGCTCAGCGGCAAAGAGCTTGTCACGATCACCGACAGCCTTGATGGCCTCCTCATCCTTGGTGAGTTCCCCAAAAACCTGAGGATCCAAGGCCTTGGTCTCGGGACCCGTCATGTCAAGGACTGGGAGCACAGCTCCAGACAGTCCCTGCTCAATCTTCCACTCATCAGGGCGATTGGTAGTCTTCATGATTGACAAAAGATACTGTGTTGGTGTTTAGGGAATCTGACGAGAGGAAGAGAGACGTTGGAAATGGGGCTAGAGGGAGATATACCAGAAAGATACGGTCAGGTCAAGTATGACGAGAGGGCGGGTCATCGACGTTGCCAAGATACAGGGGAACCCGAATCTGGTATTACCATCGATCCAATAATGTTGTGAGTCTGGCACAAGGTTTCACTGGGCCGCGTTGCTAGCTTGAAGCCACTTGCTCTGTATTGGCCCGATACGTCTTCCTGTCTCGCTTGGGGAACTTTCCTGCATCTGATCCGCCCTCCCTGAACTTGTCTGAGTTTCGACCCGTGCGAGCGAGCAAACCGATTTGTTGAGGAGGTTACGAGCAGATACGAATGAGGGGAAGGTGGTTCAATCACACCGCATGCAATGCTTGGATGACAATCATCATGACTTTAGTGGCGGACGCATGTTCCTGCGGGGCTGTTTACTTTGACTTCAACTGCGTTGACGTCGATCCGGTAGTTCCGTTCCAATGGGAGATACGTCAAGCGGGGGAGCTGATAAGAAGTCGAGCTTCATCTCACGTTAGGATCCCAGAGAGTATCTCTTTGACAGGCATTGAGCTGCTCCGAATCAAAGAAAATGGTCAGTTCAATTCCGAATTTGAGCATTGCTGCTCTTGACTCACATGTCATAGCCCGCCCCGAACGATAACCCCCTGTGCACGCTCGCCAATGGTAAGGGCATCCCATACCATCCCAGCTCTGTGATGTACCTAATCTCAATTGTCAAGGGCAACCAAGTGAGAATCCTGGATCAGTCCAGCAAGTTCGCTATGGCAACAGCAACGGTGGCTTGATTGTCTTGAGCGACACCCAGACCCTCGAGGTCTTGGCCCATTTTGCCCGAGAACGCATTCCTGAGCGGTACACCCTCACATTCATCTATTCCCTTGTGCTATGCTACTAACGCACCTACAGAAGCGTCCATGCAAAGGCCGCTGGAGCCTTTGGCGAATTTGAGGTCCTCGAGGATGTCTCAGACTTGACTGACGCCAATTTCCTCACCGGCATCGGCAAAAAGACAAAGATTCTCACCAGAATGTCCACCGTCGGCGGCGAGAAAGGATCCAGCGACACAGTCCGCGATGTACGAGGCTGGGCGACAAAGTTCTACACCGAAGAGGGCATCCAGGACTTTGTCTTTAACGACCTGCCCGTGTTTTTCATTAGGGACCCAATCAAGTTTCCGTCCATGAACAGGAGCCACAAGCGTCATCCTCAGACGAATGTTCCGGATAATACCATGTTCTGGGACTTTCATGTTAATAATCCGGAGGGCATTCATGCTTTGATGCATTTGTTTGGACAGCGAGGCATTCCGGCTTCGTTGAGGAACATCAACGGCTTTAGTGTTCACACGTACACCCTGAACAAGGCCGTAAGTCATCACCGCTCTATACTCCGATCCTTTCAACAAAGCTGACGATAATAGAACGGCAGCTATGTCTACGTCAAGTGGCACTTCAGGCCCGACGACGGTATCAAGACCATGGACGCCGACACAGCTGTCCGACTGGCTGGTTCAGAGCCAGACTACCACGTCAAGGATCTATTTAAGGCCATTGAGAAGGGAGACTTTCCGTCTTGGGGTGTATACATTCAGGTCATGAAACCTGAAGAGATCAAGAATGCTCCCATCGACATTTTCGACGACACTTACACCTGGCCGTTTGAGAAGTATCCGCTGCGGCTTGTTGGCCGTCTGACGCTGAACAAGAATGTTTGTTATCCTACACCATTTCTACTCCTGTAGCTGACGTTTCAATAGCCGAGCAACTATTTCCAGGACATTGAGCAAGCTTGCTTCTCGCCGTCTAACATGGTGCCAGGCATTGGACCCTCGGCTGATCCAGGTTTGTTACCATTCCCGTTGGTGAGAATAAACATCTGATTGCAAAATGACAGTTCTGCAAGCTAGAATGTTTAGCTATCCAGACGCCCATCGCTACCGGTATCTCCACAGTCCTTCATTTCAAGACAGCAGCTAACAAAGCCAAGCGTCGGCCCCAACTACTTCCAACTCCCACCAAATCGACCAACTAACAAGGTATACGCTCCCTACGTCCGTGATGGCCCAGGAACCATGAACGGAAACTACGGAGGCGACCCAGACTATGTGTTCTCTGAGCTTCGCCCAGTATCCGTCAGCCATCGTGTTCAGATGCCAACCCATGAGGTTTGGGCTGGACATGTAACTGCGTTTTCGACTTCGATTATGGACAAGGACTTTGAGCAGCCTAGGAAGCTTTGGAAGATCATCTGTGACGAGAAGGGTGGGAAGGAACAATTTCTTCACAACATTCTTCCTACGCTGGTGGATATTCCTGGCAAGTTGAGGAATGAAGTGTTAGGTACGTCTATGGCTCTACGCGTCAGTGTCAGCGCTAATCAGTTTGCAGATTACTTTGGCCGTGTGGATGGGAAGCTGAAAGAAGTTCTTCGAGAGGCTCTTGAGAAGCAATCAAGACAGGCCCACAATGGTAAGTAACCATGGTCCACGGTGCAAAACGCCATTGTAGGCACGTTCGACCGAGGAGACTATGGCAGGATTAACCTGTAGCTATATCCTACTAATTAATTTTTGGGCCTGTAATTCCAGAATGAACTGCATGTAGGTAGGGAGGTATCATATCGATCAATAGTGTTTAACGGGACTTTGGATAGTGTTGGTACAACCAAAGGAATTTTCTATTCTTCAACCTCATACGCTAGCAATAGGTGGTGGTAACTCTTGAGATTACCACTTCTAACCAAATCGTATATATCATAACCCTTCCCTTACACAAATCTGTCTACGCGCCGCGTTCAGCCAGCGGCGATGCCTCCTGAATCTCATGCGTCTCCATCTTGAAACCCTTGAACTTCCTCGTAGGAAGCCTCATCTCAAACATGTGATCAAGCTCAATCATACTCCTGCCCTTCATCTCGGGAATCCACAGCCAGGCCAGAACGACACCAATAATGCAGAGGCCACAAAAGACAAAAGCAGTCTTTGCTCCGAGGGCTGCCTTGTCTTTGCTGAAGAGCATCGGTAGCAGGACGGCTAGGGTGATGGATGCAGCTTGGGATACCACGCTTCCAATGCCGTGTGTAAGGGATCGGAGTTGGAGAGAGCTTGTTTCTCCCATGATTGCGTAGCTTGCTGGCCAGCAGCCCAAACCACATACCACAATGACTGAGATCATGAGTCCTGCAGCCAACCAGGCGAGTGCTGGGCCTGACCAGAAGCCCGAGATACCCATAGCTCCCCACAAGAGTGAAGCGATACCCATCGACACAATAGTCATGCTCCTTCGGCCGGTGCGGGAAAGAAGCCAGAAACCAATACCGTTGGCTACCATTCCTGCGATGATGCCACCAATCATGATGAGTAAACTCGGACCAGATGCCATGCCGATGCTCTGCAGAAAGACTGTGGCATTGGACAAGAGTTCCAGACCAAACAACGCAGGGATGACGTTCGCCAATATGACAATCATGGTACGGCGGAGGTTGCTTCCCTTGAAGCAGGCCCAGTAAGACACCGATGCAGTCGTCGCCTTTTCTTCCTCAATGGTTTGTCGGATCTTCTCCAAGGCACTGTATGGGTTCATCTTGGGGCCGAAAAGCCGGGTCGCAGAGCGAATGGCTCTCTCTTCTTGGTTCGTTCGGATAAGGTGAGCCGGGCTTTCGGGCATAAGGCAGGATAGAATGAAAGGTCCAAGAACCAGAATCCACTGGGAACCAAACGCTCCAAGGTAGCCATTCTTATTTCCCATCTGGTTGACCGCATACACCACGATGGCGCCGATAAGTTGACCGATCAAGGTAAAGGTTGGGAAAAGAGCCATGGCCGGACCTCGGAGTGCTGTTGGTGCATTTTCCGACACCCAGGTAAGACAAGTGGTCTTGATGATGCCGACCGTAAATCCTTGGAAAGTCAAACCAACAGTGATGACGACTCGCTTGGTGTCGGGCTCCGGAGGAAGATGGGAGAAGAAGATGCATGCAATAGCCCCGGCTGAGATGATACTACCGATCATGAGAGAGAACTTGCGGCCGATCCGATTCTGTAGCCAACCGCCCAACATGGCACCTGCAGCTGCTCCAGCGGGAGGAAGACCCATCCACAGAGATAGCCAATTTCCCGGGATGGTCATTTCTCCATCAATCATCTTGCCGTAATTCGCCTTGAATGAGTCCTCGCCAGTAATGGCACCCACAACAAGCAAGTCGTAGCCCCATCCGATGATGGGAATTGTCATTGCTAGACAATAGCCCGCGATCTTGGGATACTTTTTGATAGCTTGGCCGATGGGTAGTTGTGTCTCCATGTCATTTTTTGTGCTCCGGGTTGATGTTGTTTCGATGGGTTGTGTAGGGTCATAGGCGGTTGATTCTTGATCTTCTTGCGGGACGGAATGCCATGTTGTTGTTTCTAGCTCAACGTAGTCTGGGGCGATCTCGCCCGACTTTGTCGGTTCTCCTCGGTAAGGTTCGTACTTGGACATTGTCTCAGGAATGGCGCGATTGGTGGCAATGAGGTCTTGGGAACACTTCGAGTGTGCAGCTCAGGTGCAGACTTGTTGTTGTCTCTTGTGATAAAGTAAAAGCAAAGATTGTAATGTAAAAATTCAACTTCCAAGATGAAAAATGAGCAATTAAGTATCAAGCCAAGCATAACCTCAAGATAATGGCCCCGGTCAAAGGTTGATCTGAGAGCCCACACGGACAAGGCTGAGCTTACTCTGCCAACTGCCGTGAAACCCTGTAGCGATGCTATAATTGGTCCCGAATCCGAGCAAGGCCAATCAAGACCCCGGGCGCCCCTCGGCGCATCAGGCGAAACGCGCCTAGGCGGGGCGGTGTCATCCTGATGGACAGTTGATCATTTCTGGATTCGTGATGGAAGGATTTTGCAGGGTCCCTTCGGACTTTGTAATCTCGTGTTAGAACCCATCGGAGTTGCTGGGTCACGCTTTGGGAGAAGGAGGCTGGTGGACGGAGGACGTAGAATGCGAGGGCTTTCTACCTATTGGCTCATGTGAGCCAGCGGGTATTCTGGTGAGGAATTGGACGGGTCAAGAATAGCCCATGGGTGGTGAGCATGGTCCCGAGATCTACCCAGGGGGCTGACTAATGATAGGCCGCCCCTCTGTTCATCACAGAGGGGGCATCATAACCTGTATAACTGCGTCGCTCTATAACCACTGTTGACCTATAGAAAATTAGCTATGTAATAAAAATAACCCTATAAAATCACCTTTTGAAAAAGTAGGCCAAATTTTTTTTATTTTTTTTAATTACTTTGTTTTATTAAATAGCTACTTTTCTATAGGTTAACAGTGGTTATAAGAGTGATATAGTTATTGGTTTTGATGCCCCCTGGGTAAACCACGCCTTAGTTCAGCCCTACGATGGCATCTCTCACGCCAAGTTTCGCTTGCCACAAGCATTTCTCGCTACGATTCCAACTGCCGTCTCCTGGAATCCGTCCCATTGGCCATTTCCCACCCTGTACGGACGGCTCTCACCTCCGTAGGTCTTGGCACATCCGACGGACTTGCAGGCCAAAATCTCCGTGGTGGGGGACCGTAAGCGAGCTTCGGCGTGGGGTGCGAAATTCGGCTTTTGAACTTAACTCGGCCTCGGCATGAATTCTCTGAGCTTGACACTGCCATCATCGGAAGAAAAAGAAGACTAAAGGTATAGTTTATACAGGAAACGGCGATTAAGGCGTCTCCAAAAGTCCGGTTGGTAATAGTGTTGTTGCTCTTATACCCGGGCAGAGGCATCTCGGAGTCTCAACTTACATCACACTTGCGACCTCCTTTCTGCCACTTATCAGCTCAGAAAATTCCCCAAAATCCATCAACCCTACTCAGACACACGCCTTTATCGCCCTTTTATTAGATGACTGACCTTAGCCAGAACAACAATATGGCTTCCCAGCCCATCTGCCAGATCATTGCCCCCGTTGGCATGCTGGGCTACGGCTTCGACGAAGAACTCACACGCTATGAACTCGCCCACATGGTCCCCAATGGCATTCCGACGGCTATCATCCTCGACTCGGGTTCCACCGACAGTGGCCCCCAAAAGCTCGCCCTTGGGTCCATGTCCTGTCCCCGTTCAGCCTACGCCAAAGACTTGTCCAAGCTACTCCGACTTGTGCACACGTTTCGAGTGCCGCTTATTTTTGGGTCAGCTGGTGGCGATGGGACTGATGAACATGTGAAAGAGATTGGAGAAATTATTGAGCAAATTGCTGCCGAGGAGGGAAACAAGTAACTCTCCCACTCACCCAGGCCAGGCCAGCTTGCTAACCCCTTTCAAGAGACTATAACTTCAAGACGATATCCTTGTTTTCCGGTATTGACAAATCCACGATTCTTCAAAGACATAGCCAGGGCCGATTAACTGGATGTGGTGTCTGTGTACCCCCCGTAACAAAAGAAGAGATTGAAGCATCCGTCCGAGTTGTCGCCCAAATGGGTCCCGAGCCCTTCATTGATGCCATGGACGCCAACCCCGGCTTTGACGTTATAATCGGTGGCAGAGCATACGATCCATCACCATATGTCGCCTATTGCACGCATCAACTAAAACGACAGGTTGAGGGTCTCACTGAAGAGGATATACAGTCTCGAATCGGCGGTTTTCTACACATGGGCAAGATTATGGAATGCGGAGGCCTGTGCTCGCTCCCCAAGTCGCATGGCGCAGTGTCTACAGTCTATGCTGATGGGCTGTTTGACGTGAGGCCTACAGCTCCAGATTCTATCTGCACTCCTTTGTCTGTTGCTGCGCATACGCTATATGAGAATACGAGACCGGATCTCTTGAGAGGACCAGGCGGAGCTCTTGACCTCACTGAGGCGAAATACGAACAACTCGCCGACGGTAGATCAGTGAGGGTTAGAGGGGCCCAGTTTCGGCCGTCCAAGGAATTCGGCAAGCCATATCAACTAAAGCTCGAAGCTGCGCGCTTAGTAGGCTACAGGACTCTGTTTCTAGGTGGCGTTAAAGACTGTAAGATTTCCAGTCACTATCTAGTCAAAGATTCTAACATGCTTCAGACATACTCATCTCACAAATCGACGACGTTCTTGCTATGGTCAAGGACTACGTCAACCAGCAGCATCCTGATAACGCCGGCGAATGGAAACTTGATTTCCACGTCTACGGCAAAGATCAATACAATGCCGCGGGACCAGGAGAGCTTTTCGTCGTTGCTGAAGCCTTGGCATCTACGCAGCAACTTGCGAATAGTGTTGCCTCCAAGGCAAGGGTGGGCATGATTGTGAGTATTGCCCAAGGTACTTGGCTACCAGGCTCAAACCACTGACACGTATAAGCATGCACCTTATCCAGGCCAAAAAGCAACTGCTGGAAACTTTGGTTTTGGAATTGGAGGTCTTATGGAGATTGAGATGGGTGCATGCGCTGAATTCTCACTCTACCACCTCATGGATCTCGAGCCGGGCGAAGAACGTCTTATCCTGGATAATGAAACGCCGTCATCCAGTAAACTCCAAGCATCTTTGCTGAGAGGAGGCGTTGCCACAATCGGTAGAGGCTCAGCAGCTTCATCCGACGCTGCTTTTAGGCAAAGCATCTCAAGTCTCCGAGATCAACTTCCCAAACCTACACCAAAACAGCACCCCCGCGCTACACGTATCCAACCAACTCAACCACCGCGAGAGCCCAAGACGCTATCAGAAGTGTGTCGCATCCTCCGTTCCAAGAACGCCGGGCCTTATGAGATCACCATCGACGCCATTTTCGATTCCGAAGCTGACTACCAGGCCATCAAATCCTCTGGGCTTCTGTCTTCTACCAACGTATCCAAGGCCCTCGGAATCTCGAAAGAAGATATAATCTGGATGGGTTTCTTTGACCCTGCGATGGCCTTTAAGGTCACGATTCCCAGAGTTCGTTCGGGAAAGAAAAAGTCTGCAGGAGGCTTCATGGAAAGTGATATCCATGGGTCACAGGAACACCTGGGACTTGCCAATCTCAAACTTCCAGGCGCCAGAACGAGCCAGTCATCAAGTTCTTTCGGCATCCAGGCTTGATCCAATTCAACAAAACTGGCCGTGGCGATTGGAAGTGTCGGAGTGCTCTCTATAGTCAGGCGTGTGTTGGTAAATATGAAGTAATTCGATGGGCCTTTCCAAAGGCCTTTCGTAGCAAGGAATAATCTTGTACAGTAACATTATCTTTTATCCTCTGTAACACCATTAGCATGACCATATAATAAGAAACTGTTTATCTTCATTGACCTTGTTATTTCCCTCAGAATGATGGCCAAGAGTCTTGATACTCCGACTCAAGTGGTGTTGGATCAAAGGACAGCAAGCTCATATATGGATCACTCCAAAAACCCCTGAGAAACTCCGAGCTTGTATCAGGTTGATCCAGCTCAACCGCCGGTTGGTTTAACAGCCGTTCATGGACCCTGGATCCTGTGGACACTCCCTCATCCTGGATTGTCTCGTTCTCACGGATTTCCACGGGCTTCCCACGAGCTTCAGAGGCATTGCTCACGGCGTCAAAGACTATCGACACGCCCATTCTGTGAGTAAGACGTAGTGCGTCTGGTTCAATTGATTTTGGGCTTTCCCGTCCAAGGACCTCAAACACCCTTGCCGTTCGGTTGTATTCGTCTAGTGGCTCCGTTGCGCAAGCCTTGAAGAGATTCTGAGCCATTGAAATGTGGTTTGCAACAGCTTGTCTCTCTTCTGGGACATCGGATCCGCGACGATGGAAGAATTTCAGGAGAAATATTGTGGCAAAGGCGAGACATCTGTAATGATTCTTGGGTAAACACCGTTGTTTTCGAATGAGTTCTTGATCATTCCCATCAGGCGGGGCATTCCGCATGGCCAAAGTTGATATGTGAATGATCCTAAGCGCAACGTCGCGGGCAGTTCTCAGCATAATTTGCCGCGACGAGGAGTTGTTTGAATCTTTGGTGATGACCAAGGCGTATAGGTGCATCTTGGCACCCAGAATGCCGAGCTCGACAGCCCTCATTTGTTCATCTTCAAGAGATACTTCGGCTCTCAACGCATCGAGCTCGGTATCTAGAAGTCTGATAAAGGAGGAGCTTGCACCTTCACCCATGTCGTGGTTCAGCAAGGATGTAAACTTTGCCACGATGAGCTGGACGCGAACTTGCATGGCAAAGGTAGGTGGTGCCGTTTGTCTTCTGAGAAACGAGTGGATACTGCCAAAGTCAAGATCTGAATCGATCGGAGGAGGCAGTCCCAAGTGCAAGCTCAGCCTGGTATTGTCAGACAAGAAGTCCCTATGCAACTCAGTCACGCCGACTTACGATGTAGATACGCAGAAGCAACCTAGCCAGGTATTGATCCTTGCTCTGATGCTACCCGAAGCAACACCAAGACTTCGGAGCGACGGCACAGTCTGCTGACGGTCCAGACTCATGAACCGAGCTGCCTGAATGAGAACTCCGCAGTAGAGCCAGCTGGGATCTCTTGTCTGCGTCTCGCACGGTAACGGCCAATGACACAGTAATAATAAAGCCTGTATCTTGTGAAGAGGTAGAGGGGCATCAAGAATTTGTTGGTGAAGCATGGTGGTGTACGGCGTCTGGAGTAGTTGAAGTATCTCGGCGTATTGTTGCCCGGGCAAGTGGCACGCAATAATAATGACTATCGTCCAGAAGAGAAATGGTTGAGACCGATACGTGTCGTCGGCCGACAGTGATCCAATGACCGGAAGTTGTGGACGAAACACTTCGGCAAACCTGTGACTTGGTGAGTGGGCTTGAGACAAGTCATCACGCCGATACCTACGTCTTGATTGTTTCGGTGGCTATCGAAGAATCCAACAGCACCCCATTCAGGCTCACTGTAGGTACACTAAGTGAGAAGTCATCCTGCCCGTCATCCTCAATCGTTGACGGGCCGGAATCGGCAGTCGACTCTGTCCTTGAAGATGGGTGATCCTCGTCTCTCTGATTACGGAGCTCTTGAAGCTCCCTGCTCATGGCTTCCAGACGCCTGCGCAAGGTCTTGGTCAGCAAAACCGAGTGACATCATATCAGAAATTGTTGTCTTACTTCCTCGCCGGCGTTCGCTTAAAGGTCGCATCTACGGTGCAAAATAGATGCCTTGACTGGCACCGCGAACAGGGATTAGGAAACTTGTCTTTAGAGTCACATCGCAGCTATTCAGGGAGGTCAATCCATCGTGGACCATCAGGAGGGTTCGGGTAGGTGATACCTTTGCCTGTTTACATTCCGTACAAGCCTTCACAGGCCGAGTCCCCATCACATTGCTTGACATTATGAATATAGTTAGTCCCCGGGCAATTAAAACACGTAGTGTTTGACCCGACGCGAGGGAGGATCGTCGTCTCGGAGAGTTGCGCGTGTCAGGTTCCTTAGTCAGGCCGAGCCGTTTACATGGTTAATTGCTTATAAGCAGTACTTGTCTTATTTACTTATACGCTAGTATCTTACTAGCAGGTCTCTAGCAAGCCTCATTGTCAACCAGGTGCGACGTAGTTACCCTAGACCTACGGCCAATCTTTAAACGCCATACAAATTACTTCAAATACCCTTTCACTTGTAGGTGACAGTGAATTCACCATTCTTTTCGTGAACAACACGTGCCGTGTAAAGACCCTGGCCATCACCAGTTGTGAAGTCAATCACTCCGGGCTTTGTGGAAAAGGACTGGTAATTCACACCGTCACTTGTACCCTGCTTGACCTTCAAGATAAAGAATTTGACGACGGGCTGGACGTTGGTGGTCATGTTCTGATCGGCCGGGATCCGTACCCCTCACTGTCAGCAGATTGTTTCTCATCCAGGAAAAGTCTAACTTACAATTGACTTGGGGGTTTCGCCACCGGTGTTGTCCTTTTGGGCAAGACCAAAGGCGAAATTGTCACTCGCATTGAAGCCAGTGGGCTGAACAACTGTGAAGCAGCCGGTAGGGGCCGTCTTGGCCTTGGACTTGTCGAAAGTTACTGACCCATCTTCCAGAACCATTGTAAGTGCATCTGGATCCTCGAAAAATGCCATCAGCCTATTGCCATCACAAATCAGTGCGCGAAATGGATGGTATCTTACCGCCGTCATTCTTATCTGTACCGAGCTCAACGGCCTCACTATGGCCTCGTGGGGATGTAGTGCCGTCGGCTGGCTGGCTGGGAGGTTTACCGCACCCTAGTACACATGGTCAGAACGGTCCCTAGGCAACCTCGTTTCAACTTCAACACTTACAAGCATTAAATTGGATCTGCGTGGTGAGAGTAAAGTCTCTCCCATCTGAGACGTACTGTCCAATCGAAGCGTTGGTGATCACATTCCCGGCTGTCGGATCATTGTTGATAATGGGCTTCTCCATGCAGAACACATACTGGCCGTCCGAACCATGCTCATTAGCAAATACGATGGTGTAGGTGGTGGGCATCGTGAAAGTTCGGGTAAAGATAAGTCAGGATTCATCGTGACATTGACTGTGGGAGCGTGCTGTAGAGAACAGTTTATCAAGCTTTGTAGGAATTTCTAAGTGCTGTATTCAGCTAGCCACAGCTTGACTGAAACCATCGCTCATAAGCGCCGTGGCGCTGAAACAACACAGTGCCTGCTCCCAATCACCGGATTTTCCGCTACCGCGTAACCGGCAAGCCGACGGGCTAGACCAGTCCATTGCAAGGATGTCATGTTTAGACTGGACTCATGCAGAGTTCAGATGGTTTATTGACGAGACTATTAGCTGGACAGCATAATAAAAACCCTGACAAGACTAGCTAGAGTACCAGCTATCTAAAGCTTTCGATCATTTTGCCTCCTCTCCAAAGCAGCGCTCCATGAAGCTCTTGAATGTGAGAGTTTCCAGCTCCGGAAACACCTCATTCAACGTCTTTTCGGACTTGTTGTACGAAGTCAAGTCGTACCAGCCCCAGGCGAACCCCAGAGACCAAAGCGACATCATTCCGTCAAAGAACGGCTTTCCAACCAACTCATACTTCGGTATGTTGCCGGGGAGTTCTGTAATCTTCGATTCTTTCAGATCATCGATGGAGTCGAGGTGGACATCGAACTTGATCTCTGTGAAAAGTGAAATTAGCGAGAAGATTCAAACAGGGGAGGTCAAGTCGAAGAATGTCTTACTGCGCGTGCTTTCCACAAAGCCAAGTGCCTCCCGCCAAGTCAACGTGTCTCCAATGATCCACGACTTCTCTGGCCACTCTTTCAGATCCAAACTGGCGGCGACAAATTTTCCAATCGTTTCGGAATGCGTCAGAGTGACCTTGTCATCGCCGGTGACAGGCAAGACTGCCTTGTTGTTCTCAATGTCTAGGACCACGGCAAGATGCAAGACAGGAGGCAACTCGGCCGGAGCGCCGTAGTAATCCATCAAAAACCCAATAATGAATCGCGTGGATTCCATGCTTGTAGATTGCAATTTCTTGAAAGCCGCAATCTTGTAGGTGTTGCCCTTGTAGCCCTCGAGGCCGGGGACTTGGCACGGGTACCCACTGCAAGGGATGTGAGACAGTATCATCTATGAAGGCAGGGACATCTTACCCTTTTTTGGCGGCAAGATAATCGTAGGCAAACTCACTAGGAGCGAAACGTTTCACAGTTCCAGACTTGTCAGCACCTTCGATAAGGTTCATCTGAGCCTGGTGGGTGTCTTCGAAAAGGATGCCAATGGTAGAGATGACGACTTCAGTGCCATTGGACCGAAGGACATCGGCGATACTATCCGGGCTGGAGTAGTCTACGACTAGCACCGGAATGGAATCCTTAGGATCGGTTTCTTTGTCCTACAATTGCAGCCAAACTATTAACTATGATTTCGTCAAGATAGCTGTGGCGATGATCACGAACCTGTCTCGAGAGCACCGAAACCTCGTGCTTGCCGATGGCCGCAATGGCACGGACAATGACTCGACCGAGACCATTGGAGCCGCCTGCGACTGTGACTTTGACCATTTTGGATAAACGACTTGATTGATGTTTTGTGTGTTGTCTGCGATTGTTGGAGGGGATTCTGTTGCTTGGTGTTGACCTAGGCACTGCTGGATCGTCTCAGGGAGACTTGCGACTTTTATAAACAACAAAAAGTGCTGTATTCACGTAGAACCTCGCTGAACGGATGAAAAATCTGCCCGACTGACAAATCTCTTCTGTAAAATGGGTGATGAATCCTCTCTTTCATACTTCATAGTATAGGATTTGACTCGCTTCAGGGAAGATCTTTTTCGTCCATTTTGATTGGTGAGGGTGCTAATTCCCTGATAGGCCAAACCCTAACCCAACCAACCAAAGTGTGGTCATGATGGACTGACAGTTATGAATACGAGCGGTCAAGCGTATACAGCGTAGCGTTGTCGGGGTCCATGCAATGGTTCCGCTTAAAGAGACACCCCAAGCATCAAAGTCTACCGTGTCTACTTGCCGAGGCGTAGCGGCTGTCGCTCAACCGAACCACCTTGTGAGAACAGTGGTGGATGTGACGAGGGTAGTTGACCGAGGTAAGAAGTGGGGCGTCTAACACCTTGCGAACAGAACAAGGAGAGAATGGACAGTTTCTTTCATCTTTAATGGACTTAGATGTAAGAATTGGGCTGTATTGTAGCCCTAAGGGACGCTCGGGTGCTTGATTGTCCTCTAAGATAATCGACATGACCAAGAACTTTGCCAAGAGCCACTCGTAATGAGCAGGAGGTGAGCCAAGGCGATCTTGATCTCGTTGGCAGCAAAGAACGTTCCAAGACAGGCATGTTTCCCGTGCCCGAATCTAAGATGGTTTTCACTGGTACTGACGGGCTGAGACGAGTTCTCTTTGCCGGGGATTTTTCTCTGGCAAAGGGAGCTGTGGCAGGAACTCCTTTTTTACCCGGCCATTGGTGAGGTCTAAGGAACTTCCGGGGTTCAGGCAAGGGGCGTTTGGCCTGGATGTGAAGAAGAAACATGCGATTATAATCGCGATGAGAGGTACCACAAAATAAAACAAGGGGATTTTTGACGCGGATGCTGTGGACTTTAAAAAGATCCAAGGCGCCTCGAGCAACTCTTTGACCGGCATGATGGGTATTGTTATTGCCGAATGGGGTTTCGAGATGGAGGCTGAAGTATCGACTTCAGTCAAGACTTGTGAAATGAAGCTATTCCAGAGTACATATATCGGCATTGGACATTATCTAAGCGGCGAGTTCTCTTGGGCCGAAAATGCGAGGTGAGTAAGTGAACAACCTGTCGGTGAACATCTCGGGATGTTGATATTCCCGAGGCTGCATCCGTGAGACAGATTTCGCAACATGTATGGGTCGCTGTGGAGTTTTGCAGCTGTTACCACACAGGGCGAGCACGAATTATTGGGCCTCTGGTGGATCAACAAGGTCAAGAAGCCAATGAAGCCTTTTGGATAGACGCACGAGCGCAGCATGAGAAATTCCCGCGGTGTTTTTCGTCTTTCGGGTCCGTATTTGTTGTCGATCTCTTCGGCAGATACCGCCCGGCTCATCAGACTAAACCATGCCCTATATAATCTCGGTTCAGGGTTGTCTGTGAATTCAGATAATGACCTCATCGCATACCGACCCGTACACGATAAGGACCTTGCCAGGGGGTCCTGTTTGGGTGATGAGCCTAGGAATGTCTTGCGAGTCCGCTAAAGCCAAGTCTAAGAATGGGCTCAAATTATCTCCATTCTCTCTACCAATTACTCCTATGATTAGTCCAAAGCCTTTGGTCTCCAGCCAGTATATACCTCCTTATCACTGAACAGCGCTGATAGACCATTCTTGCTTTGCAGAACCTCGGCTACATCATGGGTAGCATCCTCAACCACACTCAATCGCAGGCTGACAGATCCATTTGAGACCGAACTCCAATCTGTAAGATTGCCAAACCTTCCAGGAAATCCATCCAAGTTCTCACTTGTCCGGGCAAGTGTGTTGATGTACCTGTACCAAACAAGGTTACGGTCTCGCCTCTTGGTTCCGCCCTGAGCTCTTGCCATGCAGGATGTGTCGCCATTGCTCTTCACATCGCGGTATCCGACGAGTGATATAACGTCTCGTGTGATGTACTGACTGAAGTATTCCTTGGGTGATTTTCGACCATCGATTGTCCCGGGGAACTGATCGAATCCGTAGCGCCAAGTGTTATAGAACTCGCAGGCACCTGGCGCAGTGCTTTCGTTTTCCATAATTGGCCGATCGGTTGTAAAGTATGCACAGGATGAAGCATCTCCGTGAATGTAGCGAACCGAGATATGAGCTCTGGGATCCTTGCCAACGGCCGCGTATCGTTGTACAAGCTGTCCGCCACCACCATGGCCAACGATGGTGACATTTTTCATGTTGGGATACTTTTTTCTGTTTGAGACATCGTTGAGCAATGCATCTAAAGCATCCATGGACGAAAAGTTTGTCCCCGAGGGATGTGTTGCAACACTCCCGGCTTGCCACGCGTTTAGGTCTCCCCAAGCAAGTTGGCGTGACGTGTATTGGCCCGAGTTGAAGACAGTCGAGAATAATTGGGGGGCGATAATAACACTTTCACGTTTCGACCCAGGGTAGTTCCCTTCCTTTGCGTGTTTCACGACCTTGTTCATCGTCTTCCAATAATAGTCTCCATCTCGAAGCTTTCCATGGACGATGATAAACGCGTGCTCAACTCGGCTCTTCTTGAGCTTGTCAGGCATGAAGACTGCAACCTCTGTTTCGTCTTTGTCATTAAGCTTTATCGAAGCAAGCTCTGCACCCTCTGGGGGTGTGATTTTCCCGTGGGCCTAGAAGTAGGAGGTTAGATCTGGTCTGGGTTTACGATTGGGTCAAACCTGCCTCGCCCTCATTGTTTGGTGTTCCGTCCTCGTTGAGGGCATATCTTCTTGAGTAGATATCATGTGTGAATGGGTTTGTGGTTTCTGATGCTCTATTCCTGGTTGCAAGGCTGGACGCGAGTGTACATAAGAAGAAGAGCCAAAGAAGACATCTCAATGACATGATAGTAGGACTGGATTTATTTGTACCCGAAACTATAAGGATTCAGACTGTCCGTCACCCTCTCGCGGGATTCAGCAGTATTATATAATGACCAAAAGACCCTCTCTTATCGTTCTTGATCAGCGTCAAGTCGTGTCCTGTCTTACTCCCCGTCCGACGGGATGGCATAACGAAAAAGTGCCACAGTTTCTTATCATCAAGTCCCAGTATTTGATCAGCAGAGTACCCATCTCTCATTACGTGGCGGTTTACCGCTTTTATAGACCGAGACACTTGTCTATCACGCCGCTGTTCCATCTTGGATGTCAAGGTGAAGTACCTAAGCAGTCAGTCGTTCATAAATCGATGCAAAAATGATAAAAAGATCTAAGACAGTGAAATTCAACTTGATTTGAAGTAACTAGAGAAATTCAGGGCATAGTTGCAGAGAATCAAGGGTTTTGTTGTGCTCTCAACACCAAGGACCCTTAGATCTGCGAGCGGAGCTGTCTAAGCTTTTGGGCCGAGATCCCGTCTGAGACAGCCCACAATGGCCCGCTAAAGGGTACGAATGCCGCCGAGACTCGAAAAGCCCTAGATACCCGTGTCTGCAATCCATGAGTCAGATTCTTCCCGACCGTGTGGTCCAGATGAGTAGGTATTCGTTGTACGGGGCAGCTGTGCAAGACAGAAGGCGCGTACAGAAACACGCTCCTGGGACGACGGGTCGAGTTGCCGGGATGAAGGGTCGAAAGTGTAGTTTGATGGGTATGTTCTAGACACAAGTTTGGTGCAGTGGCAGCTTCTGCGTTTCTGATTGAACAGAGGAGTGGTAGCGGTTGTTACTCTCCAGCCACCCACAATGAACATGACAGTAGCATTTGATGCCCTCCTCCTTCAATTCACGGATCCCCGTTGCCGTATTCCGCACTTTAGTCACTTCTCTATTCCTCTTCCAGCCCTGTATTCCAAGCGACGGTTTGAGACCACACTCTGAAACCCCCTGCACCTTTCCCTCCGCTAACCCCAAACCAGCCCCTGCGACACCGACCTAACCCCTACCCAGACGCTTCAAACCCCCAAAGCCAAGATCTGCGGCTTATACTGTCTGATCTCCCGCGTCAGGTTGTAGCCCTCACTACGCCTTTGCTTCACACTCAAGTTTTTGGACTAATTCGGGGTTCGGATCAAGATGGCTTCAGATGGCCTGAAACTCTTCCGCGCTAGATGGTCTCGATGAACGGGAATTCGGCTCGAATAGGCCAAGGGATGTTTTGGTTCTTTCAACCATTGGTTCATGAATTGACAGGTCGCGTCGAGATGCAACTATAAATCCTTCAACTGACGCCTTTGTTGTTTGAACTCTCATCATCCACACTTCAGCCTTCACTTTCAATCTCGTTTCTCATTCCTTTCTCTAGACGCTCTGTGAGCTCTTTCTTTCATTTTACGAGTCAATCTCTTGGCACTTTTCTTTCTTGGTTAATTCTTGTGACTGCTTGGTCGGTCTGTTATATATCTTCTTTTTTCAAGTCTTCGTCATCTTATCACGATGATTCCATCTTTGACTTTCACCGCTGCCCTTCTTGGACTTGCTTCTGCATCTCCTCTGGGCCTGGGTCTTTCTGGCTATAAACGCTTTGCTCCCAGCAAGCTGGGACACCTCCACAAGCGTCAAGTTCCCCAGGAACACTCGCATGATTTCGTACTCGTCATCACCCGCGAGTTTCTTAACTTGGACAACCCCAAGAATATCCAGGACCCCGTCTTTGGCCTCTTGGGCGATGGCGCTGCCGCCGCTGGTGCTGGAGACGTCACCAACCTCGCCTGCCTGAAGCAGGAAACCGCCGATCAAGCCTTTACCAACGCAAAGGCTGCCGGTGATCTCCGCGGCATGGCTGGTGCTCTTTTGTTCCAGGCCATTGAGCGCAATACGGCCGGTGTTGGTGTTGCTAGCAAGCTCTGCACGGAACAGACTGTCAACCCAGAGATTGGGGCTCTGACGCAGCACCAGGACGCTGCTTCGGAGAATGCTGGGGCCTTGAACAAGGCTATTACTCTCGAGCTGGCGAAGCAGCTGGCTGGGATTGGTGCTGATCCTAACCTGGCTCTTCTGAGTGGAACTTTTGCACCTGGTGATGTGAGTTGCACTTCCTCAAACTGATTCTATCGATACTAACAGCCTTTTAGACCGGTGACGCGACTGGAAAGGGTAACTCTTGCGACACGGAGGAACCTGAACTCGGCTGCATCTTCTCCGAGAAGCTTCTCGTCCTTGACGCCAGCGAGGATGAGATCGCAGCTGCCGTGGCTGATGTCGCCCAGACTTTTACGGGTACTGGAGGTATCGCCGCCACCGACCTGGTCAACCTGGCTGATTTCAGTGTTGCGTCTGTCACTGGAACCGTTGATCTCGCCACCATTGTCAACGGTGGCTCTGGTGCTGGTGCTGGTGCTGGTGCTGGTGCTGGTGCTGGTGCTGGTGCTGGTGCTGGTGCTGGTGCTGGTGCTGGTGCTGGCGCTACTGGGGTGGCTTCTGGAGTGGCTTCCGAATCTGCTGGAGGTGCTTCTGAGGTCGCTTCTGATGTCGCTGAGACGTCTGCTGCCGCCGTGACTACTGGCACTGGTGGAAACAACAACAATGCTAGCGACGAAGCAGCTACCACAGCCGACGCTGCCACAACAGCAGCCACAACAAAGGCAAAGGGATGCGCTGCCAAGCCTCCAGCTACCAAGGCTCCGGCTATCGTCACAACGGCTATCACTCCCGTGGCTCCGGCGGCGTCAAACCAGGCGGCCCAGGGCTCGTGCTCTACAATCGTCAAGACCGTCGCCGCTGATGCAACCGATGCCGTTCTCGCAACTCTCACTTCCGCAACTGTCGGTCAAGTCACTTCAGCTGGGGCCAACATCCAGGCTTTCACCGGTACACTCGGCGGTCCAGCTCCTCCCGTCGTCTCCTCCGCAGGCAACCGACCCTTCTCAGTCAATGGCAACACCTTCACTGGCGCTGGTGCCGCTATCAGCCGGTCTTGCGATATCCAGCACAATGCTTGCGCCAACGCGGCCAACTCTGGCGAGCTTGATGGCGGCATTGCTCAGTGCGAAACCCAAGTCAGTGAATGCAAAGCCGCCAACGCCCTGAAGAAGCGACAGGCTGGTAGCTTTGGATCTTGCTCTGATCCCAGCATCATCTTTGCTGCAGGACTTGATGGTCGCAAGGAAGAGGCTTTCGCGCCATCCAACGACGCCGACTTTAACCATGGATCCGCGCAAAAGATTGGCATCATTGCCGATTTCATCTGCCAGCGTCTTGGAGATAGCTGCAAGGCCGATGCAGACGTTGTAGCCAGCTGCACCAGTGCCGCAGCCGCTGCAAAGGCGACAACCCAGGACCAGACTGCGGCTGATGTCTTCAACGCTGGCCTCGGAGTTGAGGCTGGTAATGGCGATGCGAATGGGAACGGAGGAAATGCTGTTGTGACTAGTGCTGCGGCTGTTAGCACAGGCGCTGCTCAGGCTGGAGGAGCTCAAGCTGTTGTAATGACTATTACTCAATGCGCATGATTTGCGCATGATTCTGATGAAACCATACTGAAAGGGATGGGTGGGTAGTTGAGCGAGTCTGCCTGGATGGATGAGGCCGTCAAGGAGGGGTGAAATACAACGTTCACAGCTTGGAATTGCCAAGATTTCATTGCGTGACAGGAAATGGAAAGTGATCAATGCCATACCTAGCTAAAAATAGTCAAAACAAGTCCTAATGTTGTTAAAACTCGAAGTACGCATGTGACTGATCATTAGGGTTAATTCATGGTCATCATTCTAAGACTCACAAGACTCAATAATACTCACCCTAGATCAATAGGGTATTGTTACTATAAGAGACTGTGTAGAACCTCATATATCGTGTTCAATTTTAAATGAGAGCATAAGGACCACCCGTCTCATCGGGTACTTTTCCAGGTGAGATCGAGGCTCATCATCCCATGTGATCAGTCAGACAGGACAAAAGCGTCCCACCAAGATGAGAGCTATCACTTGAGTGAAAACCTGATGCTCGACACGTGACATATTTCTATCTCGGGAGCAGCTGATATAAAGCTCAAAACTAGACACAGTATTCAATAGACCCAGGATGGAATCTAGTTTCAGTCCTTTGCTTGTTACACTGAGGCAGTTGAGCTCTCGACAGGTCTCACGCCCAGCCAATCCTCTCACTTGTAAACGGCTTCTATGAGTTTCGAATCAAATGAAGAGTAATTCCATCATCAACCATATCTCGGCAACACTTGACACTTCTCAAGTCGCTCGCCCTACTGCTATTGACAAGGATTCAACTAAACGCCTGACCACCAATCGCAACAGCCTCAGCCAAGCACTGCTTACAACAAACTGACAGCACCCTGAGTCGAGAACAAGGCAAACATCGGTCGACCCGTTGGCCACAGGCTTGGCGGCCGGCATCGCACGCCTCGTACTTTTTAGTGGCGTGCCCAAATGATCAAGACGACGCCACGGGCCTCGGCGGTCAGCTCCGCATCAGACCCGGAACAAGCAAGTTCATGATTGAGAGAAAAATCGGCAATCGTGGAGACCCTCGGGACGGACATGTAGGGGGGCCACAACAAATCAGCAGGGTCCATTACCATGATTTTTTTTTTTCTCCGCCAAGACGTTTGCCCTACGAGTTAACCTCTATTAAGCTTAAAAAAATTTGTTCAACGGGGCCGTGACAGAGAAACTGGTCTAGAAGATCTGCGGTACCTGTGAGGGGGCTTGTGTTACTCACCATCAGGCGATCCTGCGGGGTTTCCAGGAGGCCGCCAACCTGCCTGCCCATCCATCGACCGATCCAGGTCCCCTCTGCTCTTTGGCAGATGTGCAATAGATCCATCTGTCGCGGGTGTGTGTGGCCTTGGCTCAGCCCATGAGCCAAGAGAGGCGCATGAGAGATCTTCTTGGACGTATGACGTCTCAACCGCTAGATGCCGAAGTCTAGATGCCGGCGGGGGAGTATAATTTGAGCTTCCCTCCAGAGTCTTTTGTTTACGGGATCAGTTCTTCATCATCAAACAACTCTACACAATCACAAACAACCTTCTTGTTCAATCATCCCCTTCATCACTCTACCAAGCTATGGGTAACCATATCCGTCCCGCAACCGAAGCCGATCTTCCAGCCCTGAAGGACATTGTCCTCAGCGGCCTTGTCAACGACTCCATCTGGCACTACTGCTTCCCCGACCCTACATCATCAGAGGCCGGAGACTACGTCGAGAGCATTCTCAAAAAGTGCCTCGACCCCCAAAACTCCAACTGGCTCATCTCTGTTGTCGATGCCCCCAAGACGCACAAGCCTGTGGCTGTAGCCGTCTGGCAGGAGCTCCACGAGAATGACAGCGAAGAAAACAACGTCCACAATCAGATCCACCGAGGTAAGCTACCCGAAAATTGTGCCTGGAATTGCTTCTGACATTGTCCAGTCCTCGACGCTCCCAGCACCGCAAGTGACAAGGTGGCGAAGCGCATTACGGCGCTACAGGCGGTCGTCACACAAACTCAGCAGACGTACCTTGCCCGGTACGGCCAGCTAATGTTTGTGCATGCCGTCATCACGCATCCCCACTACAAGCTCCGGGGCTTCGCCAAGCTCCTGTGCAAGCAGGCTCTGCAGGTGGCGCGTCAAAAGGGCCTCGTCGCGACGGCCCTGGCCAGCCCCTTCAGCGGCTACGTCTTCTACTCGGGCACCAGCTTCTCCAACTGCGGGCGCACCGTGGTCGAGCAGGCCGAGGGCGAGCTCGAAAAGATTGAGCTCCAGATCATGGTGTGCGCGCCGCCCCGGATGCCCGACTCCCGGCGCAGCTCGTTTATGGGGTTCCTGGGGTCTAAGGCGCCCACCCCCGACAGGAGGGAGTCACACGATCAGGGGACCGAGCACAGGCGGAGCTCGTTCCTTGACGTGTTTAGTTTTGGTGGGAGGAGACCTAGCAGCGACAATCACATCGAGACTGTCGACGAGCGACGCAGCTCACACCACATTTAGACGGGGGATTCATTCTTGAGGCCTATTTTTTGTTCATTTTTCTTTTGTCTCTTCTATTACTTGTTTCTATTGAACAGAAGCGGCGTCTTCTACGAGGTTACGAGCAATGCAAATTTTTGGCAATCGCATGATGCCCAGCCATTTTTTCTCTCCCTGTCTGTCACCCACAGATCTTCACCGTTAGATCATCAGCGACTTTACTTGGCTGATCAGTAACTCTTTTGCATGATGACCTCGCGAGAAATTATCGTGAGTCTTGGGAGTTTTTTTTTTCGCCTTATTTTTCTTGTTCTTACCCCTGTCTACGATCAATGCACTTTGCACATGTATTATCACATCTCACTTTATTCCTTTCAGATGACTTTATACAGGTGTGGTTGCAGCCGCGGGCAATTATGCAAATGCCCTGGAGTGCCCATTTCGCACATTACAGGAGGGTTGGGACAAACAGGGTTTTGAGTCTTTTGACGCAATAAAGACATAACATGCATCCTTGATAACTAGACTAAGTTTGATTCGCGGGATTTCTAGAGCTTCTGAAATTGAGATTCACTATCAAGATGAGATATTTAGCATTGGCGGCATTTCAATGGTGTAGGATGATTCTCACTTTTAGTTAAAAACTTCCACTCTCATCTATAAACACCCTTCAAATATCGCGCAACCATAATCAACAAACCTCCAAGCAACAATGAAACACCAGCAAATACCTGCGCGCCGAGATAGTGCCCCCCAGATATTCGAATGCTGGTGCCCGCGATAGGCGGCCCGGTGAGTGTTGCAATGCTATTCAACGTAAACACCATGCCCATCCTGACGCCCGTCTTTTGCACATCTGTCGTCAAATCCGATAAGGCCGGTGGGAACAGACTTTGAAAGGCACCAGCCGCGATTCCATAGATGCTGGCCCATCCATACAGTCCTCCGGCAGTGGACACGGCTGGCCAGGCCAGCATGCAAATGCCAGCGGTCAGGGTAACCGGGATAAGGACCGTGATGCATCCGAACCGATGGGCGATGGCGTTTGGAATCGAACGCCCGATCATCCCTACGCCGTTCACGACGAGCAGCAGGTTGAGGGAGTCGGTATATGAGAAAGGCGGGTTCAATTGCGAAACTGCAAACGAGGCGAGGTAATAATATGCAAAGTAAAGGCCCCAGAAAGTCTAGATGCACGTTAGTATTTGAACGATCTCTCGATAAAATGACGATAGAGGAGGAAGATGGTGACGTACCAAGAAAACCCCAGCCGCAAAGCAAGCATAGGGCTTCTCCTTGAATGATGCCCAGTCTACCACAGAGCCTGATCGCTTTGGTGGAACTCTCGGCCTTAGGAGAAAGTTTGCAAGGCATAGAGTGACCATTTGAACAAGCCCCATGGCTCTGACGGTCCAGCCAAAGCCGATTGTCGAGAGCAACTGGCGTGCCATCGATGGGAAGATCAAACCCCCAGATGCACTGCCAGTTGCTGTAATCCCAAACGCCAAAGCTCTCCGTTTCTTGAAGTAGGTTGAAACCACTGCTAGTGCTGGAGTAAAGAGGAGGCCATTGCCCAATCCAGTGCAGATACCTTGTGAGAGGAGGATCTGCCAGTAGACGGTGCTGAGAGAAGTCATGAAGACGCCGAGGCATGTGAGAAACGTTCCCACGGCAAAAGCGATGTGGAAATGACCAGCGTCTGTTAGACGACCGGCAAAGGCACCGACAAAGAAGATGACGGAGACTTGAACTGATCCGATCCATGCTATCTGGCTGGCTGGGTTGTCGAGGTGAGCGGTATAGTACGTTTGGAACACGCCGAACGAACTATTATATCCCCTGGAAGAGTGTGTTAGTGGATTTGGTAAGACTCGGTTCTGGGGAATTTTTTTTACCAGGAATTCATCATAACAAAGTGACCTGCGATAGCTCCAAGACAAGTCAGCCGCAAGAAGTCGCTCCCGAAGAGCCGGACTTACCAGAAGCCCATGCCCAAAATCCACCATCCGGATGCTCTCCAGGATCCTGAAAGTTGACACCTTCATCTCCTGACAGTTTGCTCGTCTGGCCGGTCTCAATGTCTGAAGAGTCCCATTGTTTCGACTTTTCTCGATCCGAGCACTCCTGAATCGAGTCACGTTGATCCTGCACGTCTTTTCCACTCAAAGAGCTGACTCTGTCGCCATGGCTGAACGAAGGGTGCAAAATTGTCATGATGCCGGATATAGTAATGAGAAACAACGTCGAAGTATGCAAGTCAGGGGCTCATCACTTCTGCTGTCTGTGATACTCACCTCAATTCGATGAACCCTGCTCAGATAGTCTTATAGTACCAAGCACGGAGTATTTGTGTCTTTTTCCCCTAGTATTTACGCCCTCTTGCCACAAGAGCATATTCTCCGAGTTGTCATGCTAGTCAGTCGTGCCCAACAGGGTGGATCACTCAAGAAATCATCCGAAGAAAAATGGTCCGAAGCTATTCAGAAGACTTTACAAGAAGACCATCATCGGAGAATGGCCGACTTTTCTTACCTTTTTAACATGATGAAAGAACCACTCTCAAAAAGTCATTCCTCATCTTCAAGCTTCCTTGTTGTCAATTACATCCCCGCCGTGCACAATACCAAAGAATCTTCAGGCTTCTCAGTCTCTGACATCCAGCCAAGCCTCACTTCCACCATGTCAACCTTGCCGTCCACAACCAAGCCGATTCGGCAGATCGCGTTCGGGAAGCAATAGAGAAACATCACTTGTCCAACAGGGGAGCTTTTAACTATACATATAGAGATGTCTGGGGCCCACGCGAAGATGCTATGGCAAATCCGTGGTCACCGAATAACCCAGACGATGTGTAAGTCGATGGAGGCCCCCCATATACCTGTGCTAACATGAGCTGCCAAGAATTCTTCTCTGCCTAGCCGAGAACAATGTCCTACATGTCGAAGTAGCCGACTCTATCACAAAGCAGGTTAGTCCACCTCAACCTCATGCCCCTGCTCTCTTGTTGACAGTAGTAGTTGTCTGTTCTGCCGTCGAATCATCTCACCTACAGTACCGGGTCCCGGGGCTCATGGCGCCTCCGAAATGCCACGGCCGAATTCCTCACAGACGAGTTTCGCTCTCGGGAGCCCATCACACTCGAAGACATCTTCATCATGCCAGGGCTGACGAGCGCCGTTGATGCCATAACATAGTCAATTTGTGACGAGGGAAATCATTCCACGGCCCTTCTACAATGGCTTCAACATTGACATTTTGCATCGTAGCAATGCACGTGTAGTGAGCGTCACTTACCATGATATTGACGGCTACAATGGACTTGATGATGTCTTTCGCCCAGACATGAATCGCAAGGCACTCCAATCTGCCTTTGAGAAAGCGACGCAAGAAGGAACCAATATCCGTGCCTTGATGATATCGAAGTGAGTCTTATCGAGGCTTGCTAAGGCAGACTCTTTGAGCTAACACAATATTCTTACAGTCCACATAATCCACTAGGAAGATGCTACGTCTGTAACCTCTCTATCTTTTAATCCTATCATCGGCTACTAACCTAGAAAATCAACCTCCCGAGACACTCCAGGAGTTTGCATCATTTTGCTCAAAGCACAATCTGCACTTCATCTTAGACGAGATCTATGCCAAGTCGGTGTTTAATAACCCAGCCATGGCAAACCCGACACCATTTATTTCCACACTTACCCTTTACATGCACTAGATCCTAAATCCGACACACTTACACGTGTTGTATAGAGCAAGTAAATACTTTTGTGCCAATAGTCTAAGATTAGGGTGCATCTACTCAAGAACAAGGGTCTTTTAGGTGCGATATCGAGTATTAGGGATATTGTTAGACAGCACTCATCAAAGCGGTAGCACTGACACATTTATAGTCCATTCTTTTAGTCGCCTCATATTCTTCAAGATGTTTGGGAAGCCATGCTCAAAGGCAGGACGTAGACACGACACGTAATACAGAGAAAGACGAGGCTCATAACGGCCAATTATCGCACAATTACCTCGTTTCTGAAGCAGAATAATATCGGATTCTATCCTATTAAGTTCAGGCGCAATACCACACCCCATGATGAGAAATCGTGTTTCTATTCGTTCAACTAATGCAACTTCAGGAATGCCAGGCTGTTCCTCTGGGTCGACCCTCGTCACGTTTTTCAGTCATGCTCACCCAGCCAAGATGCAGCTTCTGTACTATCTCGCAGTTTACACTACGAAGCCATTGAAAACAGGCTTGTGGAGCTCTGCGGTAAAACAGAGTGATAATCGCCCCTGGTAGCTTGTACGAGAGTGAAGAGCTTGGCTGGTTCCGGATCACCTTTACTGTAGGCGAGAAAGCGTTGAAGGAAGGCCTGGCTCGAATTTTGAAGGCTCTCGAAGACTTTGGAGCATGCAAGTCAGTTGCAGTTTGAACTATGTGTTCCAAATCTTGGTGGGCGGACGATCAAAGCAGAAAGTAGTGTTTGTCTAGAGTATCATGGTGTACCAAAATGCAGTGAGTTATGTCAAGAGTTAATTATGATTCATGAGATAGGTAGTCAAGATGACGGTTGGAGCATACCGTAGCTTTTGATCAATGTTTTGCTATGAAATCCTGCATTTTCCCACGTTGATAAAAAAGAAAGCGGTCAAGGGACTCGCGGAAACCTTCTTCTCGGACTCAAAAACAACAACCGAAGTGGCTTGGTCGAAATCATCCGGCGCGGACCAATTCTTTCGGACCATTAATACGACAGGCTACCCGCATCCTAATCCGGACCATTTCCTTCTCTTCCCCATCATTAGTACGGACCAATTCACAACAAAATGCATTCACGGACCGTTTCCACGAGGAGTTCCCCAGCAAGCGACGCTTCCAGAGCTCGTCTATCATGTGAGCCTTGTAGTAAGTTGCCCCATCTATCCTATTCTAAACACGAAACTCATGCCTGGGTCTGTTTGTCTAGGGGCAAGAAAAATCCGCTGCACCGGCGAGCATCCCGTCTGCTCCAAGTGCTTCTCCAAGAGCCGCGAGTGCTCATATTCCATCCAGAAGGCAGCAGGAAGACCCAGAACCCGACAGCAGTCGGCGCTTCGCCGAGATGGAAGGTCTCGCCGACGTCGTGCGATCGAACTGGCCCCGTCTCCGGAATCGTTACTGGATCTGAGCCAAGACATCAGTGAGCCGGTGTCAGAACCTCCGAGTAGCGTTCATGAGACCCGAGGCAGTCAGGATAACGGATCGGAAAACTTGTCGGCGGTGTCGACCGCTCACCATGGTGTTCCGCCATTCCTAGCTGACTTTGAGAACTACAGGCAGTAAGCTGTCGTCCCAGTTATTGACAATCGATACTTATGCTTATTGTTTGTGTACAGTGCTCAGCCACAAGAATGTTCCGGATTGATGCCTACGCTACCACTCGGCACGCTCAATCACTCGGAGTGTATCCAGCCCTGCGCATGCCTGTCCATCCTCTACCTCCTCCTTAATCGACTAGGATCCGACGCCGAGCTGGTCGTACCAAATGACCTAGCCTTCCTTCGTAATACGGTAGAAACGGCGATGGATGTGCTCGACTGCGCGAAATGTCCCCTCCGATTCTCCTCTGTTCTCCAAAACGCAACCATCCTCGGCATACTCTGTGTCTGCATTGCTGAATCATACGTCAGGTTCGTCAGAACCATCGATTCAAAGGCTCAGACGGCCATGGAAAAAGGAGAATCTCTGCTGGTCAGTCTTGGTAACTTCGAGGGCCCCCTTTCCTACTCGGATCAGTCCAAGGTTGGAACAAACCCAGCCGCCATCCTCGTCGAGGTGTCGCCCGATCAGTGGAAGAGTCTAATGCACAACGCGGTCAAAGCCGAGATATGTGGTGTCGAAGGCCATCGCGAAAAGTGCTTCATGCATTTCATCAAGCGACTGGAGGAACGACAGACGGACTGGCATCGACGACCACTAGCCCCGGACTGCCCACCCACCTACCAGTCAGCTTGTACGTCTGTGGATGAAGTACCGCTCTGTCTGACAATCATCAAGGCTGCAAGGAAAGTTCTTGACCAGATCGAGCATATCTTGCAGTGAAGGGTTGAGTTGAACACACGAAGGGTTCAGGCAGGAGTGTGAGTTCCTTAAGGGAAAGCAAGGTCGTTGTTTATACACTAGGCCGTGAGGCCCGTACAGCTCCTGTCCCTCTAGAGACCAATGGGGTGACCCGTATCATCTACCATCTATATCCATTAAATCCGAAACCATCCTGTTCTGCACATGAAACCTGAGCACATATCTCCAACGCCGTGTTCCATCCCGGCCCATCGTGACGTCTTCTCCAAACCCTCAAAGGCGGTTATACCTACATTGACCACAGACCGCCATGAAGCAATCGAGGCACTGGTAGATGTAATTCCGGAGCATCATGGAGCACTCGTGACATCGGCAAGGGCCAGGCTGCCTTTCCCAACTCTCGTGGCGACATTCACCGTTCTCTGCCAACTGCCGCCTCCTTTGCTGTTGCTCAATAGGAAGCTGACGCAGTCCCAAGTCCACGCCGAGGTTTTCGTTTGCAGGTACATTCGGCCGATCGATAAGATGCTGCTCGTGCCATCGCGGGCACGTGAAAGTCCTCCACTGCTTGCCCCAGGCGTAGCAAAACTCAGCCTTACAGTTACAAGCTAATACTCCCGTTCAACTCAACAACTCTATGGCAGGCGTAACACCGCTGCCAACCGTTCTTATTCGCAAGTGTCAGAACCTCTTTAGACGCGTCGTCATTAGGACAAATGCCTTCATGAGACGGTCCCTTGCACTGGGCACAAGTTGTTTGACTGTATTTGGGGCATCGCGCCACCTCGCCTTTGATGAATTCCGGCGGCACAAACGCTGAGCACGATGGCTCACTGCAGTAGATGCGGTTGGGTGTGTCGAGTTCGAGTTTCCTGGCCTGCAACGCGCCAACAAGGGTGGGAGAGAACCACGGGCCGGCTTCGATGGGAATGTCTTGCCGGCAGCATCGCGGAGGGAAAAGGGACTCATCCCGGAGAGACGCCTGAACGAGGCCAACGAGGCACTCATGGCAGTACTCATGGGAGCATGGTGAGCGAAAAAGAGCAGAAGATGAAAAGCGGTCGGTGCAGGCGATGCACTCTCCAGTTTCGGGCTGCTTACGAAACGACGCTGAGCTTGAAGATTCGGCGTAGTCCGGCACAAAACGGTTCATTAGCCCGAATCTCTCAATCAAAGAATCGTCAAGGTCATTGATTGGTGGTTCGGCGCTGTTGGTCTGCGAACTGGCTGGTGTAGGTGTCGCACTGGAGTTGATGGACAGCCGCAGCGCAAACTGACGGTCTCGGGCAGCTTGTTCCTCCTGGGCCATTAGCTCTGCAATGAGAGCAGCATCCAACTCAACAGCCTCCGCGATACTGAGGCACAGGGCTTGATCAGAAGCCTGTGTAGCCGTCGTAGCCATCTCTTCCAGTTCATCGCGGCACGATTGCAAAGCGACGTCGCAGTCGAGCATCTCGTCCTCACGTTCTTTGCCCTTTTTCGATTTCTCGCACAGCTCCACATCTTCAAGCAGGAGTTAGATAGCGAGCATCAGTGACTCGCTGCTCATACCGAGGCATTCCATGGCGCTTGCGGCATCCGGGAGGAAGAAATGATTATCGCGGGCTTCTAGATGCAGGTCAGCTCTCTTGGATTCTTGGCTGTTAGCGAGGTACCAATGGCATTCACCTGGGCAGTGAGCGGAGATGAAGCAGCAAGGGCTTGGTGGCGTAGGGTCAATTAGAGACAAAAGAAAACAAACCCAACTCGCGAGCTTTGGCCTCGGGGCCAGCTCCCATATTTTTGTCAGGCTCAAGTGGCGGAATGAGAACGCGGGAAAATGTGGCTTGTTGTCTTTAACTGGCGCCACATTCCAAGAGCCACAGCTCAGCGCCACGATCACACCTCAACTCCAAAGTACTGTACTAGCATTTCACTCCGTCTGTAAGAACAGTCTAGGATAATCCTGTAACATCAGACTCTTACTGAGCCCAGCCCAGATGATAGCCTTTCTATCCTGACTGACTTATTGTTGAATAAGCTCATAGCATTAAGCTCTGCCATCTTCTGCTTTGTGTCTGTAGATGCCAAGACCTTCGTCACAAAGGGGAAATACCCGAAGCAAGGATTATAACCAATTGTTGGATGAGGTAGGCAGGTGGTCATACCGACTGACTCATTTTTACCAACAACTGCGCTGGTTACAAGTACAAATACAACACGAGAAGCAACACGAGAAGACAGTCGCCAGAGACTTCATCCAGCGCCCCTTATACCGCTTCCATCATCATGGTACTCCTCAAGCTTCCCTGGGGAACGCCCAGTTGCCAAGACACCATGGAAATTTTCCATGGGGCCAGCGCGGAGAATTCACCTCATAAGGCCTTGGTCAGGCCACCAGCCCTCCCGGTCGAAATATGGCAACAAATCATCTCCCACAGCATGGCAGACATCTCAGTAAGAGACGCGTTTCGACTTCGTCTTGTCAGCCGCGACTTTTCTCTCATGGCCATGAAAGCCATCCACGAGTCGGGAATATTACGCCGATGCTGGCATCTGCCCGAGGGAAAGCGAAGGAACAAGTTTTGGGTCGACTATCTCACTGCCAGAGTCATGAACAAGGTCCTGACACTCGAGCCAAGTACTGAACATCTCTGGCTCAAGGCAATTGCTGAACGCATCCTGGAATGGAGGGAAGAAGAAAGGGCACGGGGAGACCGGCCAGATTGGAGCATGAAGAATGAGGACGAGCTGGAGAATCTTGTGCGTCAAATCTCCCAGTTTGCAGCGTTCCAGGGCGAATTCAGCGAGCCTCTGAATTTCTACCTTGGACTTCGGACATGTGGTAAGCCCAGTGTTCCTGTGTTGGTGCTGGACGAGAGCTGTGGGCTGTTTCGAGATGCATTACTCGCAGTCGCAGTCTATCTGAATGAAATCGCTTTTCTTCATGATAGACTCGACGCGGGCAGCAAAGTCACCTGCACACACCACGCTCCCCTTGAAAGGCACAAAGGCCATTACCGTCCGGCACCTTTCAACTGTCACCCAACCTACGCAAACTATAGCACCGAGAGTTTCGGCCGCAAGCCGTCGAAAAAAGAAGACGCTGCCCGGTTCACGTTTGGATCCCCAATCTTGGTCGCCATGCGGCTGAGAAGAAACGAATGCCTTACCGCTCTGATAAAGAGCTTGGAGGACTTTCCTTCCGAGCTCCTCCTCTGTAGGGCCGAGATGTTTCGGGAAGCCGACCGCATGTGCAACATGGAGTATATGCATCTGGCGATAGAAGCCGATCCGCCTTTTACTGCGTGTCCGGCTGTCAGGCCGCGGGACTATGGATTATACAACGACACGCGAAAGGAGTACGCGGTCAAGATTTTTCGCGATTTTTTCAACACTACCACCTTCCTCGAGGTTTTCGATCTGCTCTACCCAATCATGACAGCTAATTGCCAGGCAGGTGAGGTTCCATATTGGGACTACTATGGGTCAGGAGATGACTTTGGACGCTGGGGAACAAAGAGGATGTACAGAGCAATCCGGGATGGATCCTTGCCCATCGTCAAGAGGCTCGTGCAGCTCAAGTTCAGTATCGGACCGCAACCTATGGTAGAAGCTCTCGAGAGCGGCTACGACTGCATGGTCGAATACTTTCTCAGTCTAGGCGTGCGACTCGACGGAGCTCTAGCTGTTCCTGCAAGAACGGGAGACGTGCAGATGGCCCAGCTCCTTTTAGATAAAGGCGCTGGGAAAAACAAGGAGAGTGTGCGGAACGCGGTTGAGGAGGCCATGATACATGGCAACAAGGACATGGTCATGTTCCTCATTGAAAAGGCGCCGGCAAAGGGGTTGTTTAACAAAAAGGCAAAGGCAAATCTGAAACGTGTTCTGGGGTATGAGAACAAGCCGGAGATGTTGCCTTTGCTGAAGCTGCTGTAATGGATGGAGGAGCACATGATATGCCCTCGGTGTTTTTGGAAGCTAGGGTAGAAGATTGGTAGCAGAAGCGGGGCAGTTTAATTTTGGTTCAGAAAGACCGAGCTGTGGCGTTGTTGGGCTAACGCCTTTCGTTGTTGAGGAGTGCAAATTGAGCGTCAGTCCATCGTCTCTCTACTCTCGTGAATGAGCAAGATCAAGGAATAAGCATATCTAAGGATGGCGGTAAAGATGTAAGAAATGCTAGAAGAATCATAGGGTTTTATTTCCTTCCTCAAGAAAATTTTGGTATTATTTTGCTCTTTCCTATGTAGATTTACTAGTAAAGTTGCAGGCTTTGAGAGGAGTTAGACGCGCTTTGTAGTTCCGGTGCTGACACGGATATACGCACAAGCCATCATCCTTCGACGCGTCACGGTACCGTGTCAACCAATCCATACCTTGCTCATGTGGGCCATGTGAAATTATCCCATGTGCTTGCTCACTCCATACACATGTCCGAGTTCCGAACTCCAGGCTGCCCTTGGCCGTGGTTGGAATAAATACCCTACAGCAACATCATCACTTGTCAAAACCACGCGCCAAGCCTAAGCAGCATCCTTTCTTAGCATAGAGATATCTTTGAACTGAATTTCCATGGCACAGACAGCTGAATCCCCGTCTATTGACGGGTTTCTACAAGACCCGCGCTTCCATCAGAGCTTCACGTTTCCCGTCAACCCCTCAGAAGGGGAAAATCAAACGACTCTTCAAGTCAAGTACGTCGACTTTGGATATCGCAACGAAGCCAATCCTGAAGAGGAGAATGTTCTGCTATTCTTTCCTCCGCTCATGGGTTCCCGCCTGCTCCATATTACTAAAGATGACTTGGCGAAACGGCACAAGGTCCGCTTCATAAGTCTGGACCGGCCGGGATTTGGCGGGACTGCTGAGGTTGCGTTGGAGAAGCGCGCCAGCATAAGTCGAGGTAAGTACATCCATCGAGCTGGAAGATGCAATGCGGATCCAGATCGGATATTCATGTCACAGTAGTTACTGACGCTGCTGCAGAGATGATATTGGCGCTACTCAAGCATCTCGGGATCAAGCACGTTTCAGTCGCCTGTCACAGCGGGGGAACTGTCTACGCATTTGACATGCTACTGCACCATCCCGAGATTCTGCATCCGGATCGCCCATATTTTGCCATCGCCGCACCCTGGATCTTGCCCTCTCACTCTCATGTTCTGTCCATGACCTTGACTCAGGCCATACCAAACAGTGTGATGGCACACACAGACAAGGTGATTGGCTTTGTCAACAGCACTCTGCTTCCGGTTATTTCCACCTCGACCGGCTTCAGCCAGACTTTTGTCAACTTGACCAAAAGCAGTCAACCGGATGCAAGCGGTGATCCAGACGCCAAATTCGAGGAGTCACTAGCGCAGAAACAATTCAAGTTGATACACTCCGAGAACATCCGTGGCATGTCTCACGAGTCAATCTTTCTCATGCAAAAGATCAAGGAGGTTGACGGCTGGGGTGACTGGAGAGACTATGACGATTTGAAGCCAAAACTGGTCGAGGCACTCAAGAGGACAACTACCAAGCCCCTTACTATGGATGTCTTTTTCGCTGAGAAGGATCACATGGTTGGAGATGCTGCTGCTCAAGGCCCTGGATGGTTTGAAAAGTGTTGGAACGCTGAGGAGGCGAAAGATGTCATATCATATTCCAGCACTGTCCTCCCGGGGGCGGATCATGAGACAGCCTGGAGCATCGGCCTTGGGGTTCCAAAACGTGTTTTCGAGAGGATTTCTGGTCGGAATGCTTAGACAAATCCAGCCCTAAGGCTTTGACGTGGTTTTGAGAAGTCGGATCTGATCCTCTTTGTGGGTATGATAGAGCTCTTCTCAAATCCAGACTTAAGGCCTTGATGGGGTATTGTGAAGGGTCTACCCGGAGATTTCGCCACTGCTGGTTGAGAGTATTGATTTTGAAGGCTTCCTTCTCGGTTCTAATGCGTGATTTTGCACTTGGTGCCTCTGGTAAATAGATGAGCTCATATGTTGGACTTTGGCACCGTGGTGTTGATTTTGACAAGGACAGGCTGTGTTTCCAGCATGTCGCAACAAAGGCGTGAACATGGCTGAGCTCTTCGCCAAGGGGTGGTTTCCTGTCGTATGGCGTATTGGTCGCAGAACGACCTTGGCGGGTTGCTCGGTCAGGTGGTTTATCGAATCATTCATCTTCAGCTGCGTTGGCAAATCCTCCAACCAGCCGAGGCGACCTCGTCAGCATTCTAAGCCTTGATGTACCTACAGGAATGAACAATCTCATTACTGAGAAACCCTAACCGATACTCGAAAGTGGCGACTGTGAACCCCTTCGGCCAACCTAATCAGTCATCCCTCAGAGCCTCGTTTACATTATGCGTGAACATGTAGCGACCCCCATCCTTTATCTTGCATCCCACCCGTGTTACCCGTGCGGGGAACTCGCCCTTTCCTTTCTTTTTTGCCCCCCAGGTTCTCGGCGCAGAGATACGCTTTGACGATCGGGGCCTCGGCATGGTTACCCCGGGCCGGTGTGGGTACACCAGGGCCGCCCCCCCATCCCGGGCCGGACGAGCGCGCTACGATGTCGATTCCAGATCTGGCAGCTATTCTGCATGATTTCGAGATGCAGATCTCCCTTTGCTACGTAATAATGTTACAGATGCTTGGGACCGTTAGACCCTTGCTAGGGAGTTTAATGGAGATTGATAAAAAGGGACGAACCCTTGCTCTCAACGGTGACATGCACGACACGGTCTAAGGTGCAGTCACGATTAAACCATTCCCAATGGGGCAACAAGATAGGCCAAAAAAGCACAGTGTGAGTAAAGAACGAGCTATTGTATTGTGAGAGATGAGACATCCATCGTAGACTAACATCCAACTGTCGTCCATCCAACAACACTAATTTACATGAAGAATTACCAGTCTCTGTACATGAAAGGAAGGTAAACCCAAACCCCAGTCAGGAAACTCCAGTCTTAGGCTGCCGGTCCGTCTCCTTCTGCTCCTTGGTACGGTCCACGTAGTTGGCTCGCTCGGCCTGCTGGGCGTAGATGACGTTGCCTTGGGCCTCTTCTGTCTCCATGTATGTGATGCGTCCCTTGATGACCCAGAAGACGAGCGTCACGATCAGCATGATGCCGAAGACGGCGATGGCGTAGTTCATGTCGGCGCCGGACGGGTTCGGGTCGCTCGGGAAGAAGAAGAAGACGGTCGTGACGGCGCAGTAGACAACTGAAATCCAGTTGATGACGGAGCCGAATCGTCCGAGGGAGAACTGTCCAGGAGGAAGCTTGTCTCGGCCGACGAGGAGAAGAGTCAGGATAGGCATGCCGTACGAGACTGTGAGGGCAATAGTGCTGACGCTAAGAATGGCCTCCAGTACAGTCGAAGCGAAGGTGTAGAGAATTCCAATCAAAGCCATGACGGCACCCTGAAGCCACAGAGCGCGGACGGGAACCTTCCAGGTCTCGTCAACTCGGGCAAAGTAGTTGCTCCAGGGAATACCACCATCACGAGCAAAACCCCAAGTCAGACGAGAAGCCGTGGTGACGATGCCAACTCCCTGTCCCATTCCGTTCATGATGAAGAGAGCCAGGAGAACAGCTCCTCCCTGAAGACCAACCGTCTCCTTGAGCAAGTCCATGAAAGGCAGGCCAGTCGATGGGTCCAGCACAACGTCCATTCCCTGGATGCAGAAGAGACAAACAACCATGAAGATGAAACCAGTAATGGCACCAATAACCACGGAAAGCCAGATGACGCGCGGGATATTGGTTCGAGGCGAGGGAATCTCTTCGACAAGGTGGATGGCGGCGTCAAAGGCAGTCAGGCCATAGGCGGCTTGGACGAGACCGATGAACCAGGTGACACCATCAGGCCAGCCGGTCTGGTTGATCCAGGTGCCAAAGACAAAGTCGGCGGGTTTGAATTCGAGGTTATCTTTGGTTCCGACGGAGATGAGGAGCGCTAGGCTGATGACGAAGAAGAGTCCTCCGAAGGAGATACCGACAAAGTTGTTGAACATGGGAAGGACAATGTCTTTTCGGCAAGCAACAACGTTGAAGAGGGTCATTGCGAATGTTGTACCGACGTAGACAAGGAAGAGGACCCAGCCGGTGCTCGCCCCAGACCAGTCAGGCTTGAAGAGCACCTTCATACTCAACATGAACTCGGTCATGAACGCGATTTGAGACGCAGACAAGGTCACCCATCCAAAGGTATTAATCCAGGCGCATAGGTAAGAGCAGAATCGTCCGGAGGATGTTGGCCAGAGGCGCGAGATCCAATATGCCTGGCCCAGAGCTGTCGGCATGCTACTGCACATCTCACCAAGAGAGACAGCAACACAGAGATTGCAGGCAAAGACTAGAACGAGACCCCAGAGGATAGCCACGGGGCCGCCGCTCGTCAAGCCGCTGGACAGACCCTGAGCAAAGGTGGACCAAGTACCCAGGACGGAGAAGGCCAGCGCAAGCATACTCCAGATGCTGAACTTGCGGGTGAGGGCCTGCTCATGGCCGAAACAAGCGAGGTCCTCGGCATCTGCGATGGCCTGGTTGCTCGTGTCCACGCGCTTGAGCGCAGAGTTTGTCTCGACGTCGGTGGTCATGGCCGCGTCTGACAATGACCTGGTCGAGATGGCAAGGGGAAATGACGTAGGGGGAAGGCGACGGGCAGCCTTGAGGGGGAATTGGAAACAAAGACTGATATGGGACTTTGAAGAAGATGGGATTTGTGGCGTCTGGACACGAAATGGAGGGTGATGCGACGCGGTGTTTATAGACAAAATTCCTCAGGGTGCGTACGGACCAAGTCTCGTCAGGAGACTATCTTTGGGGGAAAGAGGTTTCGATTTGTCTGGCATCGTGTGACGGACGGACCCCAATAAGCAGTGATAGTACTGTACGGAGTACCTGGCAGTACGTACAACGGGCTGTGTAACACGCACACTGAGAGGGCAAAAAAACCTGGACCAAGTGGGCGCACTTTGAGGTTAGGCTCTGTCTGGCAGGTTTTCCTGGTTTAGGCTGTTATCTCGACCCCAGTCCCCCGAGCCCTGACAGTTATCTAGCGGCACAGATAAGGTCAAGGTACAGGCGAGTTCATGCCCCCGACCGTGCTGTCGGTACAGTAGAGAGGCTCTGTAAAATAGAGGTTCGAGACGCGCCCGTTTCTCCAAGATCTAGAAGTCTTGACATTCCTCGACGCCATCGCCAGGCCCCCCGAACCCCGGCTGCGGGGAACCCGAGCCGATGCCCCATGGGGAACTGTGATGAATCGCATCGGACACTGAGCTGAGGACGATTCCATTACGTGATGAGGTGAAGGGGGAGGGGGGTCTCACCACACATTGAAGTCTCGCCTTTTCCCCACGGGGTATTCCCAGGTGAAGACCATCCCGGGCCGGTGTGTGCGCCTCTTGTAATTTGTTACAACGTAAAGTAACGGGCACAGAGCAAATGGAAATTCGTCATTGAGGGCCTCGTGTCCGCCCAGGCGACATCGGCGGAAGCGATCACCTGTCGGTTATCTCGGGGCTCCTTATCGACCAAAAAAAATGCAAAACGTTGCCCGGAAGCGGTTAAGCGCGTGTCAAGGGTTCAAAACTGAGAATCAACTGCCGTATATGGTATGGTGATTTGGTGGTTGGCCGAGGGGGGGAGAGTGGCAAGGATACGTGATTGGTTGCCGTGACAAAGAGATTCGAGCTTTGTCCTGTAGGAAGCTTTGCAAGGCGAGAGGAGAGTCTGGACAATTCGTGCTGGGAGAGAGAAAGTGCTGAGTGGCTGCCACTGGTTGGAGATCCAGCCACCGCGAGTGTCACTGGGACACAGGGCGATAAAGACAATCAGGAAACAAGTGGATCTCTTCCATTTCGAATTCTGCCATCCTTTGCCCTTCCTCGGATAGCGTAGAAAGAGGAGTTCTCGCGGCTGTAGGTTAACTGCCGGGATAAGGCAGGGCGCGCGGCAGTCGGGAAGAACGAGGCTCCCAAACATGCAATTCAACTGCAGTTCTTGGAAGAGCTTCGTTTCGCGGCTCGTAGCACCAATGGCGAGTCAGCGTTTTTGCTTCTGTTTAACGCTCTCTCCGCCCGTAAGCATCACCGGGTGGAGTCTCCCGTCCCTCGTGAGGCCGTCCGCTGCGGAGCGGTGTCACGGAGGACGCCACCGGTAGAGTCCGACGGTTTGTCTTTGCTTCGTCTATAAGAAGGCATCGTCCTCGACTTGAGAGAAGAGCCTCAAAGCAAGCAAGTCAAGCAAAGCACGTTCAAACAACTTTACAACACCAACAAACAGCGTCTCCAGGCATCGCCCCTTGGACACCACCCCTACTACAACACCTTTATCAACCACCGTATGGCACAGTCGCTCAGCCCCGACAACCCCCACCATGATTGCAGACACCTCTTCTATTGCCGGCTACACCATCTTTCGGGAAGAGCCCAACGACGCCGCTCCCGATCTGTCCAATTCTCAGAATTCGCATCCTCTCGGTGAGTTTGACTGTCAATTGACTGATCTTTTACTTACAATTGTTAGATCCGCTATCGATTGAAGAGATTCGCGCTGCGGCAAAGATCATCCGTGACTATGCCAGCCCCAAGTCTCTCAAGTTCAACTGCCTCACCCTCCGTGAGCCCAAGAAGGCTGAATATGCCGCCTTTCGCGCCCGAACTGGCCCGCGACCTGCCCGTCGCGCTTTCGCCATCGTGATCGAGAAGGGTACCAGCAAGGTCTCCGAGGTTGTCGCCAACATTGCCGAGTCCAAGGTCGAGGAGTGGAACGCCGTCTCAGAGGTCGGTCCCACTCTGACTCTCGAGGATCTTGACGTCTGCGAGCGTGTTGCTCGTGCCGACCCTCGTGTCATCAAGGCCTGCAAGGACATTGGCATCGACGACATGTCCAAGGTCTTCCTCGATGCTTGGGCCATTGGCGTCGACAACCGATGGGGCTTTGAGCGCCGTCTGCAGCAGGGTCTCGCCTACTACCGAGCCTCTCCCAACGACAACCAGTACGCTCACCCCCTCGACTTCTCCGTCGTCGTCGACACCGAGAAGGAAGAGGTCCTTACCGTCGACGTTCGCTACGTCAACGGAGAGCGCACCAAGGTGCCTCTCACCTCTCACAACTACATGCCCGAGTTCATCGGCGACAACTACATCGACGGCACTCTCAAGCCCATCAACATCACCCAGCCCCAGGGCGTGTCCTTCCGCATGCGCGGCAACGAGATCTCGTGGGCCGGATACAAGATGCACATTGGCTTCAACTACCGCGAGGGCATTGTCCTCTCCGACGTCCGCATGGAGGATCAGCACGAGCAGCGAGAGCGCACCCTGTTCAACCGCATCAGCGTCGTCGAGATGGTGGTTCCCTACGGTAACCCCGAGCCTCCTCACCACAAGAAGCATGCCTTCGACGTCGGTGAGTATGGTACCGGTCTGATGACTAACTCGCTTAAGCTGGGATGTGATTGCAAGGGTGCTATCCACTACCTTGACGCCGTCATGGCTACCGGCGAGGGTGATCCCGCCGTCATCAAGAATGCCATCTGCATTCATGAGGAGGACAACGGTCTCCTGTACAAGCACACCGACTACCGTGACGGCACCGTCATCTCTGCCCGCGACCGCAAGCTCATCATCTCGCAAATCATCACCGCCGCCAACTACGAGTACGGCTTCTACCACACCTTCACCCTCGACGGCACCTACAAGCTCGAGATCAAGCTGACGGGCATGCTCAACACCTACTGCATGCATCCCACCGAGGTTGCCGCCCCCTACGGCACTGAGGTCGCTCCCACCATCAACGCCCACAACCACCAGCACATCTTCTCCCTCCGAGTCGACCCCGAGATTGACGGTCCCAACAACTCGATCGTCCAGAACGATGCCATGCCCTCCGAGGCGCCCGTCGGATCCCCCGAGAACCCCTACGGAAACGGCTTCTACTGCAAGAACACGCCCCTCCGAACTTCCAAGGAGGCTGCTGTCAACTATTGCCACGAGACCAGCCGCTCTTGGGCCATCACCAACCCCAACAGCATCAACCCCTCGGCCAAGAAGCCTGTGGCCTACAAGATTCTCAACAACAACTGCCCCGGTCTGCTAGCCAAGCCCGGTAGCGTCGTCCACTCCCGCGCCGCCTTTGCCCGCAAGAGTCTCTGGGTCGTCCCCTACAAGGACTACGAGCTGTTCCCCGCTGGCGACTACGTGTGCCAGTCTACCGGCGAGGAGAACCACCCTCACAACAGAACCATCCTCGACTGGGTAGCCCGCGACGAGTCGATCGAAAACACCGACATTGTCTGCTACATCCAGTTCGGCCTCACCCACTTCCCCCGAACCGAGGACTTCCCCATCATGCCTGCCGAGCCCGTGAGCGTCATGCTCCGCGCCGCCAACTTCTACCAGAAGAACCCGGGCCTGTGGGTTCCCCCCTCCGCCCTCTGCGTCGACGCCGCGTCCAAGGATGCCTTTGGCTCCAAGGAGGAGGCTGCTCCCTCCTCTTGCTGCGCCACCAAGACCATCCCCCGACTGTAAAATGCGGCGGCGATTAAGTCTTTGGCCGCACTGTAAAATGTCAAGATTTTGAACGGATACAATTGGCGTCTAAATTGACAGTTTCTGTTTCTCTTTACGCATTAGTTAGCAAAAATGAATACCACAAGGATGGCGATTTCTTGAATACCTGCTTCTGTTCTGTGATTGGTGATGGTACCTGTTCCTATCGAGTATTATCAAGTATTCTGTATAACTACCTCTACCTCTGTAGGCCAAGGTACCAGCACGATCCGTCTCCATCAATAGTCTTCTCCATCTGGAGCAAGTTCGCCAGACCCATGAAGGATCTCGTTCACGACTATCTTTGGTATCCACATGTCAGATACGCGCTCTTCCAGACTCTCCCTACTCCAACGAGCATAAACACCATCAACACGTCCCTTTCTGGCATTTGGAAACTGTGCATATAGCCCCTTCAGGTTCCGTATCCTCCTTGGATCCCAAAAGACAAAAGCCCTTTCTCGAAGCCGCCAGTTGTCATACGTCGGGTGCCAGCCCGAGTAGATATGTTGCTCTCTAGCCTTGAACCAGAACCAGCCTAGGTTTGGCCGATCCACTCCAATGTTGTTGAACTTGTCTGGTGTCTTGATTTCGGAATCGGTACTTGGTGCTGCGTCTAGAGTGTCGGGTAGAAACAGGCCACGCTTTGCTCTTCTTTGAACTATCAAGTACCTCTTGTCGTTATTAGACTTGGCAAGGTGGTGGATGAATTCGAGGCCGAGCGCTGCGAGAGAAATGATCCGTTCGGGCGCGAGATACTTTCCCCTCTCTGAGAATAACTCCAAACCCTCCCTGTCGAGGCTATCGCAGCGGATCAAGTAGCCTCCATCTGGTATGTCTGTGTTTGTAAGTTCTTTCGGGGGGACCTCGCCGGGTGGCATAATGTGCGTTGCGGTGTTGGTTAACAAAGCCTGGTACAGGCTGTCTTCCACGGCATCGACAACTCCTTCGACAACAAAGACAAGATAACACAGAGCGCAGCTTATCTCCTCCACTTCCCACGGTTCCAAACGGGAAACGAAATCGTCGAACTGAATTTGTTTCGAGTTGCCCGGCTCAGGTTCATCGGGGTACGCTCTATCGTAGAAAGCGCGACAGAAGAGTTCGAGCCGTAGGAACCCACGATAGAACCTGGTCCGTTCTCTAATGGAAGGGTAGAAGTCGGCGCTGCAGTTTGGGACATATCCTAAGATATATAGAGAGTGTTGAAAGTAATCGTCTGTGTATTGATTGACGCGATGATATAAACGGCAGAGGGCAACCAGGGATGCTTTGTCCTCGGGAAGGTCCAGAGTGTCACCATCAAAGTATCGATCTAATGCAGATGTGATTTGTGTGTTGCTCGGCCGTGGTATTTTATGAGCAGCAGGCAGTAAGAGCGCAGCCACGGCGTGGTGAATGTTTTCAATAGTAAAGGCGTTTCTCAAGACGGATGATATGACATGTTCCTGAGAGCCATCAAAGAGGCGATAGCAAGGTGGAGATGCGGAAATGAATGAATGCAGATCTTTAGGAGTGTCGATTTGACATAGTATAAGCAGCAGAAGCTCTGGGGCAAGGTCGTCGAGGGCCATGATTGTTGGTGGTTGTTGGTGAAAGGTGACAACGACATCAGCTCAAGTGGGATCCAAGTAACATCTCACCCCGCAACTCACGTGCATCTCGCCAAGCAGGATTCAAGCCCCTGCAAGTCTTTTTCGTTGGCTGGCTGACAGTTGCCTGTCTCAAAACATGTCTGCATTGGGTTACTTGGCGATGGGTTCCAACATTCAATCAATCTGCTATTATGTCCAAAACCACTGATTTTCCGGTGGAGATAGAATTGCACATTCTTGCCATCATTTCAGATAATAATGATAGAATTGCACATGAACCAGCTGCTGCAAAGAACACCCAAACACTTCCCCCCAGTCGGAATTACATCGCATACTGGCGACAAGATGGTCAACTAGACACAACACCATACCAAATGAGACCCATGAGAGCTCCTGTGACAATGGCCACTGGCGGACTGATCCGAAACCAATAGCCGCCCACATAACTCGTAGCTGTCACAACAACCCACCAAGGCTCCACAGCTAAACTGGTGCCCTGCTGAAACCCTTGATCGATGTATCCGATCTGCCAAAGACGATATACTGCTGTGTAGATGAGACCAACGGCAGCGGCGTTGACTCCTCGTAGTGACGACTTGACCCATCTCCATCCACGTATCGCACCCCAGACGCCCATTGTTCCATGAACCGTAATCAACCCAGGGACAAACATACCCAGAAACCCGAGGACGGCGCCGGCGGCAGAGTTGAAGCCACCGTTGATAGCGGTGAGACTCCCGAGATATACAGCAAAGTTGAAATTGGGCCCTGGAAAGGCTTGAATGAGGGCGAGACCGATAAGAAAGTCTCGAGTGCTGACCCAATTCTCGGCGACGATGTATTCGCGGAGGAGGGGAATCACCACTGGCCCTCCTCCGAAAATGATAGTACCTGCTAGGTACATGTTGGAGAAGAGGCTGTATAAGAGTGGCTTATTCGGCAATGTTCCACGGAGGACCATGACCACCACGAAAGAGATTAGGAAGAGGACGATAAGAGATAGTCCAAACTTCCAGCCGATGCTGAGACGTCTCTCTTGAGGTACAACTCGAGGCTCGTCTTCAGTTGTCGAGGCATCCTGCTCCGTAACCGGAAGAGTTTCGCGTCCATGACTTGGCTGACCAGCGCTTCTCGCAGCAGCTTCCTGCTGAATCTGCATCTCAACAGCGTCGTCTGACGAATGCCTAGCCTCCCTCTTGAATATTGTAGCGATAGCTTTGACAGCCCCGTGGAGCCAGCGGAAGTCGTGAGCAACAGTCGCCAAGCCCGCCAGGAACATGAGCAAAGGGAAATACCAGAGCGCATTATACATCAGCCCTGCTGCGGCGCCTAGGAAGACCAAAATCCGCGTCATGGTATCAGTGGCGGCCTTTTCTGATAGCTGAACCGCTGCAAGAACGATGATACCGACAGTAGCAGCGTTGAGACCGGAAAGAAGAGCATAGACAGCTCGTGGGAGGGAGTCGCCGATATTAGAGACCCCGATGGAGAGTCCATACATGCCAAGAGCACCGGGAAGACTACCTTGTTAGCTTCACTGAGGCGTGGACAAAACACGACATACCTCCAAATCAGAAAGCCTAGAAGTGCTGGTAGAAAGCCGTCATGGATTAGATTGATGCAGTAGTGCATCTTTGTGCTGCCAGGCCCCGAGAAAGCTTGACAGACGCTGAAGAGCTCTTGGTACTGAGGAGGTGAGCAGACAACCATTAAATGAATGCGGGTGGTTCTCACCATCTGTTGGTCGATCCATGATAACTTGGTGACGAATATGTCATTGAACTAACATGCATCATGGTTAATACTGATTTCAAGGGTATTGATCTTGGTAGTCATAATTGGTTGCGTAGAGGAGTGGTAGGCTACTCACGATCTTGAAGTGAACGGGGGGGCCTCCAAAGGAAGTGAAGCCCAGATACCAATTCTCGCGGATGGTATCCCAGAACCGGCCTCCTAGGTTAGCGGTGTTCAACCGCGCCGACCGGATCGCCATTCTTGCTGGTGCGATGCCAATAGGTATAGCGAAAGTTGACGATGCGGGCTCGAAGGTCGCAACCGTGGCAGCAGGGGGCGTTCCTAATGCTTCGCTGTCAGACAGAAGATGCCAGCATAGGAGATCGCCTCTGTTGGAAAAAGCAACTCTTTCGGCTGTTGTTGGAGATGAAAAGTCATCTTGAGGCAAGGCAAGAGCTCAAGGAGGTTCAGTCCGGGGTGATTGAGGCTTGCTCGACAGGTGATGGGCCAATCAAGATGCTACCATGACAGGTCCCCAGCATGCTTGGCAGGTTGGCGTCCTGGTGAAACGTGGGTTCTACGGTACGCTTCATTGGTGATTTAGGACAAATTCCTGATTCTAATTTAAAGAAGTAGTTGAGGCTTCTGAGAAAGGCCCCTTTTATTTCGTTAATTCGTATTCTTAATACATGCCAATGCCAGCAAGTAGCACCTTTTAAGCTTGGTAACTTATCAAGCACCACCACGACTGGGCCCAAATTGGATTCAGTTAAAGAAAATGAACAGCCATCGGAAATGGCTCTCGCCATAATTGTCTTGATACACAGCCCTGAGCTATTCATACCACTTTAGAACCTCGAGATAAATAGACCCAACGCCAACAGCAAGGGTAGCAGCAGCAATGACCAGCAATCCACGGCCTGATGTCCTTGTTTCCGCCTCACGAGGCTTTTGAACGAGCTTTCGGTATTCAAAGTCGCCTGACGGCACAAAAAGGCTCCTCCACCAAAACTTGAATTGCCAATCCGGAAACATGATGGTGTTCCTATTGGATTTCGTCTCGATGAACCAAGATGTGCATCCCGTGGCCCAAACCAACTTCTTTGCCTTTTCTTGGACCTCGTCAATGTCCCTCTTCTCGGCGTCTGCTGTGACTTCGACAATGTCGGCTTGGTTCTTCAGGATGGGTCGAATGGCTCTCAAAGTAAAGTTAATCTGACACTCGGAGGTGTAAATGACAGAAAGGTGCCCGCTGAGAGTGTTGGGGCCCATCATGATGAAAAAGTTGGGAAAGTTGGATAAGCAGGTTCCAAAGTAAGACGAAGCTGCACCCTCACTGACTTGATCCCACTTTAAATGTATTAGCCTCAACTTTGTCTGCTTGTCGAAAGTACTTACATGTTCATTAACAGTAAGACCGTCCTTCCCAAATATCTTCATGGGGAACAGGGGTGTTTGAGTCTCGAATCCATGGGCGAGGATGATGGCATCGGCATTGACTAGTCGGCCTGATTTTGTGCGCACTCCTGTTGTTTCGATGGCTTCTATCGGATCATCATAGACCAAGTCGACATTATCACGATGCAGGCAGACGAGGTAATCCGTGTCGTTTACTCTTCGCTTGCATCCAACCTCGGTCTTGGGAACCAGAAACTCGTGGTACTTGGCCGGCGCTGTTCTTCGTATGTAGTCAGTAGTCTCTTTCTCCCACTGATTTCGCATTCCGAGTCCCTCGACGACTTTGAAACCATGAAAGTTGCGTTCATTCTGCCAGTAAAGTCTCGCGCGGTGAAGGCGCATCACAAAGGGAATCCATCTCATAATGAACTTGAACAAGGCTGAATGTTTCGGGTTTGGACGTTCCGCAACCCAGTGTGCCTGTCTAGCGAACTGCGTCGCCTTTTTAACAGCTCCATCTCCAGCAGTCATGACTGGGAGGGCCTGAGTTGCGCTGCAACCGTTTCCTATCACATTATAAGTTGTCGAGCTGCTTTAAGGGTGCGATGGGTAAACTTACCGATCATAACCACCTCTTTTCCCTTCCAGTCGAACGAGTGATCCCACTGAGCCGTATGAAAAATGCGACCAGTAAAGCCTGATGCACCGGGAATAGTGCATGGCTTAGGGATAGACAGGGCACCCACGGCCGAAACGAGGACTTTGGAGCGCCGGGTGGTGATCTTGCCGGTCTTTGCATCCAGACATATAACATCCCATGTTCCAGAGGCCTCATCCCAACGAGCAGACTGGACAGTTGAGTTGAACCGAACGTGCTTCTCAATCTCATACTGAGCCGCAACATCCTTAAAGTACGAGTGAATCTCGGGCTGCATCGCATATGCCTGGGACCAGTCGGGGTTGAGAGCAAAAGAGTATGAGAAGAAGTGAGAGGGGACCTAGTTGCCAACCATTAGCACGCTTGATGTCTGGCTGTGTTGTTATACTCACATCGCATCCGCAGCCAGGGTAGGAATTAACCCGCCAAGTGCCGCCAATCTCGGCGTCTTTTTCGATGATTTCAAAGTTTCGAGTTCCGTGTTGACGGATTAGCTGGACGGCGAGTCCAATACCGGACATGCCAGCGCCAATGATGAGAACGTCGGGTTGATTCATAGTGATGGTAATGTTGGCGTGAGGCAGACCTGGGAAGGAATTTCGCGGGGATTTCGGATCGAGCATCTGACAGCAATGCGCGACTATTCATTCTTTATACTACTATTACAAAGTATCTTCCTTCTCTTTGATCTAGCTTGACGCCCATCCTCACCGAAAATCATATTCAATTGTTTTGCGTCGACGACTCACCCAAGCCCCAAAATGGCAGTCAAGCCGAGGGCTGGACCTCAAACGCCACTGTAGACGCAACTCTAGCGGCCAACAAGCCGAAGCGAGGACTCGGTACAATGTACCACGAAACCAATTGCGTAACGTGCAACTAATTGGCGCGGTTGAGGCCCCCCATAGCGCGTGGGGCATACACCTGCAACTCGGTGTAATGATGTTCAGGTGGCGTCCACTTTGCAGAGGGGAAACAATGCCGAGATGGTCATTTGACTCTTTGGGATTACCCATGTAGGTAATCCGCGTATGCAGATGCAGTTGATAACACGGCTTGTGATAGATATCACAATTGTTGCAGCAAATAAGAGTCTTGCTTCACAGCCCAAGATGCGGGTTTCTCGATGTGTTCACACCAAAGGCAAGCTGGCATAGGAATGATACATCCGATGAAGATCTCTGCACAACTGGCAGTCCATTTCTAGCCTACAGCTTAGAACCCCAAATCTCCTTGTTCCCAAGCCAACCCCAAACACTTGCGTCTCCCTGCTCGGCGTTACTCGTAGTAAATCCCTTGCTAGGATCCTTCAGATCCGGACCAGGATCATTGTAAACTCCCACCTGTCGCGTATTATCCTTTCCAACCTCAAGAATTGTCCCTCCAACATGCTCGGGACTCTCGACGCAGCTAAACATGGCTTCGGCTACCTCTTGAGGCGTAACCCATCCATCCCGCGTCTCATCCACAAATTCCAACTTCTCGGGATGTTCTGTCCAGAGAGGTGTGCGCACGACGCCCGGTGCGACGGCGGTGACGCGGATACCGGTTGTTTCGAGGTTTGCGAGGCACCGAACGAGACCTGTGATGCCAAACTTGGAGACACCGTAGATGGGGGCTCGGAATACGGGGATTTGGCCTGCTATCGAGGATATGTGAATTACCCGCTTTGGGTTCCCGGTTGAGGCTGTAGCAGGGGTAGGGAATTTGGAGTTGGAGGGAGTGCGAGGGTGCAGCCAGTGTGCTATAGCCAACTGAGTGGCTCGAATAGGGTGTGTGAGGTTAATGTCAAGAAGAGCATAGTGACCGCTGTCAATGTCGTCTTTGCTTTCGGGTGATCCTGGAGGGTGCCAGAAGTTGGACCAGTTTGGTTCGTAGACGCCTGCTCCGGGACAGACAATGTCAAAGTCACCAAACTCACGTAGAGCAACTTCAAACATGCGCGTCAAAGCCGGCCAGGACGTCACATCCGTTTCCACAAAAACAGCCCTCGGAGACGAAGTCTTGTCTTCATACTTGGCCAACAGAGCTTTTGCTTCGGGTCTCAGAGAGAGATCTGCCAATACGACGTTGCAGTTTCGAGAGAGTAGTATCTCAGCAAAGGCGAGGTTGATACCTTCGATTTGTTAGTGATGCGGGCTGGAGGTACTTAGTCCAACTTACCTGAGCCGGCACCTGTGATTATGGCAGTCTTGCCAGAGACGGAAAAGGGCGTTGCCATGGTCAAGAGTGGCAATATCGAAATAGTAGACTTGCAGATTTACCTACTACTTACAAGAATTAAAAATATTGAGCTCTTATAATGGTTGAAGACTGGAGAATAGACTCGGGGCATCCGGTCTCGCTTATCGCCGCCGAGTATCGACCCCGCACTCGCCTTGATTTCTCCCGATGTTGGGTCCTCGGCTTGTTAACCTGTTGCAGACGCCATCACTCGGCTTCATTACCTCATATCCATGAGTCAACTTGAAGCTCTGAACCGAGAAAAACTCTTTATCCTAGATTCTCGACATTAATGCTTCATCTTTGAGACGCAGGATGCGTTCCTTCTCTGGTTGGTATGCGTGTTTTCTCTTGGAAGTCAATTGCCGAGCAAAACTGACCCTGGACAGTCAAACATGCAGGCGAAGGAAATTGAAGTGCGACGAGGTCAAGCCCATCTGCGGGCCCTGTCGCAGGGGTTCTCGGGAATGTTGCTACTCTCAGAGGTCGATATTTCGGCACTTTGAGACATCCTCGAGAGACAAGAGCAAAGACGCGGGCTTCTCACAACGCCAAGAGCAACACGTCTTCCAGGATGACCATGTATGGCTTCATGTGCCAGCTGAGCGTGAGTTTCGTCAGTACTGTACATTTTGCAGAGTTAACACTTTGTTCAGTTCGGTTTATACATGTCAAAGACCCTTACACACACCAAGACGATCCTGTCCTGCGGCTTGGAGGCGCTCAGGAAGAGGAACGGGAATCGATTCAGATTCTTGACTTTCCTGGAGCCATTCTTGACTCACCTGTAGAAGAAAGCATCTTGACCCCAGCAGACGAACCTCAAGATTATCCTGAGCACCCACAAACACCGGATATCGATGAGCCGGCATCAACATCAAATTTGACGGCATTGCATTTGCTAAGACATTTCAAGCAAGGTCCTGGTCAATGGTGAGTCCATCCGTCTTTATCGCAATATCTCCTATTCTCACAAGATCTCAGGATGGACATATTTGACACTGGGTCCTACTTCTCTTGCAAAGTCCCGGTCATAGCAGCCACAAAGCCCCTGCTGAAATCAGCAGTCTGCGCAGTCTCAGCCAAACATCTCGACCGCCTCTCTCGAGCCGAGGCTTTTTCTGAAAGCAGTTTCCATGCATCCCGTTACGCTGTTGACTGGCACTATCAGTCTGCAAAGCATTATGGCGAAGCTATTAACCACCTAAAAAATGCGGTTGACTTGCGAGCATACGAGAATGATTTGAGCGATAAAGAGGACATGCTTGCTGCTGTGGCAATACTCTGTATTTATGAACTCATGGATGCTCCCGATACAGCCTGGCGAGCACATCTCAAGGCATTACCGCTGTTTGATCCCAAATCAGATCCTTTCGCTGCCCCGTCATCGCCGGTAGTAATCCCTCGGACGGCGATCCAAGGCCCCATCTTTTGGAGTCTGGCAAGACAAGACTTGCTTTGCGCGTGTAAGTTGGCGCCCCTTCCAGTATCGAATTGGATTCTAAGGCATGTACAGTTATCAGCGAAACACAGACTCGTCTTGATCTAAAAGACATGCGGCTTTGGCAGAATGCAGGTCTCGCCACAAATGAAAATGGCTCTCTAATGCCATTCAGCCCTCCCGGCTCAGCAGACGTTCGCACCTCGGCCGACATTGAGGAAGACACAAAGAGCAACGAGTTAACATGGCTCCTGGGCAAGATATCGAACTACCTTACGTCCGGTGATGCCATCAACCCCACGGACTACGCTCTGCCTCATGGGCAGCGTCCTCCAGTCGGAGTTACCCAGGAGCGGCTTCTTAAGCGATGGAAACTGTTGATGGCAGAGTTGCAGAAGTGGTACAATAGCCTCCCCTCGACCTTTCAACCGAGTGCCAGGACAGCATATTTAGGAAGTGAGGAGGCATGCTTCACCAACTTTGAACAAATATGGTACGAATTACCAATCTGCGCCGCAACAATGCAAAACTACCACATGGCCATGATTCTTTTGCTGGTCAACAGACCCCAGGAGTCAACAGCCATACGTTCCACAGTCTCCGCCCGCCTCAACTCTTACAGGCAGATCCAGGCCAAAGTACACGATCACGCCAGAGAGATATGCGGCATCAGTTTGGCAAATCCTACGGATCCGATGAGGATTAATTCAGTGCAGGCCCTGTTTGTCGCGGGGCAGGTGTTTTTTGAGAGGTGTGAGCAAGAGGCTGTTTTGAAGCTGCTTGAGGGGATACAGAGGGATCTTGGGTGGACTACTAGTTTTCATACTGCCAAGCTTGTTGATGAATGGCCAAAGGGGTGATAATATGACTATCCACTAATTCCATGTTCTTGAAAAAGCGACAACACTCTGAGTTCCTTTTCGGACACCATTCCGTGTCGACCTCGGCATAGCCACCCCGCATGTTATATGCAGTATTCTGCACAACCCCTCAATAGGCCGCAAAGTTATATACCGAGTTCTGAGACATTGGCAACGAACGCACCCGACGACCCCGCGTTCTCGGCTTGATTCCTTGTTTGAGTGCATAAATTCGGCAGGTCGGTTGGCCTGCCCATCTCGGAAGGCCGGAAACCTTGTTGCGTGGTAGGCAAGTGAGCATGTTAAATAGACATGCCGTGGCTAATGGGGTGGTCAGATACCACCCTTCAGTGACGTTGAGACTTGAGCTCAGTCTTACTGAAAAGACTCGGTATCAACCTAGCATAATCTTTTCTCAACAAAGTCGTACCTCGAAAATGACTGCTCCGACATCCGTCCACCGATTATCAGGCAAGGTGTGCATCGTCACGGGCGCTTCCTCTGGTCTGGGCCGGGCTATTGCTCTCGGCTACTCTCGCGAGGGGGCTTCCGTTGTCTGCGCAGATCTCCAGCCCAAGGCACGCCTCGATGTGAATGGGGAAGAAGCCATCAGCACTGATGAGCTCATACGGTCAAAAGGAGGGAAAGCAATCTTTGTCCAGACGGATGTGGGCAAGGCTACAGCTGTCGAAGCCTTGGTGACGAAAACAGTGGCCGAGTTTGGACGCATCGATGTGTGAGTGACTCAAAGAGGCCTCATGTTAGGGTCAATTCCAGCTACTTACATGCCCCAGGCTGGTCAACAATGCAGGCATTTCTGCCGAAGCAGGAAACAAACCACTCAGGATCCACGAGACACCAGAAGAGTGGTGGGATAAGACTATGAATGTCAACGTCAAGTCCATTTTTCTGACGAGCAAGTACACCATTGCCCAGATGCTGAAGCAAGAGAAGCCCGAGACTGGTGACAGAGGCTGGATCATCAACATATCTTCGATATACGGCATTGTTGCGGGTCGGAATATCTGTAAGACACTACCTAGATATGCAAAACTTCGCATGTACTGACATATTTACAGCGTCGTACTGCGCTTCCAAGGGTGCCGTGTCCAATTTGACTAGGCAGGTAGCCTTGGACTACGCCAAAGACGGCATTCACTGCAACGCGATTTGTCCCGGATGTGAGTACCCGCCTGAGATCTTGTCGACCCCCCGTCTAACACAGTGCAGACACTGAGACGGCCATTTGGGCCGACACAATCAAGCATACCGATATGGAGTCTATCCGATCTCTTCACCCACTTCATGGAACTGGTGTCCCAGAGGACTTGGTGGGCGCGGCCATCTTTCTTGCAAGTCAAGAGGCCAGGTGGATCACGGGCGTGTGTCTTCCAGTGGATGGTGGCTTTACAGCCCAGTAGTAGTCTGACGGGGTTCTTTTCCATGTTATCTGGGTACTTGTTCAAGATGCTATTGCCAGCAAAGTCATACTAAATCCAAGTTTCCCGACCAACCTAGACCGCCAGCTATAAACTTGCCGCATGCTACGAGACACTGAATCGCTGACATGTCGGCTACGTGAATGGTCCCAGCCATCAGAATATCGACTCGGTGCTCAAGGATCAATCTTGGCGCTCTTTGGGAGGGGAAGCTCTGCAACCCTTCTTCGCCTGGTGGAGGCGGAAGTGTGTCTTGCTCGAAGAGTGATGTTTGTTGTTGCTGGTAGTGGATGAAGGCTGCGCATTGGCAGTCGAAGAAGCTGCCAGGGTAGCCGTTGACACGGTTTCAATTCCTTGAGCCTTGGCGGAGATGGTAGCCGTCGACAGCGTCGTCTGGGAGAGGTCTGCCGTTCCACTAGACGATGCCACGGTAGATGGAGCACTCGTTGATGTTGAGGGAGACGAAACAGAAACAGAGGATGCTTCGTCAAGTGCCTTCTCCCCGTCGGCGGAACTGCCCTCTTCTCCCCACTTACCACTCCACGTAGCGTTGACACTCTTTCCATCCGTGATGGTCAAAAAGTTGTCGTACGTACCAGTCACGACGGACTCAGTCAGAGACCCGTTCTTTGCTGCCAGGACAGTCTGCCAGTCAAGATCCCAAAGATAAGTCGTGGCCTCGGCCGTTGCGTTGCAGGTGTCGCTGCGAACGTACGCGGCCTCCCCACCGATCTTGGCGAACTCGGTTGTATTGTGAGAGACTTCCCACAATGCCGACTTGTCCCAGCCCATGATGAAATCGCCGTGGTAAGTATGTCCTGTTGCTACAAGTCAGCAAGGCAAACCTCAAGACGGGGACGTGTTTAGTACCTCCTCCGCTTGACAAGGCCAAGTAGTCACCGTCTTCAAACGTGAAGAACTCTGCATCGCCAACATCATACCAGACAGCGAAAAACATGCCCGGGACGCTGATGCACCCCGTATCGACAGTGTCATTGCAAGCACGATATCGGCCCAACGCCTTGTCTTTGACAACCCAGCCCGGAAAAGGGACGTTGCCTCGTAACCACCCTGTGCCACGCTTCTTAGGAAACTGCCATTTCTCCTTGACTTCATCGCTCTCCTCGAAATGCTACCCATGTGTGAGCGATTGGTCTCGTTTAGAGGGCTGAACGTTCGCCACTCACCCAGTGAATACCGTTGCCACCCTGCTCTCGGATTTCATCTTCAGTGATCTTGGGATTGCCACCGATGAGGGCAAAGTCTTCGGGGTATAGGCCTGGGTTGTTCTCCTGCCCTTGATAATACACGTGGAAAATGCCAACCTTGACGGGGACAGTGACATTTTTCTTGACTAAACAGATGTAAGCCCGACAAACTTTCTCAACTGCCTTTGATCTGTGTAACTACTCACCATAATACAAAGTAGGCATCCAATAGGCAGACTTGTCAAGCTGATTATCGCACGAAGTGCATCCATCCTGAAAGTCGGCTCCGTTGACCGTGTCTGCAGAGATCTTGCGAGATCCCCAGAATGTATGCATGTGGGAACTCTCAGCCCCCGGACTGATAAGAGAATCGATTCGCTCGCGCTTCCATGGTGCACAGGTAACGCGGAAGAAGGCAACTGTTTCCGCAATGAGGGCAGCGCCGAAGAAGGCCCTGAACAAGCCGGTTGGCTTCATGTTGAAACGAAAGGAGTGACAAGAATAAACAAGAATGAATGAATGAATGAATAAAAGAGTGGAAGGGCGCTGAAGCAAGAACAACAAAAACAGTAAAAGGAAGCTTCAGAAAGGAGTTTATATCAAGTAGAGGTATCCCACATACACGCCGACTTAGCCATAAGATCAACGAGTCAACGAGCGAGTCTCGATAAGCGCGCTAGATAACAGCATTCTCCACCCCATGCTACAGCTAGGGAGGTACTTCATATCGTTTTTCAACCTTAAGTTCGGAAGAGGTGCCGTGGATGGCCTGTCCCAACCCGGTCGCCGCGGGCGCCTAAATTGCGAGAGGCCGGGATCAGTCTTGGTCTTGCTCTTAGCGCCATCTAGCAAACTTGGCTGGCCAATCTACTGCTCAAAGTGCGTAAAGGTGAAACAAGGGCACCATGGGGAATTTCTCCGTAAAAGGGCCTGAAACTTCGTTTGGAAATGAGTTTCTAACAGATGAATCTCCTTGATCACGCGATTGTTGTTGGTGTTAGTGACGTCTCTCAGAGGGGTCATCAGGCACATTGTCGAAGAACACGGTAGTTGACACATGACAGCATTTGAACCCAAAGTTGCAAAGCCCGTAACCTAAATAAAATTGTAGAAGGTTAATAGGAGAGATAATTGCGCGATGAAAACGTTGGCCCCTCATGGTTGCAGTTGACCCGAGACAAACCTCGCAGTGTCAACAAATTCATCGGCAGCACTTTAAGCCCAAGTAAACCTTGGTTATCCTCCGTAAAAGTAGCGATATGCCATACCGATGTTCTCATTGCAAAATACCGTTGCCTATATTAGCCTTTGTAACTGCAGGCAGAGAAGACTACCTAAGTTGAAGGTTGCATACAAGATTCTACTCGATTGCCACATATACCATCCGATCTTCCTCTGATTCTTGCGATCGACAAAAATCTTTCTTCCCTCTTATCATTGTCTCTGTCAACATGGAGGACACCAGTGCCTGCCCGTTCGAGGCCACGCGCTCTCAAGCCTCATCCGAATCGTCATCAACCTACACCACACCTCATGAAGATAAAACCTCCACGACAACAGAGTCTCCATCACATCTTCAAAGCCTACCATCCATGGTCAAAGAGACTCCAGAGCTATCTAGGTTGGAGCAACTCTCCCCGGAGCTTCGCCTCTCTATCTTGACCACACCGAATCTGGACCAAGTAAAGAACTTGATCAAGTCCTGCCCGACATTTTACCAACAATATCGGCACGATCACAAATTCATCTTAGGCAGCGCCTTGCACACAACGCTGGGATCGCTCGCCGTTGATGCCTATGCAGTCCACCTGACCAGCCCGGCCAACTTCGACCGCGTCCATCGTGAAGATGCCATTCCCCGATTTCTCAAAGACTATCAGCGACTCCGCTCCTCGCCAGATTTTTCATTACTAGAAGAAGGCCTGCCGGGAAATAACATGAGCGACTTGGCCGTGTTCTATCGCTTCGTTGTTCAGCCCTTCACGGAAATGTACAAAAGTTGGGCATTTACCAACATCGCAAACGACTTCAAGGAGCCCAAGACGGCAGCCCGAAACCCTCCTCTGACTCCCACCGAGGAAATGAGGATAATGCGAGCCTTGTATCGTTTCCAGCTCTGGTGTAACCTATTTGGCCACTCCGATTCTGGTTTCGTCGAGGTCCGCATATTAGACATGTTCTTTGGTCTGTACGAGCCCTGGGAAGTGGAGGAGATCAATAGTGTTCACTCTTTTGCCACGGATGGGTTTTACACAGACTTACCCTTACTCTGGGAATGGGACGTCAGTAATGCTCGTATCTTTGCTGCGGATGAGTTTTGTATCGAATTTGAGTCCACCTATCAGGGCGCACAGAAGGAGCGAGGTGGAAAAGAGTGCATGAAAGTGAAATGTATCTGTAAGTCTGTCCTTGCCTCCCTTTTTGACCATCTACAACCCGCAGCTAACACCTCGATTCGTAGTCCATGGGCTTGAAATGTTGCCCACGCCGTCTACCCAGCTGAACGCGCTCTATATCAGCCTTTTTAATACTATAAACCCATGCGAGTATAGCCGTTATAACCGCCTGGGTAGAGTTTTACGACAGGACACACACGTTGATCGGCGAATCCATTATCCGTCGCCTCGAGACCAGCGGGAACGGGATCAAGAACCATTCCCTTTCAAGGGCGACGACCCAGCCCAACCACCAGTGGCTTGGACACAGACGTGGAAGGGCGAGTATAGAAACCTTTTTGGGGGTTTTATGCCAGACAGTACTCAAGAATGGGGTTTGATGATGTGTGATGAGGCACGGTCCAGGGAGTTTGGATTTTACGACGTTGTGCGGTACACGTGCAGAGACAAGTGGGGGAGTAATGACCCAAGAGAGAGATTTAGGGATCAGGAAGAGGATGATCAGGAAGATAGTGGAGGTGACTGGTACTGAAAGTATATCTACCCAAGTTTACATAGGTAAGAAAACATCACCAAGACTACAGAGCCCTTCCAATTTGTGTATTTATGTATACGCCATATCAATGCTAATGCTCATCCCATACAATCCAATCCTATACAAAAGAAAATTCACGCTCACCCATTGCCATTAAATGTATCCCTCATACCCTCATACAAAGATATTGCATCGCTCATCTCTTGGTTTATGCCATCTACATACAGAACTCATCGCTTGCTTGAAAATACAAATGACAAAGGGAAAGTGTTTACAAAAGAGAGAATATAGTTAGTCATACAGTAGTCTTCACATAGTAGTGAAGGTTAAGTGTTAGGTAGGTAGGTTGTACAGGCGTTTAAGCGTCAACAGATCCCTCAGACTGGGAAGAAGACCTCGTGGTAGAAGAGTTGAGGTTACGACGTCGAACAATGTGACTACAGCTCGTTAGTATTCAACTTATCAAGAGTCAAAAGGGGTAAGAACTTACATGCCACCTCCGCGGTCCCGGGGGTCACGGACAATCACCATCTCCTCCCTTCGCTTGGGATCCTTGATGGGCTTGCGTCCGCTCTTGGTTCGAGTAACACCATTTGTTCCGAGCTGAGCCACCAGAGCACCGACCTGGGTCTGTAGGGCAGTGACATCAGCGCTAGCAGCTGCCTGGGCCTTCTTGGCCTCGGCGAGCTGAGCCATGAGGTCCTTGTTCTCGGTGCGCAGGTGGTTGAGAATCACAGCCTCTCGCTCAGCCGCTTCAAGCTTCTTGGCGAGTTCGTCACGTTCGGCTGTGAGGGCGTCGACGCTGGCGAGCTTGTCCTTCAGCTCGGCAACTGTAGCCTCAGAGGCAGTGAGCTTTCCCTGGAGATCGTCTCTCTCAGCGGTGATGGTGTCTACGCTGGCTGCCTTTTCCTGAAGCTTGGCGGCCTCTTCTTCGACGGTGGCGAGCTTCTTGGAGATCTCGTCTTTCTCGGCGGTAACGGTGTTGACGTTCTCCTCGGTGGCGGCGAGCTTGGTCGTGAGCTCGTCTCGTTCGGCCGTGACGGTATCGACGGTGAGTTTCAGCTTGCCTCCGTTCTCGTTGGCGGCCTTGAGCTTGATGGTGAGCTCGTCTCGTTCGGCGGTAACGGTGTCTCGCTCTCCGGTGACGGTATCGACGTTGAGTTGCAACTTTCCGGCGTTTTCGGTGCTGGCTTCGAGCTTGGTCGTGAGTTCGTCTCTCTCTGCGGTGACGGCGTCGGCCTTCTCTTTCAATTCGGTGTTTTCTCCGCGGAGTTGCTCAATCTCGGGGATGACGGGGGGTTCGGGTTCTGGTTCTGGTTCTTTTGCTACTTCTTCTTCTTCTCCCGCTGGGGCTTCAGTCTCGGCTTTTGCCTCTGGCTCAGCCTCAGCTGGCTCGGCATCAGCAGGTGCTTCTTCTTCGACGACGTCCTCGACCGAGGCGGGTTGGGGTACCGACGCTGGATCTGGCTTCTCGGTGGCATCCGAGGTGACGCTCGTGGCGTCCTCGTCGTCGGTGACGGTGCTCGCAGAGGATGAAACGCTAGATAGGGAGCTGGAAACGACGCTGCCGGCCTCCGAGAGGGTCCTGAGGGTCGTGTTTTCCTTGCGGAGGCTCTTGCACTCGACAGAGAGCCGCAGGACCTGCGAGCTGTGGTCGTCCTGCTCACTCAACAGACCTCTGACCTGGCCGCGGAGCTCCTTGTTCTGGCCGGTGAGTTGTTCGTAGCGCTTCCGGAGCTTCTTTCTCTTGGTCTCGATCTCGTCGACCTGCTTACTGATGGCCTCCTTGTCCTTGGTGAGCGATTCGAACTGGTTCTTGAGTTCGTTGTTCTCCGTGTCGAGTCCTGCGATGCGAGCCTCCTTGCTCTCGACGTCCTTGGTCCACTCGGCCTTCATGGCGTCCTTGTCAGTCTTGAGTTCCTCGATGGTCGTGTTGAGCACGGTGACTTCTTCCTCTAGCTTCTTCTTGTCACCCTCGAGTCCAGTAAGCTGCTCCTCGAGTTTCTTCTTGTCGCCCTCAAGACCACCAAGCAACTCCTCCAGCTTGGACTTGTCGCTCGACAACTCGTCGATGCGCTTGTTGAGGTTCTTCTTATCCTCCTCAAGGTTCACCTTGTCCTTGCTGAGAGACTCGACCTGGTTCTTGTTGTTCTCGCTCTCCGTCTTGTAGCGATCTCTCTCGACGGTGAGTTCGCCCAGCTCCTTGGCCTTCTCCAGGAGATCCTTCTCCATGCCGTCCACGCGGAACTGCATGGATTCCTTGGAAATCTCCAGGCCAGCAATCTTGGCGACGTAGGCCGTCTCCTGAGACTTGCGGATGACCTTGACGTCCTCGAGTTCCCTCTCGAGGTTGATGCTCTTGGCCTCGAACTGGTTGTTGGTCTTGGTGGTCTGCTGGCTCTCCTTCTTGAGGTCCTCATAGTTCCTCTCAAGAGCAGCCTTAAGCTCGCGGTGCTTGGAGAGGTGGTCCTCGAGCTCCTTGACCTTGTCGCTGTAGTTGCGCTCAATAATCAAGAGCTCGTCACGCTCCTTGGTGAGGGCTCCAACAGTCATGTCGCGTTCCTTCTTCAGCCTGTCAATGGCCTGATCGCGTTCCTTCTGGAGCCTGTCAACCGTCTGGTCGCGCTCCTTCTGGATCTTGCTGATGGCTTGATCACGCTCCTTCTTGGCCCTGGAGATAGCAAGATCGAGGTCCTTCTTGTGCTTCTCAGCAGCGCGATCACGCTCCTTCTCGAGCTTCTCGACGATGGCATCTCGCTCATCCTCGATATCTCGAATAATCTCGTCCTTCTCCTTGCGGAGCTTGTTCAGCTCGAGATCACGCTCCTTCTTGGTCCGCTTGATAGAAAGGTCGTAGTCCTTCCTGGCCTGTTCAAGAGCCTGATCACGCTCCTTCTGGGACCTCGCGAACGAAATATCGACGTCCTTCTTTGCCTGTACGAGAGCTTGGTCGCGTTCCTTCTTGAATTGGTCGACGGCCTCGATAGCCTGATCACGCTCACGCCTGAACCTGTCGAGGACTGAATCGCGGTCCTTCTTGAGCGCCTCAATGGATATGTCTCGCTCTGTCTTGGCCATCTCGACAGAGACATCTCGCTCGTGCTTGTACCTCTCGATGGCCTCATCCCGCTCTCTTCTGATCTTTTCAAGAGCAGCGTCTCGTTCCCTCTTGGCTTGTTCTACAGACGCATCTCGGTCCTTGATGGCCTTTTGAACAGAAACATCACGCTCCTTCTTGATCTTCTCAACAGAGACCTCTCTGTCCTTGATGACTTCTCTGACAGACACGTCACGATCTCTCTTGAACTTCTCAATGGCGGCGTCACGCTCCTTCTTGAGCTGTTCAATGGAAGTGTCACGGTCCTTCTCGAATCTCTCGAGAGTCCGCCTCTGCTCATCAAGCCGAGTCCGAGTCCTCTCCAGAAGACGTGTCTGCTCCTCGAGCTCGACAGTGAGTCTGTCTCTGGTTGACTGAGCCCTGTTCCTCTCCTGACGAAGCTCTTCCCTGTCGCTCTGCGTGCAGTTGAGCCTGTATCGAGCGTCGTCAAGATCCTTGATGGTTTCTTTTTGCTTGCTCTTGAGGCTCTTGACTTCATTCTTGAGCTTCTCAATCTCAGCAGCCATGGCCCTCTCGGTATCGTGCCGAGACTGTGCACGAGGCCGAGAGGGAGGACGCTCAGGCTGGGGGAGCTGTCTTGACTCAGGAATCCGTGGCTGTTGAGAGATAGGCTGGGGTTGTTGAACCACGGTTTGTTGGACGACCGGTTGCTGTTGCTGTTGTGATGAAGAATGCACAGTGGTCGTAGTCATGGTCTGGGTCATTGGCTGCTGTGTCATTGGCTGTTGAGGAGCATACAACGGCTGAGTGGCCATCAAGGGCGGAGCAGACATCATCGGCTGAGCAATCATGGGTTGGGGAGCCACAACAGGCTGATGAGAGATCATAGGCTGCTGAGGAATGGTGGGTTGATGGACCATGGGCTGCTGGGTGATGGTAGACTGCTGGGTAACCGACTGTTGCTGAGTGGTCATGGAATGGACCATGGTCGGCTGCTGCACAGGCTGCTGAACTGTCTGCTGAATCGTTTGAACAGTCTGTTGAGGCTGTTGCTGAACCATCTGCTGTTGTTGCGGCTGCTGCTGCTGAGGCTGTTGCTGTTGGACCGGCTGCTCAATGTGGATGTGCACACTGCGTCCCCGACTGCGTGAGCGCTCCTTGGTACGCTCAGGCTTACGCTCCATCTGACGTTCAGATCGTCTCTCCAATTGACGATCCGTCGTCTGGAACTCGACTTGACGCTCACCCCGTCGCTCAATCTGACGCTCCGTCGTCCTCGTCTGTTGCGACGTCGACACGCTCGGCCGACGGGCCATGGACCGCGCCCGGGTGGGCGTCTTGGCGCAGCTGTCGTCAGAGTCGTCGACGACAGTGGTGGCCTTTGTGGTGGTGGAAACATTGGATGAGCTGCCCCAGCCCAGCTCAGAGGCGGAGTCATAGTCGTCCGACAGATAAGGGTTCCTGGGCGTCAACGGCTCGGGTGATCTTGTGCCTGTGTCGCCAGATCGGAAGCGAAGTTGAGGCGGCCGGAACATCAGAGGCCTCTGTGTGTCATCTTGCCGTCGGCCTTGGTTAATTGTTGATGTGGATGAGGTTGTGCTGGTGCTGACGGTGGAGGCAGTGTCGTCCGAGACGTCTGAGGCAGCGCTTGAAGTCACCTCGGACACGGTCGAGAGGCCGTCGGCGTCTGGCCGCCGTGTGGGAGGTCGTGATTGTGATCTCGCCCGGGCGTAGGAGGAGCTGGGGTTGGTGTTCCTTTGGCTATCGTCGGACGTGTGCCACGAGTCTGACTTGGTGTTGTTGCTGTTCTTGGGGGGATAGCCCCGGATGGTGAGGGCCATGGTGCTCTCGTGCTGTCGCTGCTGCTCATACTGGGACAGCGGATCAAAGGGCCTCCGCTGAGGGGCCGTCTTGGTAGACTTCTTCATGGTTGATGTGCTTCAGAATGTGTGAAGCGTTCTCAAGTGTTGTTGCAAAAATGTGTAGATGTTAGAGCTGAGTATCTCGCGTGCTCGTGGGTTGCGGCGGGGGTGGTGGTTTGGATGGACGGTGGTGATCGGCGGGCGGTGACCTCTGGGTACACTACTACATTAACGATGGGTACTTCAAGTTCCAAATGGTCTCGCTGCATATTGTGTGCTGTCTGTTTTCTGTCTAGAAAGAGGAAAAGTCTGGTAGAAATCCCCCAACAGGCCATCTGCGGGTATACATTGACTTTAGGTCCTGTACACCACCAGGATGCATCCCGTCACCCACGGCACAAGCCCTGGGGAGGCGTCCGGGACAGAGCCCGAGGAGCCCAATTCAAGAGTTGGAACCCTGCCAGTGGCTCCAGGGGGTGGTTCGAGATCCACAACCCAACCACATTGGGCGCCAGGACACGGTGACAGCTGGTCCAACCAACCGTGTGATATGTCGTCAGGGCCTCTCAGAGGGCTTGTGAGCCTCCTTGCAGAGCGGGAAGACTCCCTGTGCAAGATCCCAAAGCCGACATTCCGCAAAGTCCCCATTGGCTCTCACGATAGACATCCCCGGGAAAAGAGGTGAAATTAGAATGGAGGCCCGGTGGCAAGACGGCCATGTGGAAGGGCCTGGTTGCTTGGGAGGACCCCGGCAGAGACGGGTAGTGGGCTGGGGACCCTGCAAGAGGATGGATCCCTGGTCTTTGCTGTCAAGTCGAGAAGCCAAAAAAACAAGGCCGTAACTTGTCCTATCACCTGCAGAAAGGGCCCGTGTCTCCCTCTATTACGTGTACCTGTACTTGGGATTTCACTCTGTGCCCAATCGTTGAAACCAAGGCGCCCAGTCAAGGCTCGCACAAGGGGGTCCATTATCATTTTGAGGCCCGGCCGGTCTCTTTTTCCTTGGGCAAAAGACTTCTGGGTCGGGCTGCAACGTCATGTGGGGATTTCCGATTCGCTCGCTCCGTTGCACCAAGGCATAAGATGTCCCCAGCCCGACTCTTTCGAGGAGGCCGTACTCCATACGTTTTGGAGGAGGATTCGAGGCGCCTACTAAAGCCTCTCGTTGCCTATTCTTCTGGGAGGACGCCAGAATTACAATACTGGCCTCAATTGCGCCCGGGACTGAGTCATCTTTTAATTGTGCTACGCGCTGAGCTCAACGAAAATAGCTGACGGGCCTCATCTCATGCCACAAGCAGCTCAGGCGACGTAGCCACCGCCTCGCGATTGTTTTTCTCCTGTCATTTTTTTCGCCTCGATTTTTTTGTTTCGTTTCTCCAGTTTTCTCTCGGCTCCGCATCCATCCAATCCACAGACAGGGTATGTCTCATCCATGTAACTGTACCGTAACTGTCCTGTACTGTAAACGCCAGCTGCTCGCATATTTTGTCGACTGCACTGCAGCCACGAGATAGGGTAAGACTGAGGATTGCAGATGCAGTGCATTTGACACGCACTTGGGAGGCTCAACAAACTTGGAATTGGGGTTTGTTCTTTTCGTGAATTCTGGCCTGTTCCAGCGAGATGGCGTCACTGTAAATGCCATCCGTGCTACTGAGCTCAGACCTCACAACACCATGGCCAAGATCAAGTAACACCCAATTCCTTGCCATCAAGTGGCACAGCAACAACTATAGACAATTGCACAACGTGAATAATGAGCTATTTTACACGTACTCGTTTCAATTCGTCTCGCAATCAATCCTTCATCCCCGCTCTCGCGGTCCGTTCCACCCAGACGCGAGACACGCCGACGGATGCAATTCCACCATAACAAATACTAGGCGATCTTATCGGTTCGAGGCTAGAAGTATGGAACATGTTGATGCACGATTCTCAAAGGGTGCAGGGTAAATCTGCATCGTCCTACAGGCGCCCGGGGCAACCCTAGATCGGTTGGACCCTGGTGTGCTTCATCCAGTGCATGGCTGGCCTGGCCCAGCGTCCTTCAGAGGATGACTAAGACTGACAATGGGTCGCTGCCCCTTCGACCGTTGACAGCCTGGCAGTGTGGAGTGCCAAGCGGTGACGGTGAAGACGGCTTCGTTTCTACAGGCTCGGATGTTGATGTTGTAGCCGAACTCCGATCAGAGATACAGAGACATGAACACAGAGACATTGGCTCTCAAAGTGAACAGAAAGTAGTATCATTCTCGCTATTGTACAGGGGTTGTACCATCTCAATCTCAGAACCAAGGCCCATGCAATGCACACACGACATCCCATGTCAAGCCTCATACCCCAACCCCCGCATCACTAACTCCTGTAACCCCCACAGCCCATGGCCCTGATGTGTCAGACGATAGTGACGGCACCGAACAGAAAGAAAGAAAGAAAGATCAAGCTGGATCAACCGCCATTCCAGGCACCACAGCACCTGTAGCCGTGGGCCCCTGGTATCCCTTCCGCGCGCTTCCAAACCACCAGGCGCCGACGAGGAACGTCAGACCACCCCAGATCACGCATGTGTAATTCATGCTCTGTGCGTCTGTAGGCAGCGCATAAGGGAAGCAGTAGATGACGCCCCAAATGAGCATGTAGGCGCATGCAACGCTGTTGATGACAAAGCCCACCAGTCCGCGCATCTTGAATGGTCCGTATGTGATGTTTTTGCGTCCAGTCAAGAGGTTTGGTAGGATGCACGCCAAGAATGAGCTGCTCGAGAGGAGGATGAAGCTACCGACAAAGGCGTTAAACGCCGTTGTGCTTCCGACGTAGATGGCACCTAGCACTGTCACCAAGGCACCCGTTGCGAGAGTCGACCACAGAGGCATATCGAGCTTCTCGTGAACATGGCCGAGAACTCCAGGGAAGGGAGTGGCTCCATCTCGAGCCAGAGCCCAGAGCGTTCGGCCGCAGGTAATGTACAGACCGACAACTGTAAGAGAGATGCAGATCATGACCAATGACAACAGGCCAGTTGCACCTGCAGCTGAACCAGTGGCTTGGTGATAGATCTCAGCGATAGGGTAAGCCGATTCGAAAAGGGCGTCGTAGTCGTTGATGGCGTACATGATGGCGATGAGATAGCAGAGTCCAGTGACGAAACCAGTTGCGACCTGGAGGAGAAGAGCGATAGGGACGTTGCGCTGAGGGTCTGGAATTTCCTCGGCCAAATGTGTAACTGCATCCACGGGTCCAACACTGAAAGCTCCGTTGAGCATGCCGGCAACGAAAACGAAGCCATTCGGATATCCAATATCAGCAACCCAATCTTTCCACACAAACGCCGAAGACGCATGCGGAGGTCGTCCACCTCGACCGGGCATGACTGTAACAACAATGATAGTGATGATGAAACCAGCCAGGATGATAAACACTCCAAACTTGTTCAAGTTGGGCATGGCACTGTTGGCCAAGCAGACGCAAGCGCAGGCGATCCACGTGGTGATGATATATGTGACAAAGACGTGCCACGACTCGGCGACGAAATCGGCATGGTTGAGGGCGTACATCTGGACGAGGGTGTTTGAAAGAATCGAAGACATGCTGGCGCATCCGAGAACCCAGGCGAGATAGTTCCACCACCCAGCAAAGAAACCTATCACCCTACCCCATCGCGGACCAGGAGTCACAGACGCCCAGTGATAAACTCCAGCAGACGAAGGGATAGCGCTGGCAAGCTCGGCGATGCTAGCGGCAACAGTCCAGTAAAACACGGAAACGACGATGAACTCGTACAGGACGCCGGGAGGTCCGCCGTTGAAGATGGCAACGAGGATGGAGCCGCCGATGGCAGGCCAGACGTTTCCGACGACGAGTCCGACGCCAGCTAGGGACAGGAGGTTGAAGTTTTGCTGGAGCTCTTGGACGTGTCCCGAGGCGTTGATGGGGGCTTGCTGATTCGAGATGGACTTGAGGACGGGGACGTCATCATCCCTCTTGGAGGTGCTGTCCCTCTTGGGAGGTAAACTCTCAGCCATTGTTTTTGTCAGCGATTATCAAAAACAAAACGACGACAATGATGTACGAAGAAAGAATGAGATTCCAAAGCGGGAGGTCCGGACTCTTAAGTGCCAAAATGTCCATTTCATCTCTATCAAGGCTAAATGGTCGACGCAACCCCCTTGACACTCGCTCGCCCCTAGCCCCGGCTCCAGTCGCATGTTCCTTCCGAAAGGGGCATGGAGGGAACTTCATTCTCCAAACAACCTCCGAAAATTGGGGAATGTCGGTTCGTCGCGGGGGAAAGGGGACAAATCTGACCATGTTTCCGGATAAGGCTTTTTGCGAATTCATTACTCGTGAGAGTGGCGAATGTTTGTTGATAACAGAGTGAGTGATTGATGCTTTGTCGGGGCTTGAAAGGTGTTTCAATGGAGCTGTTTATTTATGCCAGCTCTTGGGATTGGCACTCAATTATTGCTGTCTCATTGTTGTGTCAGTCATGTGTGAAGCTGTACTGGACGAGACAACCACAATGTGAAGGCATCACAAAAGAACACTAATTGGAGGGCAGATCTTCAGCTACAAGGCCAAGTCTCCAGTCGAACGCGTCGCAAAAGCGCGTTCAAATCATCCACCTCGAATAAAAACACCCATACCCGATCATTCCTGATTCCCGGATCTCTATTATACATCAAACGCCATCACATCGCATGAGGCCATCCTCAAACCTGAGATTCCGCCCGACGGGCAAGCGACCCCAAAAGCCAAGCCTGGGGCCGATACCGCATAAACTGTGCGGGGTAATTTCCATTACTCATAACCCGGGGGTTTTCCGCGATCCAGAAGTGTCAGAGTGTTACATTTCCCCAGGGTCATCAGATCAAGGAGCCTTGTTCTGATAAGAGGGCCTCGGTTGCGTTGCCAAGTTGGAGGCTTGGAGGAGATATTGTTTGCGATTGTGATTGGGCCATTTTTGTGTGATAGCGAGAGCAGGGGCTGTGATGCCTCGGTCTGGTGGTGTGAACGAACCATCAAAATCACGTCTTGGCCGCAAAACTCATCAATAACAATATCTCATTCCTCGCCCAGGCTGTGATGGAAATGCGCAAGCATCTCAAGCCTCCAAAACCCCAGCTCCGTCAGCGACTGCCCCCTTGTTCATTAGCCCTAATTTCCCCAACCTTTTGGCGCGGGCTCAAGATGCCGGCTGCCGACTTGGAGTCGCCGTCGGGCGTCGGCTCGCCAAGTGGGGAACGCCGACGAGTCGCGCCGCCGGCCTCGGTCAGTGGCGACAGCATCAGCCTCAGCTCCAAATGGGAAAAAACGGCCGACTTCAATAATTCTTAGTCTCACTCTGCCTGTCCTCTGATATTTACCTAGTCATCATATTTCTCCTTTCTTTTTCATAAGCAGCTTGTTAGCAGCTATCGACTACTGAATATCAGAACAATAGATAGCATTGCAACCACAATGCCTTTGAAATACCCAAGTTATCCAGAGCCTCAATATGTATTTCCCAAAGGCGTAGCCGGATTTCCCCAGTCGGCGTCAAAACGATGCCAACCACCGTACTCTGGCTCACTACCCAGGAACAGGGTATGAACGACCATATCGTAATACCCATCAGCCGGAACCTTTCCACCGCACACATTTCCGCCCATAGCCACGTTGAGAAGAATAGTCATTTCCCTCACAGGCCTCGTGCCAGCAGGGATCTCAGCCTTCATAATAGGTCTGCCGTCAATGTACCAAATCATCCTGCCCTGTCCTGCCTCTCCGCCAGGTTGGATCCAGGCAAAGTCGTACTTGACGGGTCGATATTGCATGTCGGGAATTCTGGTGCCGAGGACTCGGTGCTTCTCAGGTTCGTGATGTTGACCCCAGTGAAGACATGTGTGATTTTCAAGATCTCCGTTCCAGGTCTCGGCAATGTCGATTTCACCGTCTACAGGCCAGGAGAATGGTTCCTGTGGGAGGAGCCAAAAGGCTGGCCAGATGCCCTCGGCACAAGGTGAGAGGATGACGGCAGTGAGAACTCCCTGGTCTCGAGACAGGGTCTGCCTACTAACCAACCGAGCTGAGGTGTATTTATGCTCTGGGTTTGGGTTACTATTGTTTGCTATGGCTCGAAGCACAAGCTTTCCATCCGGAGTACTATTTCACTTTGGTTAGCTAGGCTTGGATCCCCATGGCGATAAACCCACTAAAAGGCGTTCTGCTGATCGGCAGTGTAGTACTCCAACTCCTGGTTTCCCCAACCATCCGCATTGCCGATCTTTGCGTCCCAGTCGTTGCTAACGGGGTTATCAGGCCGAAACTGAGGCTGCCAGTAGACCTGTCCAGGCTGCGCGCCCATCGGCTGCTGCTGCGGCGGTGGCGCATATGCCTGAGGGGGTGGTTGTTGAGGCTGCTGCTGAGCCTGTGGCTCTGCGATTAGGTTTTCGAATTCATTTTTAAGACGCTTAAGGTGATCTTTCCAAGGCATTTTTTTCCAAAATGTGACTATTCGTGGTTGAGGTTGAAGAAAGTTTTGTATCAGGTGAGGAGTGAGGATATTTTGATGTTTTGCTTGACCGACTTGACTGGGCATGACGTCACCTGACTGCGTGGTTTGTGGCGGAGCGGATGTGCCAAGCATAGGCAATTAGATTTCACCATAGACTGAGATATGGCAAAGGAAAGATTGCAGTGCAGATACGAGAGTTTAGGGGAGAAATCAGTTGAGGTTATCGGCAGAGCCGGCATTTAATTCCTTGGCAGGGTATCAGCTCTTGGCAGGCCGCAGATGGGACGGGGGAACAGGTTCAAGGCCGACAAGTTGAGATTTTGATCGACAGTTATAGGGACTATGTAAAATCTATCTTGCTAGTTACGATGCAAATTCTGCAACTCTGATTGCGTCGAAGTGAGTTGCTTTACGGCCTGCACTTTCAAGGTCATGGTCCTCGAAGTACCGGGTAGCTTTGGGTGTGAGAAAGCCACCAAGTTTTCGACAAGTGTTTACGACTAAGCCTTTTCTCAAATGTTGTTTTATTGTATTAAATTATGTGCATATTATATACAAAATGAATCTCACTCTTTCTGATTGACCGATACTCTAGTAGACCTTTCGATGTCGCATCTGAGTTGATAACTTGGGTACCGAGAAGCCTGTCTCATCAGAGCGGAAAGACTCGGAAAGCCCAACAGTGGCGATGTGCTTGACGGGCTCTTTACAACCGTGATTTCACGACTTGAAAATGTATCAAGAGTCATCTCGACCATATCCGATACCAATCTGACCGACCATCCAACGTCAAGACGATCTGCGGGTTGTCAAAAAATGGGCTGTGCCATTGGATCGGTGGGTTCGGCAGTCGCCGAGTCCGACCATCAGATGGCTCCGTCACCTAGAAATTTTCGTTGGCGAGCTCCGCCTCAGGTCAGGTTCAGACTGATGACCAGATGAACGATGCCAGATCAACTGGACAGATGATCGGGAAAATTCGTGAAGACGATAGAGAATTACTGATGGGATCAATGGAAAGCATTGCACTGGCTGAATTGATGAGCGCAGCAATTATTTGATGGTTGTTGAAAATGAGCTACGCCTGGCGTCCACCGTGATCAGGGCCATTTGCGAGCCTCAAACAGTGAGCGATAGCTTGGTGAATCTAGCAACTACGGATCCAATAATAAATCAATCAAATAATGAAACGAAACCGCATATTCTCAATATGGAAAATACATGCCTAATCTGGTCATTCCCATTCCTCCTGCTCAATCCAGGCCGAACCCGGTCGCGTGGTGCATGGCATGGCCCGGGGGCGCCCGACCGGGGAGAGTCCAGACAGGACCCATCACACCACCGACATCTCGAATCACCACCACACGACGATCGACAACAGAGCATCAAATGTTGCGAAAAGACTGCCGAAAGAATTGTATATAATGTTTAGCAATGGTCCTCTAAATTCTTCTCATCATCAGCATCATCAACAGCATTGACACACAAGCATCACTGCCAATCACCACTACAAAGGCACAACAGCAGCCTCGATCACCAACTCCAACCCCTACAACCACCGACAAACAACCCCCACATTCTTCAAAATGCTTCCCATCGTCGAGGCCGCCGCTGCCCCCAAGTAAGCACCAAAACCCCCCATAAAAACCCCCACACACCCACTAACAAAAACTCCTCCAAGGGTCGTCCCCGTCCTCTTGACCATCGGCAGTGCCACCATCGTCGGCTCCTACGTCCGCTCTCAGCTCAAGACCCAGTCTCGCACCTTTGATCGCCAGTTTAGTCAGTACAACACAAAGGAGAGCGAGGCTGTGAGGGCAAAGACCTTTGACGGAAAGGTTCCCGACCCCCGAACCAGCTTCTTTAACATTCTCGGCTGGTAATCGCATTCATTTTGGGATTTTACATTGGCGTTTTGGGCATCATGGAGAACGGCAGGCTGCAATGATATAATTACACTTGCCTGAAGATTTAGATTGGCATTAATACCACCTTGACAATTACTTTCACAATTTTTGCCTTGCAACTCGGTCATGTCTGCGCCTGGCTTTGCACCTTTGACTCATCACAGCACTGTCCAGAGCATCAATCAGCGTCCGCCTCAGGCTTGACCCATATTCTTACGCGATGCACATGATTTCTTCGACCATGTAGCGGCTGCTCAGTGCCAGACTGAGACACTGCCCGTGCAACGAGAACATGTTCACCCTGCGCCAGCGTCAATACCGCTCTCCACCTCTGCCAACTGAACCCCTCCCTTGCCTTTACCACGGCATCCGTCCATGGCTTATCTAGAGATGAAGTGACTAGAACACGCACTACAGGCTCATGGCACCAAGCCCAGCCTTCGATCGCCACCTCAGACCCAGAGACCACCGCGTCAGGAGCTGGGGAAGTGATGATCGAATTGACCTCTACACTCCACACAGGCCTCTTCCGGCTCCCATCAGGATCTGTTGGATCAATCTCGTTATAAAACACCGTCGTGTACGGCCCAGGTGCTCTCTTGTTTTGTAGACTCAACCGGCATATCCACTTGGTCATGTTTGTTCCGAACCAGCCGGGAACGACCAGTCGAACGGGCCCTCCTCTTTCTTTGCTGAGTCGGCGGCCATTCATCTCAAAAGCGAGAAGAACTTCTGATCCGAGAGCCTTCTTGATTGGAAGATCTTTTTGATATCGGTCTGCTGTCACGCCAGCAAACGATCCGTAGTCCAGTCCTTCAGACCACACGTATTGGGCTTCTGGGAGAGGCTTTGCAATGGCTAGGATATCCGCCAGGCGTACGCCAGTCCAGTGGACGTTTCCAATGCGCCACACTGCATCCGTTGGTGGTTTTAGAGGGCTGCCATAGCATTCGTGAAATGCCGTGACTGTTGTTCGAGGGAGTTTCAAGAGTTGCTCCATTGTGAGAGCGAACGAATTTTGAACCAAGCCGTCGACGACAAGCAACCACCTTTCAGTATCAACAACAGCGGCACCCATGTGAATAGTCTGAAATAGTTCGTCATCCGAAGTCGTAAAGTCGTTTAGTTGATGAGGGGCTGGGGGATGTCTGATAAAGAAGCCGTCTGGGTCGATTTTAACACATGCATCTCGCTCTCGTCCAGGTTTGGGGGGTCTTGATATTCCGACTCCAGGATCTGATGAAGTAGAGAGTTTGGGTTCCATTATAGTTGCGAGATAGTTGCCGGTGAAAAGCAAGATTCAACTTGCCATGAGAATAAACTCGGACCGAAGGACTAACTTAGCGTGCTGCGAGGGTTATGTAACCCAGCCGTGACGAGACTTTGACGCCCTCCAAAGACAAATTAGGCAACGTTCAACTGCGGGAAAAAGAACTCTCGTCAAAAACTAAACCTTGAGCCGCATAGTCATCACCATTCAAGACGCACCGTGTTATTTGTTTCGACAGCCATGGCAGACCTACCCAGGTATTCTCCCAAACAACTGGCCGAGTACCTCGACCGTATCCAACTCCCAGCGTCTCAACATGCTAGCGACCCGCTAGAGTTCCTCACACAGCTCGTCCAAAAGCAACTTGTTACTGTCCCTTTTGAGACTCTATCCCTTCATTATTCCACCGATAAGAATGTGTCACTCGATCCCGAAGATCTACACCAAAAGATCGTGCATAAGCGCCGAGGAGGCTACTGTCTGGAAAACAACTCATTCTTTGGAACGGTTCTTCGGAGTCTTGGGTTTCACGTCATTGGCGTAATTTGCAGAATTACCATGGCCACTAGAGGGGTTTTTGACGGAAGCTGGCGGGCAATGTGAGTCACGGACCACCATTCTCTACGAAACTAACAAAAAGCCAGGAGCCACATGGCAAATATTGTCACCATCGACAGCAAGAAATATTTGGTAGATGTTGGCTATGGGGCCGATGGACCTTGCACACCACTTCCCCTCGATTCCGGCGGCATCAGAAATGGCCTACCGAGCCAACAACTCAAGCTAGAGCATAGAACACTCCCACAGCATCTTGACTCTACCCAAAAAGTTTGGGTCTATTCCCAAAAACGAGGCTCAGAAGATTGGGCAGACATCTACCATTTCCCCGACGTCGAGTTCTTCCCCCTCGACTTTGACATTCTCAACCATCACGCCATGACCAAAAGTCTATGGGCCAGCACTGTCGTGGCCCAAAGATTCACTCTCGATGAGGACGACCCTATGATTTCGGGGACTCTGTTACTAGTTAGGGATGAGCTCAAAGCTGGGAACTCGTCGCCGCAGAAGATGAGGGTGGTTGAGAAGATGGAGAATGAGGAGCAGAGACTGTATGCCTTGAAGGAGCATTTTTCAATTAGTTTGACAGAGGAAGAGCAGCGTGCAATTATGGGCAGCGCTGTTGAGCTGGGCCTTGCACAATGAGCGATACCTAACAAGCTGTGGTTCAAAACGGGGATACTTAGAGGCCTCGTGCGGCTGAAGCAACAGCACTCTACTAAAAATGCAGTGCAATTATTTGTGCAAATGACTTCCTAGACCAACCCAACCCCGCAAACTTCCTCCTCCTCCTCTTCACAAAAAGGCAATGTCTTCGTATCAGTACTCAAGGCTAGTCGATGCCGATATTCGGCTGCTCACGCTCCTCCCTGGCCAACCCGATTCCGGTATCAAGATACAAATTCACCATGCTCCACTTAGAGCCCCGCTCTCATGGCTATGACATAGACCGCGTTTCCGCCTCGGCGATTGGGGTGTAGCGACCAAACCGTTACTCGTCCACGCCGAGCATAAGAGCCGCACAGCCTCAGCCCTCACTTCCCTCGCATCACACTTATCCACACCTCCGGAGGCAACAGGCCGACCCAGCATCCGGCACCGGGCATGTCTGATCACCAGAGAAGCTTAGTGGTCGTCCAGTCTGAATTTAGAGCAAGTATTGATGAGTATCTATGATTCACCAAGGGGCTTGGATCTACGAGAGAGAGACATAGACAGGGGAAGCTTGGGGTGGACTTTGGATCATTACATGACGTACTTAACCATCATTCTATGACAGCAGGCGGCCGAACTTGAGCGTATGCCGCGCATTAACAAGACGGGAATAGTAAGCCAAGGTGAAAGGATTCAACCGACGGACATCTTAACAATTGCACCCAAACTCCGCCCAGAACGGCGCTTTAGATGAGCGACATAACGGCCAGCTGTATCCGATCCAGCACTTGAGACAACTGCGTCCATACTTTCTTCTGTGTAGCGGCGCCTTCACTGCTTGATACGAAGCTCGATACTCTGTTGGTTCCGCTTATGTTAGTTGACTAAGAACCACGAACAGTGGAGGCCTGCAAAATGGCAAGACCCGTTCATATCTCTTTCACTTACTCTCCAATCTTGCAGTCGGAAAGATATTGCCCGTGTGTCGATGGGTCCCCTTCTGCGGCGTGGACTAGGGTCCGACTGCCTACCTCGGTATCTCTGGCGATGAATTTGCGACCAAAGGTAGCTACAAGTCCTATCTTACCGCCGGTGCCCATATTGGTTCTCACCCAGCCGGGGTTGAGGATGGAGACGATGACTTGGCGGTCCTTTTTCGACTCGGTTACCTTGGTTGCAAGTTCGCGGACTGCGAGCAGCTCTATCATTTTCGACACGTTATATCTGGCAATCCCTGTTATCAATATCCGCTTTCCATTTCCTGTGGGATTTATCCCGTGGGTGGCTGCTCACCGGTCGGCAATCCTCGCCTTGCTCTCTTCCGCCAGCTCCTCGAAGATATTAGGAGCTTCACGTTCCGGGAAACTGGTGGCATAGTGCACAAATGAACCGGTAAACGTCAGTACCCCGGGTTTGCCATACTTCAGTGCCGACTCCCTCAGCTTAGGCAGCACCATAATGCCGAGAAGCAGGGTGCTGATAACATTGACCGTGATTTGACTCTCGTTATCCTCAAGCATTATGAAGCTTTTGTTCATGATGCCGGCATTGGCCAAGAATACGTCGAGGCGGTCGAGAGTGCCCACGCGGCGAGCAAACCGCTTGACCGAATCGTACCTGGACAAGTCGAGCTCCCATACTTCAACAACGCCCTTGCGGCTGGTCGTCTGTTCGATGGAGGCGGCGGCGGCATCGCCCTTGCTGAGAGTTCTGACGGCGAGGATAACGCGGGCGGCATCAAGTCGCACGAGGTGCCGGGCCGCTTCGAGACCAAGGCCGACATTGGATCCCGTTACAATGATGGTTTGGCCTGTAAATGTCTTCGTTGGGTAGGGAAGCGACAAGAACTGTGAGCGCATGATCTGCCCCATGCCACCCATGTTGACTGATCTTTTTTGGCTTCTCGGAAGTTTGCTCTGAGACAATAGATAATGCCAATGACAATATTTGTAGGGAGAGTCTATTCACAACACTCACGGAATTTGTCGGGCTGCAACTGACGTCTCTATTTATATCTGCCTTTAGAACGATATCATCATTACCGCACAGTGGGTTTGCACTACTACTACGTAGTACAAGGGCTCCGGAGTTTGTGGAGTTCGTCCCCGTGGTTCTCTGCCCCGGGCCGGAATGGCAGGCTCCACCGCGGGTTTACCGGCCGAAGTCTTGCTATTGGCTGGATTCGTCCGAAGCTATGCCCTCGGAGATTTGTAGGACCGGGCCCCGGTTAACGCCGGAACGACTACATCCACTAGACCTTCCGTGTAAGCCATATCTCGTTTCCTTTCGTCTCCCAATCCACCCACCACTCTCCCGGGCGGCCGGCCTCGCATCCTCGCAATTCTTCTCGCTATGGCTAGCACCACCCCAGCCTTGTACCAGAATCCACAACGCCGGATTGCCACCTACGCCAGAGCATCTCCCTCTGCCGCTGTCGCCCTGAAGAGGAGAAAGGTTCGGAGAGGCACGTCAAGCTGCTGGGAATGCAGACATCGCAAAGTCCGCTGTACCTTTGTCGCAAACAACACAATTTGTGTTCCCTGTCAACGCCGGGGGTCGGAGTGCATTGGTCAAGAGTTCCAGACCGATTCTGCCGGCACTGCAGGGCACCACAATGCCGCGTACCGGGAGGTATCTCGGAGCTTGCAGCACGTCGAAGGGCTCGTGAACCAACTCCTTAGCCAGGCCGTTAACGGTCCCTCTACAGTGGCCGAAAGTGCGCCCCTGCTCCCCTCACACACACCGGAATCACGCCGAGGGGACCCGGTCGATGCGGCCTGCAGCATTCAACGTCAACAGCATAGGGTCCTCAGGCCTAGGCCAATCGAAGAAGGACAGTCCACTTCATCCGATTCGGTATCTGTAACTCGACAGTTGGGAGAGGCTGTGTTCGCTTCTTCTCGGGGCCATGTCCGCGTTTTGGATCAAAGACAGGCAGAGCCCCGTGGCTGGGCAGAAACCGAAGAATCTGAGTCGGAGCCTACGCTATCCCCGGCGATGGGATACTATTATCCAATAAGCCATCATCTTCACTCATTGATGCCGCCCCTGGGCTCTGCCCTGGCTATCCTGCGCAGGGCCAAATTCGCCGACCTCCCTGTTCAGATGATACAGAGGCCCTATGGACAGTTCTTAGAGTCATCGGTTGCCCGTCAGCCAGGGGCGACCTTTGACGTCCCGGAGCGAACTGCGCATCCTGTTCTGATAGCCCGCAGTCTCTTGCAAATTGCGCTCAGCTTGCAGCTCTTGTCCAACACGGGGAGTGCGCGATCGCTCCAGTCAGCCAAGGGGGCTTCGCATCGCTATTTCGAAGCCGCCACCCAGTATGTCACTTCACAGGATCTGCTGCTCGGTTCGTACGACGGTCTTGAGACGCTCATGCTCGAGGGTCTTTACCAAATCAATGAGGGAAATCTACGACAGGGCTGGCTCGCGTTCCGTAGAGCGATAGGGATCGCTCAAGTTATGAAAGTGCCGACCCAGTCCCAGAAAGAAGAAGAAGACGATGAATCGGAACCAGACCCCAGCATCAACCAGGTATTGACGAAGTCTCAGTTCCTGTGGTTTCGCCTCAACTACAGCGACCGTTTCCTCTCGCTCATGCTTGGACTTCCGTTCGCTGCCGCTGACGATAGCTTCGTTTCTTCAAGGGTAATGGCGGCAGACGTGCCGGTGGGAAGATTGGAGCGGATGCACACCATCATTATGGGCCGCCTCATCTCCAGGAATCAACGCATCTCCGCCGCACACCATATCACACAGGCGCTCCAGAGCGAACTGGAGGAGACTGACAGCATTGATCAGGAACTTCAGCGAGTCTTGCGCCAGTTCCCCGGGCATTGGTGGCTCTCGCCTCACTTGTGCGACCTAACCACCGGCGCAATAGACTCCCTCGAGGAGACTTCCAGGCTTCTGGCCCAGGTGAATCAGGCTAACCTCCTTCTCCTTCTCCACCTACCATATGCTATCCAGGGCTTCTCATCCAGCCCACAGCTTGACTACGCTTATAACATGCACAACACTATAAAAGCGAGCCGGGACGTATTAAGTCGGTTCGTCCTCTACCGGAAATTCAACCAGGTACCCTCCTGCTGCCGCGCAGTCGACTCAAAGGCCCTCACCGCTTCGGCGAGCCTGGTCCTGGCGCACCTGGACGGACACCGCCTCGGCCGTGCTAACGTGCTCATGCACCAGCGATTGGAGGATCTAGGGCTGGTTCAGATGGCAATCAAGAGCATCGAGGGGCTGGTAGCGCTATCGCCCAAATCTCAGGGTGAGATTGAGGCCCGTGTGCTGAAAGGACTGCTGGATACTGAGGCTCGCGCGGCTGATGGTGTCTTGCATACGATACATTTCGACGAATGGGGATCAGGAGGGGAATGCTACGTGTTCGAGGAGGGTGAAGCTCTTGATTTCAGGGCACCGTATTTTGGGAGAGTCCGGATCGAGCCCCTGGAAGTGAGGCCCAACCCCAGAGCTGCGGCACCTGGCGGGCCTTTGGACCGGCAGTTTGGCATAGCGACGAGCACTAGCAGCAGCGAAGAAATCGAAGCGTGGACGTCACTGCAGAGTGTAGTGCCCGGGAATGCCGTGGCCTCCCTTGCAGGATTGTTCCCAGGCATGGGCCCGTTGACAGGTGAGGTAGATATTCATGTTCCGGAGACGACCTGGGTGAGTGCTGCAAGTTTTACAGCCACACAACTAAATGAGGGGGGGGTTCCATACTTGTCGGACGGGGCTGGGTACATGAGCGCTCCGGGGCTTGGCGGCATTTGGCTTGACGACCGAGGGAGCTAGCTGCGGTGGTCATTTGTGCAACTCGTGAGTCGGGTCAGGGACTCTAACTATAGCCTTTGGCACACCCTCGTCTTTGTTAAAACTGTATGATAGCCAGCAGACAACTGATTTGGTTGAAAGGCCCATGCACCGTTTGATATCAGACTTCCTGCTGCACATGAAATGGGAAACTCCGTGGAATAGCAGCCCTTGGTCAAGGATGCTACCCCGGGCTTTGTCGAGCGATATATCCGACCATGGACTCGGACCCTGTCGAGTTACGGCCAACGAACAATTGGACAGAACTGTCCGTCCTCGGCCGAATGAAACGTGGCGGGGCCAGCCCTGCTTCTGAGACCCGTGATGGGCCTGATGTCTCGTCGGCCGGCGGGCTTCCAAGGCGGAGTCGTAATGCAGAACTCCAGCTGTTTCTTGGTAGAAATGATATCCCCGCATCCACTCAGTCCCAGGTAGTCAGTCTAAGAAATTCTGAGGGCAACGACGACTCCGCAACGGGAGTTAAGGGTCCTAACCGGCCGAACGTGTCTTGCCATCTTGGTGCTTTATTTTTTTATTGTTTTTTTTGTGCTATAAGAGGGAGACTGTCCTCTGGTAGTCACTGATTTAGTATAAACGTTTTGGATGATATCTCTCTGCATATCTCATCTTCTCGACCTTGACACTCGCCAATAGAGACAACATGGTTTCTTCCAACTCCTTCACCCCTAACGACGGCCTCCTCGAGGAGACCGACTTGCCCTGGAACACCGACAATCTCCCAACTAAATTATTTATCAATAATAAGGTGAGCACGTCTCGTTAATTGCTTTTCTTGGCCCCCGCACGGCTTCCCCCGATCGACGATATCCCCCTGCTAACCAAGCCAGTTCGTCGAAAGTAAGTCGGGAAGGTATCTCACCGTCTATAATCCCAAAGACGGTTGCTTGGTGAGCGATAAGGTCGCGCTCGCGGATGCGGCAGACGTCGAAGACGCGGTCATGGCGGCCGAAGCGGCGTTCCCGGCGTGGCGCAAGACTCCGCCCAATATCCGGCGCGACATGCTCCTTAACCTCGCGACACTCATCCTCAAGCACTCGCAGGCCCTGGCGGCCATGACACGGCTCACATTGGGCGGACCCGTCAGCGTGGTGGGGGGCATGGAGGTTGGGTTCGCCGTCGAGGCTCTCCGCTACTTTGCGGGATGGACTGACAAGTTGGCGGGCGAGACGTATCCTGAGGAAGACGGGTTCTTCAAGATTGTCCGGCAAGAACCGCTCGGGGTTGTATCTGCCATCACTCCGTGGAACGCGCCTATTGGGAGCTTCTGCGCCAAGGCGGCACCGGCGCTGGCGACAGGCAACTGCTTCATCATCAAGTTGTCGGAAAAGACGCCGTTCGCGGGGTTGGCAATGGGTTCCCTGGTTAAAGCAGCCGGGTTCCCGCCGGGCGTCTTCCAGATACTCTCAGGCGATGGTAGCACGGGCGCTGCCATCTCGAGCCACATGCGTATTCGTAAGGTCTCCTTCACGGGCTCGACGTTGACGGGGAAGAAGATTCAGGAGATGGCGGCCCGGTCGAACTTGAAGCGCGTCACCCTCGAGTTGGGTGGTAAGAGCCCGGCCCTTGTCTTTGATGACGCCAATCTCGACAATGCCGTCACCTGGTGTGTCAACGCCATCACCATTAATACGGGTCAGGCTTGCTTTGCCGCTACGCGTGTTTACGTTCAGAGCAGAATCTACCATGCGTTTGTGAACAAGTATAAGGCTCTCGTGGAGGAGAAGACCCAGTTCGTTGGCGACCCCGACGATCCCAAGACCATTGTCGGTCCCGTGGTGGATGAGGCGCAGTTCAACCGTGTCCTGGGATTTATCGATCGCGGTAGGAGCCAGGGCAAGCTCCTAGTCGGCGGCAGAAGGATGTATGAGAAGGTAGGTTGGCCACGAACTGCCACTCCATCCCTGATAGCACCGCCGCCTGCTGTACTCACCTGAAGCCCTTACCGATGCCTCTCGGCCATGTTTAGCTAACGGCATCTTCGGCAGGGATATTACGTCGCACCTACAATCTTCCTTGACGTTGCCGAGGACGCTGAGATTATAAGCCAAGAGATCTTTGGCCCCGTGGTGGTTATTAACAAGTTCGAGACCGAGGAGGAGGTGATTAAGCTCGCCAACGACACGTGCTATGGCCTTATGGCGGGCGTCTTCACGCGGGATATCACGCGGGCCATGCGCCTCTCAGCCGAGCTCGATAGCGGTATGGTTGGTGTCAACGCTGTGAGCACCGTCTTCTGGCAGACTCCCTTTGGCGGCACCAAGGAGAGCGGCGTCGGGCGGGAGAATGGCGTACACGTCATCCGATCTTACACCGAGCCTAAGACGGTCTTCATCAACATGAACGCGTGAGGGTGAGATGGGCTTGGCCATATAATAGGCGCAGAACAGACTGGATATTTCATCACGTCAAATCTATATCCCCCATATACGCAGTTACTGTTAAGAGTGATTATCACGATCATCACTCCATTGGTGCACGGTAACAGCCGGATGCCTACTGGATCAACAAATTGAACGCCGGTAGAAAAAGCCGACCTCTAGTCACTCATGTAGATAGAAAATCAAGACGCTCGTTCGATCCTGGATTCTACCTGTGCGCGTGACAGTTACAAAGGATGTCCCATAACCAGACGATAAGGCCTTGCAAGAATGCAGAGCTCCAGGTCGGTGTTGTTATAACATTTAGGACGTCAGCTTATCTGCGATTACGCTGCTACCTACCGTGGTTTGCCGGGGATAGTTTTACTCTTTCACTGCCCAGATCAATCCATCACTCAAAGTGGGAAGGATCTGAGCGGGAAGTCAGTTTAGGTGAAATAAACAGCATTTGGGACAGAAAAAGAGCACGTCTACCCAAGCGCGTCTCCTGGCTAGTGGACAATGTTCAATTGCTGCGGCGGGCGGCCGAGGACGTGGCGCAGGATGCCAAACTATGGGCGGCATTGTCAGGCGAGCTCGAACCCGTTGTTGATGCAGCCGAATCGAGCAGTGCCGAAAGGGACGACGCACAGAGCGCAGACTACCAGTTCGGTAGAGTCGGGACGGCGACACGGCTGATATACGTAATGAGAAACGCGATATCCGGTTGAAATGCGCTTGTTCCAAGATCAGAGGTACACAATCGAGACTGCTATTGACTGCTAGCTTGAAATGTAATGAACAGACTGTTTGTGTAGGTCTGAGCACCTGGCCTAGGTGTCTCTCTAACCAAGCCGGTTGAGCGGTGAGCTACTGACAGATCATTCTCATTTCCAGAGACTGCCCAGATAGCTCTCTGCAGAGGTAAACTCAAACTCCGGAAGGAGCTTGTTCCAGTCATCCGATACAGACCATGCCCCCCTCTCCACCGCGGTAACGTATTCCACAAGAATGGCTTTAGATACTTGCTCCCTCATCTCAACCGGAAGCGACGGGTGTTCTATCAAGGGATACCAGGAAACGTCGGCGTTTTTAGCTTCAAGGCTCTCTCTAGAGGGCTTTTCAACCTTGAACGAGCCTAATACTGTGTCAGCAGAGATATCCAGAAAAAAGGCGACCATCCGTTGCGGACGTTCAGGTAGATGTCCTTCGTACCTCGGAGCTTTTCGCCCAGTGCAATAAGGCCAGAAACAGTGGTCTGCGTCCCTTGCATGCCGCCAACAGTCGGCCATTCCCCGGGGTATTCCAATGCCTGTGCTACGAGTCGTGACATGTCCCGAACGGTAGTGAGGGTAATTGGAGCATCGCCATCTCCGGCGACGATAGCTCTGCGATTTTGAAAGTCGGCCCAAGCATAGAAGGTAGGAAAGTGCTTTGTCGTCGAATGCGGATGTCCGAAGTAATCTGTGAAGATGCCGGGCTGGAACAGACAGTATTCGATTTGCTAGTAAAACAAATGATCAACCCAACCGTCCGCGGCAATCAGATGAATGAGATGACGATACCTTCTTGTTCGAGTTGATTTCCTCCAGATATTCACGGACGGTGTCCTTGTACTTATAATGAGTGATCTCACTGCCGCTCTTACTAGTCCACCGTTAGCATTTTAATCGTATAATGCCGGCTAGGGAGATTCGGCACTTACGAAGCCCACTCCGAAGGTGCAAATCTCCGGACGCCGGCCTCGACAGCCGCATCAATAAGCTTCTTGTGCACTTCAGCGGCTACAGCCATATCGATAGTTGCCAAGAATGAGAGCACTGTGTCAACCTCCACCATCGCATCAACGAGTGAAGCCTTATCATTGTAATCCACTTGTTTCCACTGAACGTTTTTAGGCAAGTCTGCACCTTTGGTCTGGGCCAAAGTTAGTGATCAGTGAGTGGCATATGTACACACTGGCGTCTTACCCCACGACTGAAGATAACCACCTGGTAGGAACCCCTGGCGAGAATTTCATTGATGACTTCTCGCGCGAGACCTGCATTGTTTAGGCCTATGGCGTCTAATGATAGGGTGTATATGGGGGTATTTACTTCCTGAACCTCCTACGACTGCAACTCTTTTCGCCATCCCGGATATATTGCTTGTTACTCTAACGCTCTGGAGCAATAATTGATATGTTGGAAGTGTCGAATGAAGTCCAGGACCTTAGCTATAGTTCGATCTGATGTCGGAGAGGGTAATTACGAATGTTTATAGTTGGCCTAAAGCTATAGGCAAGGGGAGATGAGCGGGGAAACCTTGGTGCAGACTTTACCCTGGTGCGGACTTTGGAAATTGACAATGGTGCGGGCTCGGAGAACGTTGCGACCTCTGACACCTCAATTCGTGAGCACTGGATTTTACAGGCGCGGGGTGTTCAAAGATCCCGGATTTGCGGATTAACCTGCTGACAAACTCCGCAGCCTAACTTCATGCTAGATAGCGTCAAAGCATGCCTTGTCAAATCAGAGCATGTGATGCCATTGAACAGCGCCGAGTGCCCCGGATCACTAGAATAAGTTACAACAGCGGGCTTTTTACGACTCCAGCCGCCATGTACATAATCTTGGACTGTTTGGCTGACTGCCACGACCCAAGCCAGAAGGGTGGCAAAATACTGAAAACTGATGAGTCTCACGGGCGAATCAGGGGAGGAGCGATGGAGCGACAGGAACGATGGGAGCGAGGGAGCACCGCTCCTCTCGCTCCTCGCGCTCCATCGTTCCCGGTGAAACCTTGACCTTTAAATATCGAAAAGGTCGAACAAGAGCGCGTTCGACCACGACCGACCAAAGCAAACCAGAATAGTATATGTAGCTTCACTTATTCCCACTCCCCTATGTCTAGATAGCTTTCCAGCTTTTAACACAATTTGATTACTCATTAGTACATCTTGACATTATCAGACGTGATACCCTACGCTCAGTACTCTACGCCCCGTCACAACTGCCAACATAAACCAGTCAGGTTACGGTTTACGACGTTGGGAACCTTGACCGTCACACTGACCTAGTCTGCGCCGGATATTAGAACGCGTCTCAAATGTAGTTAAAACGCACCCGCTGACAGGGAAATTAACTTTTGGGGATCAAGAATAAACATCTAGAGGTGGGCTGGATAGTTTATCCTTACGTGGCATTTACGACGTGCCTTCCCCCTAGATGTACCCATTTTTTTGCGTTAAGGAACTCAACCTTCCGTGTGAATTTCAGCGAGTTGTGAAGAGTATTTCTTCCCCCAATACGCACTCTGTCCGTCTGTCTGTTTCTCACCAATACCACCTTAAAAAGACCCTTCTTGTGACTACTCGCACTACTGTTTGAACAATTTCTTACCGATATAGCACCTCGAAGGCGCTCGTGTGACTTGCGTATGACGTCCACGGCGCATGTACTCTCCGTTTTCTTATAGTTTAATTCAAGACCCAGGCTCCTGAACACTTGCTTGTTCTAGCTTCAATTCTAAATTAAACTGAAAACTTAACCCTCTCTGGCCTTGTCGGCATTGACAACTCTACTTCGTCATTCCTTGTTCACCAGAAGAGTAGCTAATTCTTTCTAGACTATCGGAACGTCATCTACATAAGTTATTCTTTAAGTAGATATTCACAAAGCAAAAGCAAATTGATTTTATCTCCTTTACCATTGAGAGGGTCCGGACGCACAAGAGTATTTAATAACGCCCATACTCAGGTAACTCTATCGCAAAACCAGCTGCTTCCACATACTTGACTCCGACTATCTCAAATATGCCCTATCATGAAAGGCACGCAGCAGGCCCCTACGGTCTTGGGCCATTATCCCATGATTTTGACTGCCGAGTGGTTCGACTGAGGGGACGTCGGCCACTTACAACCGAGGACGTTGAGTTCAACCATCAACAAGACGTCGCCCGGGAGATCCGACACGCGCGTACGGCACTGTTCAAATCACTCAATGACCAAACCTTCATAATTCAGTCCCTGTCTTTCTTGGCCTACAAAGCAGCCGGCGGTCCCCATGGGGAGCACCACCAAATGCATAGGAGAGATCAATCTTACGAAGATATTGATCGAGATCTCAATGCCGAGGAAGAGTGTCGTTCTATAGCAGTGAGGCAACGAGATATGGACCTCACGTGCCCTGCTCTTCTCTCGACACTCAACTTTCTGGCGTCCTCAATGAGTGTCCATACCGCCTCGCCCATAACAGGAGACATACCAGAAAATGACACTCCAGAATGTTTCCTTCACGCGTGGGGGCCGTCTTCGCACACTTTCCATGATGACAAGCTTGGCATTCGATCAACAGATCTGCTCACACCGCCTGAGTACGATGCTCCTACATTGAGGGAGTCTTCGAATTTGAGCGCCGATGGCCTCCGCAACCATTGTGAGGGGTCTGAGCCGTCTTGCTTCATCTCTCTATCGGATAGCCCAGGTCGCACACGCAAATAGATTATTAGCGCCTGGCAAGTCAAAGATATTGACAGAGGGATAGTTGCTATTGTCAATACGTCCAAACTTCTTGAAATGGATGTTCTATTTAATCAAATAACAACACTCACACTTCGACTCAGCATGTCACTGTGGAAAGTCGATCCCAGTAAGGGTTTAAGTTATGCCAACGACAACTTTTGGATCGCATATCGGTAGATACCACAATACTTAGAGACAAAACTTAAGCATACTAAAATCCATTTCCATTTCTAGAGCTAAGTTCTTACCGCTCTAAGCTAAGTTAGTGCTAAGCTCGGGCTAAGGAGGCCTAAGTTGAGGTTAGGGTGGGCTAAGCTTAGGCTAAGCTTACGCTAAGGTGCCTATATAAGCCTACTTTTAGGATTATATGCCCTTATAAGGCCCTAGATCTAAAATAATACCTTATTTTTAGCCCTAGTTAGATTTACTTATATTAAGAATTTAGGCCCCTTAAACCTAAACTTATAAGACTTAGGTAATAGAATCTTAGTTATTATTAGGTTTAGTCTTAGCCTCTAAGGTATTTAATAGCTTTTCTATTAATATAATTAATTAATTAAGGTAAAATTATATAATAGGGCTATAAGTTATATCTAGCCTTTAAATATCTTATTTAATACTTATTATTATATAATAAATATTTTTTATATACCCTAAGATATTATTATAAAAATAATTATATTACTTTTAATATTAAGTTATAAAATTATAAGAAGAATTTTATAATTTATAGGTTATTTTATCCTTTAATAAAATTATTAATATTATTTTATATTTTATATATCTTTATTTATACCTTTTTACTTAATTCTTATATAAAAATATAATCTTAGGGCTTATAATAGGCCCTAGGAATATAAATAAAAATAGCCTTAGGTTTTAGGGCTAACTTATTAAGTTAAAGAAAAAAAATTATCTCTTAATTATTTATTAATAGCTTAGTCTTAGAGATAATTATATTAATAATAAAATTATATAATATTATTTCTTAAATAAGAATATTATAATAACTATAGCTATATTATAATTATTTTAGGCTATTAAGATTAATTAAAAAGAGAAATATTAATTTAATTACTCTTTAAGGAATAAGCTTAATATTAAAGGTTTTAAAATAATTATAAAAAGGAGATATAAAATAAAAATATTAATAACTAATTAAGATAATAAAGTTTATAGCCTTATAGGTAAGGTTATAATAAGATCTTAGTAGCTAAGGAGAAAGGTAAGTAATTTCTAAGTAAAGGATTTTTTTTATTATATATTAGTATTACTTATTATATATAAAAGCCTTATTATATTATATAAATATAAAATATTTATTTTTATTTTTAGCTTAACTAAAAGTTATATATAATTAATAAAAAAACTATAATACTTTAGGCTTTCTAATTAGCTATACTTAAAGCTCTTATAATATTATATATTATTACCCCTAATTACTAAGAGTATTCTTTTTAAGTTCTAAGGCTTATTAAGCTAAGGGCTTTTTATTAATAACCCCTTATTACTAATTTTATATAAGTATTCCCCTAATTAGCTAAATAACTAAGATTTATTAAAAGTATTACTATATATCTCTATTAATACTTATTTCCTTTTTACCTACCTTAGTAGGCCCCCCTCTAGGCTAATACTATTAGCCTCTTAGGGCGAGAGTAAATATACTTAATTAGCCTAATATCCTATATCTTTATAGCTAAGGTTAGGGCCTAGTAAGGTTATTATACCCTTAATAGTAATATACTAATAAATCCCCTAAAAACTTATATAATTATAATAATAGGCTTAATTTAGCTTTTCTAAGAATTCTACTTTATTAATAATAAGGATTTAATTCTTAGTAATATATAAGATAAGATAATAAGAATTATATATATAAGCAAAGCTGTCATGACCTGATAAAGTATTAGTTACGTGACTAGTAGAAGACCCACTATTACCTACTAATTAAAGCGCGATTACCCCTAGGAGCTAAGCGATTATAGTAATTATTCTATAATTACCTACAATTACTTATATAATTACTTTAATTAACCTCTCGAGGATAAGTAATTAAGGTAAGCCCCCTAAGTATATAAGATATAATTATATACCTCTTATATAATAACTACCTTAGCTATTAATATAACTTAGTTATACTTAATACCTTAAGTATATTACTAGATATAACTTATACCCCTTATTACTTAGGCTATGCCTAGTACTCTCTATTAATATAAACCTAATATAATTAATTTATCCCTTAGGAAATATATAATTATTATATATTAATAGCTCTTATTTAGTAGTATATTATATACCCTAAGTAATACTATTACTATAGCGCCTAATACTAGATCTCTTTTTATCCCCCATAGTAAACTACTTATTATACCTTAGTAAAGATAACTAGCAGTAAAGCTAGAAAAACCTAATATCTTAATAGATATAGATAATAATAAGGAGGAATATATTACCTTAGCCTCGCATAAAGATAAAGTCTATAAACTTAGAAATAAATATAATAGCCTAAGTATCTAATATAATAACCTTCTAGATAATATATAAAATAATACTAGGATTACCTAGGAATAACTTATAAGCATAGAGGTATCTATAAATAATATATAAAAATAATTCTAATAGGCTATAAAATAGTAATAGTAATAATATTAATAAATTATTAATAAATAATAAAACTAAATTAATTAACTTATTATATTTTAAGCCTAATAAAATAACTTAATATAATAATAAGTCTATAACCTTAATAACCTAATATTTAAATATAATACTACTAATATAACCTATAAAGATATTAGCGAGATTATTAAGCCTAAAGATTTAAAATTATTTAATAAATAAGCTATTTATATTAAAATATTCCTTATATCCCTTAGGGTATATTAATAATATTTCTTTATTTAAATAATTAGCGCTAAAAGTAAGGTCTTATATACTAATAGATACCTTATAGGTAATATATTTATTTAATTTAAGCCTAAGCTATATAACTTTCTTAAAAATAAGCCTATTAAGAAAACCTAATTTCTTTTTATAGAATATAAAAACTTTAAAGAAATAATTAAATAAAACTTTAGAATTATTAATAAGAAATAATAAGCTATATAAAAACTTAAAAACCTAAGATAAATAAAAGCTATATTAACCTATATAGCTAAATTTATATAGATTATCTTATTCCTTAATTAAGAAATAAATGCCTTTTAGATTATATTTTATAAAAGACTTAAAAATAAGGTTAAGGATAAACTCTATAAAATAGAAAAACCTAATTACCTCTAAGACTATATTAATATAGCTATTAAGATTAATAACTAATAATTTAAATAATATATAGAGAAATCTAATAAAGGGCGAATTTAAAGTAATAAGAATAATACTAATTAGTCTTAAAGATAAGAATAAACTAAAAGTAATACCTCTTATAAAACCTATGCTAAACTTATAGAACTTAAAGTAACTTAGAAAGATAATAAAGATATTAAATATTATTATTATTATAAAAAAGGCTATAAAGCTAATAAATGCTATAAGAAGTAATAAGATATTAAGAAAGGATAGTATTAATAGTAGCTATAATAAAATCTCTTAGAAGGTAAGAAATACCTAAATATAACTTATTAAGATAGTGACCCTTAGATAGCTATTTATACTATTAAAATACTAAGGATAGGATAAAAAGGCTATAATAAAACTAGCGCTTAGCTAGGGGATATTACTATGCCTTATTAAGCCGCCTACCTTATAAAAGAATAGGCTACTAGTAATTATATAATTAATAATATTATAAAGAAATAACTTTATAAATTAATTAAACCCTTAAAGGTTTATTAGTTATACTTTATTAACCTAGATATATAAAACCCCTTATTAGAGCTAAATAATAAAGGAAAGGACCTAATTAATAAACTATAAATTATTATTACTACTTAACCTAATTAGTATTATAAACCTATTAATTATAGCTAATATATAAAAAGAGCTAAGGTATAATAAGAAATAGATATAAATAAACTATAAAGATAATAAAGAGACCCCTATATAATACTATAAGAAAATAACTATAAGATCTTTATTAAAAAAGAAATAAACCTATGCTACTAGATTAACCCAGATATATAATATATTTAACTAACTAGGGAATAATAAAATATAGATAAAGTAAAAGATATTTATATTTATATATATTATAAGGAACTAATAATAAACCCTTAATAGCTAGAACTATAATATAACCCTTAGGATAATACCTAAATTATATTAATATACCCCTAATATAAAGAAATCTCTTAGGTATTATATAAAGACTACCGCTATAATATATATATTATAAATAAATAATAAAATAATTATTTTCTAGTTTAATTATTATAGCTAAATATTAGACCTTACCTAGCCTATAAGACCTATTAGTATAAGGTAAAGTAATAATATAAAGGAATTAATATTACTATGCTATGCTTTTACCCCTTAAAGGAAAGAGTTATTAGCCTAAAATAATAAATTATTATTACTATATAATAAACTATAATAAAATAAGGAGAAATACTAGATAAAAGCTATCTTAATATAAAAATAACCCTCTATTATAAAGAAATATATCTATAATATAAATAATAAATATTAGCTACCTATAATTAACTAGAATATATAGCAAAGAAAAGATTTAACTTCTTAACTTACTAGAGAAATACTAAGGATAAGAAATAATATAAAGGTATCTAATTATACCTTAGAAAGGATTATAGACCTATAGATAAAGCCCTATAAGAATACGCTAATTATATCTAATATAGGGACCTTAATAAGGTCTACATAGGAGCCTAATAGCTAGGCTATATTTACCCTAACTATAGCAATCTAGCCGCTAAATAAAGCTATTAGGAAGAGGTTAATAGCTAGGTAGATAATTATAACTATAAAGCCTATATAAATAGTAAATATAAGTTTAATTATTATAGCTATATTATATTAAAAAACTAGATACCCTATCTAGTATAGAGTAATAGATAGATAAATATAAAAAGGAATTACCCTAGAAGGCCCTTTACTCTATAAATAAAGTATATAAGTAAAAATACTGAGAATTAAAAGTATAAGTTAAAGGAAAATAATTAAATACTTTAATAAATAATAAAGCTAAGTAAAACTACTTTAATCTAATAATAATAAATAAGCTTAAATTACTATAGAGGTATAAATAAATACCTTATTTAGTTATTAACCTAGAAAGAACCCCTTTTAATTATAATAATAGAGTTATTAACTATAAGATTAATTACCTTAAGGTTTTTATTAAAAGAAAGAACTAAGAGATATTATTTAATATTATGCCTAATAAGTATTATAACCTTATACTTAGGTACCTATAGTTATAATACTATAACTTATATTTTAACTAGAGAATTAGCTAAGTGCTCTCTTTTAATAATAAGGTACCCTCTATAATAAATAATAACTTAGGATATAATATAAGATCTTAAATTTCTATTAAAAATAATAAAGAAATAAAGAAAAGGCAAATATAAGATACCTCTTTACCTAAAGGGATATAATATAAATATTATAATAGATAAAAGTAATAGAATTAATAAATAATTATATATATTATATAATAATTCTATTAATTAGAAAAAAACCTTAAATAAATTAGAAAAATACTAGAAAAGAAATAATTTAAAAATATCTTATTATAATATTATATTTATAAAAAACTCTTTATAAAAGAACTTAAAATAGGCTTACCTAAATATATATATTATAACCTAGAAATTAAGTTTATTAATAAGAAATAACCTAGCTTTAGTAAACTCTACTTACTTAATAAAGCATAACTATTAGTATTAAAGGAATATATTAAAGATATATTATAGAAAAGATATATTAAGGAAAGTAAATTATTTATTAAATACCTTATTATATTTATCCTAAAGAAAAATAAAAAACTCTAACTTTATATTAATTTTAAAATACTTAATACTATTATAATTAAGGATTATATATTATTACCTCTTATTAATAAGTTAAAAGATTAACTATTTAAAATAAAGTACTTTATAGCATTTAACCTCAAAGGAGCCTATAACCTTATTTAGATTAAAAAAGGATATAAATAAAAAACTACTTTTTATATTAAGTATAGACTATTTAAATACCTTATTATGCCTTTTAGACTTACTAATATACCTATTATATTCTAATAAATAATTAATAATATATTATAAGAATATCTAGATATATTTATTATATATTACTTAGATAATATCTTTATTTTCTCTAAAATAAAAAAAAAATATATAAAATATATCTATAAGGTATTATAAATATTATAAAATACTAAATTACTAATAGAACCTAAGAAAAATAAGTTTTATACCTTAGAAATAAAATTCCTTAGATATATTATCTCTTATAATAAGATATATATAAACCCTAAGAAGGTCTTAGTAATTAGGAATTAAAAGGAATTAATAAATATTAAAGAAATATAAGCCTTCCTAGGTTTTATTAATTACTATTATAAATTCTTTTAATAATTTAGAAAGACCGCTATATTATTAATTAATCTTATAAAAAAAGATAAAATATTTATATTTAGGGATAAGGTAAGAAGGGCCTTTAATGCGATAAAAGGACTTATCCTAAGTAAACTAATATTTAAGATATTTAACCTATCTTAATAAATTAAACTCAAAATAAATACCTTAGACTTCATACTAGGTGCCTAAATCAGATAATAAGATAATAAAGGACTTCTATATTTTATCACATTTTACTCCTATAAACTATATAAGATAGAACTTAATTACCTTATCTATAATAAAGAATTCCTTATAATAATTAATACCTTTAAAGAATTCTAATATTACCTCCTTAGAAATAAATACTAGATTAAGATATATATAAATTATAAGAATATTACCTACTTCGCGAAAACCTAAGAACTTAGTAAATAATAGCTATAATATGCTAAGTATCTTATAGAATTTAATTATATTATTATCTATATAAAAATAATAAAAAATAATAAAGCTAATATTATTAGCTAATAACCTAACCTAGATATTAGAAAAACTAAAATAATAAAATAACTCCTATAGCTTATATAAGAAAGGCACCTTAAGTAATAAATAATTACTTATACTAAGTAATAACTATTATTATATTACCTAATAGATAAATAAAAGGATAGGATTATTAATAATATTACCCCTAGAGAACTTAGGAGACTTATAATTAAATAAGTAAACTAAGTAAAAAGCTAATAGGGAATAATTATTTACTAGAAATATATCTTTATATCTTAGAAATATATAAAAGAATTTATTAAATACTATTATTAAACTATAAAATATAATAAGAAGCTTAATAATAGAGATTTCTAAGAAATAATATATTAATATTTCTATTAAGAAAACCTTAGTACGAGACCTAAAAGCTACCTTAACTATAAAATATATTATAATAATACATAGCTAAGAGATAAGAACCTACTAAAGCTATATAAATATAACCTAGCTATAAGAATACCCTATATTATTATTAGAAATACCTATACTATAGAATAAGGTAATCTACTCTTAAAATAAATTAAGGAATATAATATATAACTTCTAGATAATAAAAAAATAAATAAATAATAAGTCTTAAATAACTTATAATATAACCTTATATATAAAATATATAGCTACTAATTATATAGATACTAAGGAATTAATAAAACCCTAAAATAAATTAAGATAATATTTATATTTCTTAGAATAAAAAAGATTATCTTAATAGTTATTAATTAATATAACTTTTATATAAAAACTAAGATATAATACTATAAACCCTATAGAAAACTATAATTATTCCTAATTATAAAATAACTATAAGACTTAATTACTATAGATTTTATTACTAAATTACCCCTATTAGAAAAACTAGCTATTAAAAACTTTTATAATAATATTCTTATTATTATAAATAAACTTATAAAATTTTCTTATTTTATACCTTATAGAGAAT
>RZGL01000058.1:158787-177317 GCA_027886155.1 Fusarium paranaense
AAACTTTTATAATAATATTCTTATTATTATAAATAAACTTATAAAATTTTCTTATTTTATACCTTATAGAGAATTAATAATAACTAAAGAATTTACTTACCTTTTTTATTTTTATATTATTAAAATATATAATATATTACTTAAAATAATTATAAATTAAGGACTACCTTTTGCTTTAAAATTCTAATAAAGCCTTATAAAATACTTAAGAATTAACTATAAACTCTCTATTATATACTATAAAGAGATAAATAAATAAACTAAATATATAAACTAAATACTAAAATAATACCTTTAATACTATATTAACTATAAATAAACTAACTAAGTTAAGAAGCTATTAGCTACCTAGCTAGCCTATAATATAGCTATAAATAAAAACATAAAGATTATACTAACTTATACTAACTTCGGATTTACCCTAAACGCCTATAAATAAATAAAAAATATAATTATTAACCCTAAAGTAATCCTTATAAGTAATTAACTATAAAATCTATATAAGAAAATAAAAATAAAACTAGAATTTATTAAAAATAGGATAATAAACTATATTAATAAGAAAAGAATTAAAGGATTAATCTTCTTAGAGGGAAATATAATTTATCTTATAATAAAAAATATTAAAATAAAATAATAAAATAAAAAACTTAATTATAAATATATTAAATTATATAAAATTAAATAAAAAATCTTAAAATATAACTATAAACTAAACTTATTACCTAAGGTTAAGCTTTACTTAATCTTTTATATTTTATTACTTAAATTAATAGAAAATACTATCTAAGTTAAAACTAATAAAAACCTAGAAATAGAAGTTAATAAATTAGAGGAATATATTATAGAAGCTATCCTTAATATAAATAAAATCAATAGTAAGATAATATATTTTATTAAATAAAAAAACTACTTAGACTTAGAAAACATATAAGAACTACTAAGATATCTTACTAGTATATAATACCTCCTAAAAGACTTCTATTAATAATATTAAAAAAAGAAATAAAAATAGCATTCTAATTAATAATATCTATAGCACTAATAAATTACATAGCTACTAGGGCCTCTGATTTTACCCTCTCGGCCTTATCTAACTTATCTAAAGAGTTTAAACCCCAACGTATTATTACTATACCTCGCTTATAAATCTATTTTTTTTAGCGATATAAACGCATTAGGCGAGAAAGCTACTTATTTACCTACTACTATAGGGCAATTAACTCTTCCTCGGCCCTCTCCTCCTTAAGCTTAAGGTAGCGCCTCTCAGCCATAAGGCGGGACGCTATTAGATAGGTTAGTAAGAAAGGAAATACTAGAAGATAAAAATCACGCTTATTAATAGAAATTAATACTCCCGATCTATTATAAGCATAACCCTAATATATATACTCTAAATAATAAGATATACCCTTAAGTATCTTATACTATAGATATTTCTAAGTATAATTTAAATAAAGTATAACTTTAAAACTTATTTCTTTAATTAGTTTAAATAAATAATAATAGCGCATAGTAGACTAAGATTTTACTTTTAGTATATTATTAGTATTACTAGAATATCTAAGGAAAGAAGTTTTAATAAACTAAGAAAAAATTAAGCGACTAATTTTATAGGCCTTAAAGATAAGACTTAATAGAGGGGAGATATTATATTATAACCTAATAAAGCACTAATTATATAACTAGTAAAAGACTTATTATTACCTATTAATTAGAGCGCGATTACCCCTAGGAGCTAAGCGATCATAGTAATTACTCTATAATTACCTATAATTACTTATATAATTACTTTAATTAACCTCTCGAGGATAAGTAATTAAGGCAAGCCCCCTAAGTATATAAGATATAATTATATACCTCTTATATAATAGCTACCTTAGCTATTAATATAACTTAGTTATACTTAATACCTTAAGTATATTACTAGATATAACTTATACCCCTTATTGCTTAGGCTATGCCTAGTACTCTCTGCTAATATAAACCTAGTATAACTAGTTTATCCCTTGGGAAACATATAATCGTTACAAAAGCTATATTAATATAACCTAGTAGTTTAATAATTTATATAAATCCTTAAATTAATACTAAAAGGCTATTAAAGCCTTATAAAAAAATACTAAGTTCTAATACTAGAAAATATAAGAATAGATTTATATATAGCCTTATTTACCTAAGAAATAACTAGGCTTTTATATCCTTATTAATACCTCTTTTTTTTCTCTTTTTTAATAAAGCTTATAATCTCTAGACTTATAATTTCCTATATAGTAAAATTAGCCCTATTTATTATTTATTATACTTATTATACTTATTTATTTTATTTCTTTAATTTATTCCTATATATATTATTATAATATTAATTAATTTTATTTTAGAGATATAAAGTAAAAATCTACCTTAGATAATATAAGATATTTAGCTATTTAATCTTATTTTATTATACTCTTAAAAATAAATATTATATATAAAAGAGTTAAAAGAGAAACTAAGAAAAGTAAGATTATTAAAGATATATTAGGTAAAATTAAGTATTAAGGCCTAAAAGAAAGGTAAGAGTAATAAGAAATATATTAAGAATCTACTAAATAAGTACTTATAGGCAATTACTTATAATATAGCTAAGAAGGATTAATATAATTATAATAAAATTAAGGTTAATTTTCTTAATATTACTTATAACTTAATAACTAAGTCTTATTTTAAATTTATTTAATAAATAAGGCTAGATAATAAAGTAAATAATTATATTATTAATAAAAGTAATAATAATTTATTAGATATTCTAGGATTACTAAAATATATTATAGCCTCTAAGAAATATAAAATATATTATAAAACTATTAATTTAACTAAAGAGGTATTTACTTTAAAGCTAGATAGTAATAATAATTACTTTATAAAATGTTTATAAGGAGAGCTATTATTAATAAAAGAAATATAATAAATAGTAATAGTTAATAAAGTCTTAAAGTAATTATAATTAAAAAGTTAAAGCCTAAAAGATAATATCTTATAATTTATTATAAAAGTCTTATTTATTATCTTTTAGCTATATTATAGGAATAATAAGTTTACTTATATAATATACTTACTTTAGTTTAATATAAATAAAAAAAAATACTATTATAAGAGCTTTAAGACTTTAAGAATTATAATATTTTTTTTTTTTAATTTACTATAAAGAAATTAAATATTAAATAATAGGTATATTATATATTATAATAAATACTATAAAGGTTAAAAAGTGCCTTAAAGCTTAGATAAGAAAAAGTAATTTATCTTATATTATTTCTTTTAAAAATAAAATTAATTCTTAGTATTATTTTAAAATTATACTTATATATAAGGGGATTATAAGTATTTATTAATTAATCTATATTGATTAAATTACTAATTATAATTTTATTATTAAGCTTTTATCTTATATATCTTTTAATTACTTATTTCTAATTTTTAATCTATTACCTTAGTTTATCCTTTAGGTAGCTTATTTAATTCCTACTTACCTTAAAGTATATACCCTATGACTCTATTATAGCCCTTAGACTGTTAGACTATAGCTAGAACTATAGCGATCTTTTAACTCCTCTAACTTAATCTGCCCTTTCTTCTTTTTTTCTAGCCTAGGTTATAGGACTTACTCAGCCACTAGTAGCTTACCCACCTAAGCTATACTTTTCTCTAGCTAGAGGTAGTTATATATATCCTATATTTAATATTAACTAAAACCATTACTTACGCCAATATCCACCAACATATATAACATTTAATCTTTCTTTAAATCTTAATTATATTTAGTAATTCTTTAAGGGCGACTTTTAGCCTCAATGCGGCCCAAAATAGCTACCATAGATAATACCACGGCCTCAGAGGCGCTCCCAGTAGAGGAACATAAATCCATTTAGGATAAGACAAAATAGAATTTCTAGGCTAACCTTTATTACTAACAAAGAGTAAAAAATAATATAATCAAGTAAGAGTTTTAATAATCTACGACCAAACTCTAAATCAAACTTCATAAGCTCACTAGACAACAAAGCCAGCTAAGCAAATCATAAGCGCGGCTAGCTCGAGAACTAGCTAAGGTCAAGGCCCAGCTAGCCCGCGTAACTAAGGAATATAAGGTAAAGATAGATCAACTAAAGCGCATTAAATAAGACTACCACGAGTCGCGACAGGCAAGGATCGAAACTCAGCAGAAGATCTAGAGAACGGTATATCGGTTTTTCAAGGAGAAGAGGGGCGAGGACCCCGACGTCAAGGACTCCAAAGACCCCGACATAGAAGCCCTTAGCCTTCCTCAGGAATTACCAGAACTCTCAAACGTCAGTAGAAATATTCCTTAGAGAGAGGTCGCCGATAATTCTATCCAAGCAAGAACCCACCAATCAGCTACCCATAAAGAGAGCATAGAAGGTATTAAGCATCACGGCAACGAGAACGCCGCTAACAAACCCGCATCTAATATTATAGTAGACATTATCGATACTAATAGCAATATAATCGGACCGGTAGAACACATCGAGCCGTAAAATCAATAGGTAAAAAGAATCCAGGAACTCGAAATTCAGAGACCCATCAAGATCCATCGCGGTCGCCGGTTCAACGACTCGCATCTTACTCGCATTTATGAGCGAACCAAAGCCAAGGGCGTCAAGTGGCTATCCTGCATAATCCAGGCCACCAGAGAGATTCAGTCCAAGCGATACTAGTCATACAATAAGAATCAGGGAGCTTTCAATAATTATATTATTATCGGTGGCGACCTCTTTCAGAAATGTAGCAACTATAAGTAGAACCATCAGCGTTACCACGGCGCATCTAGAGATACGATTAACATAGTGGCTTCGAGGGAAAGGTCGCGCCAGCAGAGGGAGACCAAGGGGTCACACACCAGACCTAAGCCTACACCCAAACCACAACCCAAACAGGCACCTCAAACTAAGGAACCAGTCTACGTATCTTCGCATCATCCTTCGCCCCAGCCTATCCATCAGCCTATCCCTCCGCCGGCTCCTAAACGAGGTCCTAAGCAAGCTCCCAAACCAACTTACAGGCATACCTACGAGCCTCCTCCCGCACCAGTCAGCCACCCTTCTCTCATACCCAGGCCCGATCTTACTCCAGAGCATAGAGTAAAGGCTATAGTAACACCATCTCGGTCTCAACCTCAATCTAGGCCTAAAGTCCCACATTCCGCCCTTCCTTCGCATATCCCGCGACCTACACGGTCTAGCATCCTTTAGCCTACTACCGAGTTCAACACGCCCATAAAAGACATATTAGCTCCCAATAGCACTCAACCAGCACAGGAATCTAAGCAGACGCCAATACCGCAAGAGTATCAAGTTACCCCTAGATTCACGCCAGCTAATATTCACAATAAACCCCCATCAGCCGAGCGAGCAGAGCAACCAACACCGGCTTCTATGCCTATCAAACTATCGCCTCAGCCAGCAGAATCTCCTTCTAAGGAGCCTCTAGAGGAAATCACCCGAGATAATCTAATACTCTAGCATAATAGAGAAGTCTACACTTACCCTAAGCGCATTAAGGGTATACCCCTAGTCAAGATCAATAAAAATCACCCCTATTAGGAGCCTAACTAGCCAAATATAAGAATACTAATTAAGCCGCAGCTCGCTCGATAGCGCGAGAAACACTAGGCTATAATCAATGCCGGCCTAAAGCAAGAAAAGGGTAGCTCATCTAAGTATCAGATCAGTTAGCTAGTCAATCAGGGCGTCAAAATCCTTAAGTTTCATAAACAGGGCCCAATCAGCCCATATTAGCTCCTCAGCAAGAAATACATCTAGTCAAGAAAAGGCAGCATCACATCCTATAATACGCTCTTCCGTTTATCTAAGATAATATCAGAGTTAGAAAAGTTTAAGTTAGATATCTAGCCAATTAAGTAAATACGATAGCGCCTACACGAGCTAATCCTGGCCGAGGGCGCCAGCTTCAACTTGCCTCGAACGATCCATAACTTCTATCACGACCCGAAGCTAACTACCCTTCGATACAAGCATAGCTTTAAGAACATCGGCCGTCCCTCTAGATTAAAGGCGCGTAAGGGCCAAGGCAATCCAAGCGACACGCCCAAGCCTCAGAAGAAGCGCAAGAGCATACATTCTATTTCTAGCACGTCTCGCGAAACGTCCTTTATCAATCAATCTCCCTTAGCTACTCAAGTTCCCATGGGGCCTAACAGCCCATCTAACACTCATCTTCATAAGCGACCCAAGTGCTTATCACCCGCTTCCAGTCCGGTTCACGATGAGTTCCACATCGACGCATAGTCTAATACGGACTCACATAATAGTAGCGAAATCACTAAATATAACTAGCGCCTTTACCAGGTCAAAAACCAATTATTCACGAGCTCGACGGCAATCACCTAGTATTAGACCTAGATTAAGCAAGCCGGCTACTTCCAGCACCAAGTCCTTAAGAACATCAGCCCTGCCTCGTAGGGTTTATTTAAGGATCACATTGACTTCCATATTAACCTCGACGAGATTAAGGAAGTAATATGGAACATCGAGGCGCTTCGCATTCACATCATCATACGCAAGGTCAACATTACGATAGACAAATCAAATAGAGCACCCCGTAGCGATATGATAGCATCTTTCAAGCGGGATCAAACTATGCGGCGGTTCCTATTCTTTTATAGGGAGAAAGGAGTCAGGATACTAAAGCAGACGACGTAAATACCAATCTTGCCTCCACAACTCATTCGCATAGAGCCTCCAAACATTACAGGTAGAAAGGTAACTAACAAGGTTGACAGGGAGGAGCTCGACCATCGCTAGCAGATAATGCAATCAGACCTACTTCCAGACATCAATAACCGCGGCGAGTCTAAAAAACACCTACTAGAATAGGTTTTTCATCTAAAACGAGAGCCGCCGCTATCGCCCGTGCACAGAATGGCTTTCAATATCTCCAAGACTTGGGGATTAAAGCTCAGTTAATACCTATCTCCTGAGTGCGCAAACACCTCCAACCAGGTCACGACGAGGGGTTCGATCCAATCAGAAGGCGCTAAAAAAAGGGTACATAATTCCTTTACTAAATTAGGTAGTAATAGAAATCCTAATAATACTTCGTATTATAAATCGCAACATCATAAATATAGCATCCATAAGAGGTCTAACTCCATATATCCGGCCTCTTCATCTTCTTCTTTTCCTTATTACTGCTAATCTCTATAAGAAGGCTCTATTCCAGGGCTCTTAGTCTTAGCTACCCCTACTAATAGCCCTAATAAGCTAAGTAATCTAACTTTACCTTGCGGTTAATATAATTAATCTTATGATTAATATATTCCCTTTATAATTTAGGTTATTATAGATTATACTTATCTCTAGCTTAATAGTACTTCTTTACTTAATTATTATAATTATAGGTATTAAATAATTTGTTATAAATATATTCCTATTACTCCCTTTAATTTATATATCTCTTCTAGTTTAGCTACGATTTATAAAGTTAAATAATATAGCTATTAATAAGGGCTATATTAAGGAGGAAAATCTATATAAGTGCCTACTATGCACTATAACATAGGGGATAATTATACTTATAATAAGACCTTAGTTAGTTATTATAGTTAATATAATTTATTTAGTTATTATAAGTAGTAGCTATTATCGATATATTAATCTCTTTAATAGCTTTATTACTAAAAAAATACTATATTAGCTTAGCTTCTAACTTCCGTAATAATAGCTTCTTCCTCTATCGGACGATATGCTTATCATTAGCACTAGTAAACATAGTAGTTAAAAATAATACAAGCTTATTATCTTTCTAAGCGATTTAGTTAACCTAGGGTCATAGCACGAAGACGAATTAGTAAGGATTTCTTAGTGAAAAGTGTCTGAAGTCAGTCGACGGTACCTGGTTGACAGGGGTTGGTATCGCCTTGACCGTATTAAATTCGTACATTTTTTGACCTTGCCGTCGTTATTCTTATCATCCACTAGTTCCTGGTTGATGCCGCTATACGTGCGAGCCGTGCTGTGGCCCCGAGGCCGTGGTTGCGGATGTTGCGGAAGCGGGGAGACGACGAGAAGAGGTTATCCACAAAGACGTGATATGTCGCTTTTGGCAGCATAATTGTAAGGGCAACAACCATAGCCTGAGTCGAATTCGATAAGAAAGACTCGTCTTCTGTATCGGGGGCTTCGACTGTGACTTTTCTTCGCTTGCTTGACCGACCTTGCGATGATGACTCCTGCGTTGAAATTTCAATGCCAGCGGCACCATGTGGTTTCTCCTTAAAGTGCCAAATCCACCGAATAAAGAAGCCGCATTGGGCGATGGCCCATATCTTGAAACCTCAGGGGTCAAGCTTACCTTTGATGACCGTTATGTCATCGCTTTTGCCCCTATAGCGGATCATGCACTCATCGACGGCAAGGTGGGAGCCAGGCCGGAATAGCTGCATGGATACGGCTTGTATGTGCTCAGACCACTCTTCAACGCATTGGAATACCTTCGGAATAGGTGCGGTTTCGTCATATTTGGTGTGGTCAAAGGGACGAAGGTGTCTGTGGAGGAGCTGCAACTTGTTGTATGCGATGAACTTGATAAATGAGTGCGCAGGGTGTTGATCACCGGGCTTAGGGGGATTCCAATAGCTTCGTATCGACTTTTCCTTATGCACACCCATATAGATTAGCACACCTATCGTCGTCAATACCTCTAAGACCATTGCTCCTTCCCATTTGTGCAGTTTTAAGGTCGTCCCCATCGGGTTCTTCTAGCTGTCAATGACGCCGTTTTCTTTGAGCCATATAATCCATGAATTGGTGTAAGATACCCATTTTTCAAGAGTGATATGGGTAGGAAAAGCTGGAATAGTTGCAGAGGAGTTGGGGGCAGTGGGCTGATGCGAAAGTTGCGTGTTTCTACATGGAAAGGCTTGAAGTTAGTGCCTCGGTCATTTTCGGCTGGAAGATCAACGGCCCGGGTGGGGTCCCCCTGCCACAAGCAATGACTATGCTCTTCCTTGATAAAGCTGTTGTCATCATAGGGGTTGATGACCTGTATCTCTTCTAGAATTGGAGGGGAGTTCATTTATGGTATTGAAATGAATTGATGGTGTTTTGGTGGGGAATTGGCAGGAATTCTGTCGCAGGGTAGGCATGATGTCGCACTGAGCGTGCTAAAAGAATAAAGGATCAGGTAAACGATGATGAGCAGCAGTAGTGTGTCGATTGATTGTTGTCTGAGGTTGTCTCTTGTGCGGGGTACTCCATCCCGCAGAGCTACTTATAGCATACGGCTAGATTACTAACGCAGTTGTTTCATGAAGCCGTGAAGATCATGCCTACCTTGCGACAGGTTTCATTCTCGATATACTCTAAATTCCTCGCTCAGCTTCCATTTGCCCTACCGACCAACTCCATCTCATAAGCGCCCCTCCTCTCCTTTTTACCCGGCCCAAAGATCTCCTCGGGCGTGACGTACCTCGCCGTTTCCATAATTTTGTCGATAGTGACATTCCTCTGATCCCAAGTTCCAGCAGGCTCTTTGTTGGCCTTTATCCACAGTTGGGGCAGCGCGAAAGGGTAGTTGTCAGTAGGTCCTCGGAACTGAGACCCCAAGGATACAGACTCCGGTGGATAGAAGGGTGTCTCGTTTGGAGCGTACTGGTAGTCTATGCATTTACCGAACTCAAAAGTTGGGAACTGACTAAAGAAGTGATCGTACTCGGGCCGCATTGCCTGCTTGAAGGTCTTAATGGGTGCGACGCCCTTGGGGAGATCAAAGTTACCCCATGGGTCGCGGCATGAGTCTTCACCACAAGACTTCATGTAAAGAACCAGAGCATTGAGGCGGTTGCGGGTTTGCTTGATTCTCTTGCTCGTAGAGTTGATCAGGTTCGTCATCTCATAAGGATCGTTCTGTTTCTTTGTGAGTAAAATGGCTCTATTTACCAGGCCATACGTCAGGACTTACAACAAGGTCGTAAACCTCAGCCTCGCCTGTACACCACATAACGTAGAGCCAGCCAACATGGTCTCCCGCAAGACGGATAGTCTTATATGTAGATGTTGGGAAGACGCCGACGGGAGCAGGAGCCTCGATGGTTCCGAATCCCCAGTGCTCGATGTTGATAACCTCCTTAGCACCGCCGTACCCCGCGTCAGGGTCTCGCTTGTGAGGCTTCTTCCACTGCTGCAACAGACTCTGCCCGTCCAAGAAGGCTGGCCAGTGCTTATGGTTGAGCTTGGCAATGTCAAGCATGGTAGGAAGAAGGTCGGTATGGGTGCTAGGAAGAGTGGATTTAAGGCCCTTGGGAATGCCAGGACCCCGGACGACGAGAGGGACATTAGAGTCGTCAGCGTAAGGCGTGGACTTTCCGGCTCCGGATCGGAATTGGCCGACATGGTAGCCATTGTCAGAAGTATAGATGACTGCATTATTAGATTAGTTCAAGGTTTGCCAAAAAAAAAAAAAAAACAGTATGCTCGATAGCGAGCGTGAACATACAATAAGTGTTGTCCATCTGACCCTTGGACTCGAGGTGCTTAATGGTATCTTCAATGATCTCATCAATACCCTGCAGAGACTAGATACGACGTCGGTAACTCATGTCAGCCCACTCGATTTGAGTCTCGTTCATCGGTGGCAGCGCTTTCATCCAGTAAGACTTCTGATCCTGAATCTTTTGACTTGGATTCCAGTGAGGCTGACGGGGAGCTCTCTCATCAGAAAAGTCGTCCCAGTGACGAGCAAGAGGCTCGACATAATCTAATGTGTTGTCAACGTGAGGGGCCGTCGGCGCGAGGAAAAGCAGCCACGGATCTTCCTGGCTAGTAAGATACTCAAGACGATCGAGTCTAGAGCAGATAGAAATCTTCAGCCTCGGTGCTAACTTCAGAGGGCGGGTTTGTGTTGGTATCTTACGTCTTGGCCCGGATTACATCGGATTGGTGGTAGCCAGGATAGTGCAGCGGGACGTCGCCGTTGTTGGACATGACAACGGTGTTGAATGAACCGAGGTAAGGGTCCATCTTAACAAATGTCAGTTCTTTCAAAGCCTCAGAAAAAGAACATCATATTGGTGACTCACAAGCCCATCAATATAATCCCAGCCTTTGGGTCGGTTATCGTAATTGAACATTGAGTAGCCGTTGAGGAACTTTCCGATATCTGAGACCAAGACGTATCGGCAATGATGACTCCTGATTAGGAGAGTGTCATGGGAAAGATGACCGACATTCAGTACGGTAGCCGGCCTTCTTCATCAGCTGCGGCATGTATTCCTCATCCAGCTTGGAGAGGACCCATTTCTCGTAGTCACCGCTACACAATGGTGGTCAGAAATTATCCTGAAAAAAAAAAGGCAAAAAGAAAATAACCAACCCTGGAGCTCGGACGTGTGTAACATTCGTATTATGAGCAAGCTGCCCCCTAAGGAGAGTCGCACGGCTAGGACAGCACACGGCAGTGGTGACATGGTGGTTGACGAAAGTGACACCCTGTTGGGATAGCTCGCGCTGCAGTACGCTCTGGTAGTCGAGCGAGTTGAGACGAATGTCTTGGTCGTCGGTGAGAAGCACGATGATGTTAGGTTTGGAGTGTGCTGCGGCTGCGCCAACAGCTGCGTGTAAACAGCATGCCGTGGCGATGAAGATGGACTTGATCAACACGATGACTCGTTTCCAAGCCTAATGTCTTATGTGCCTGAAGATTGCCACTTTTGAATGAGAGACAGTGAGCGAGGATATTCCTCTACATACGACCCAGAGGACGCTCCAGGGAGCAGTGTCGATAAGTGCCAAGTTACCAATTGGTCCGCATAAGTATTGCGGAGTACTGTGTACACCGCTAGTGCTCGTGCAGTCCTACATAATGTTACGTAAAGTCCATCTTGCTCAACAAGTGACAATATGCAGTATCGATGAGGACATTCTAACGATGCCAAGCCCGCAGATTCGTCAGTAGCACCAGAATTCTGAGACGTCCAACTAAAAGTAGACTAGGTGCCTGTCCTACGGTGACACAAGTGGAGATTATATCGCGTGCAGGTGGGGGTAATTCAGGTCAAATGTCGGATAAGCGAGCAAAATGCGGAGTATGGTCGGGGTAGCCAACTCTAATTTACTACCCCTAACCGTTTTAGTATTATCACCACGCCTTAATAGTAAAAGCATTAATAGATATAAAAGTCGCTGAGAAAGGAAAAGAAAAAAAACCAATCTCAAGATGGAGCAAACAGTGACTGGTGAAGAAGTCTCCATGCACTTTTGGTATGTAATCGGCCTTGGTTATTTCTTCTAAGTTGTTATCTCTGGGGCCTATCTCGGCCCGTTTTCTGTGCCGAGCTATATCTTATCCTTGAGATCCTTGGAACAGGGAAACGGGATATTCAAGAGCCGCATCTGCCCCGGAGTTTACAGAATTTGACTAACAGACCACTTCCTAGACCAAAGGACTACACTCTCAATAGCCGTCTAAGAGGAGCAAGATGAAGGTCGCCGCCGTTCAGCGCCGCTTTTGGGCGCTGGTGACGTGCACATTCCTGATCGTGTCTGTTGCTGCGAAACCCGCCACTGTTTCACGCCCGGAAATTTGGCCCACTCCACAGGAGCAGAAGTCCCGATCCGACGGCTTCCAAGTGCCTAACACAGCCGCACTCATCGTCAGCAATGACACCGACCAGCCGGCCCTGCGTGTAGTGCAAGAGGTGCTCAAGGGCGCCGGCGTGAAGCGATTTATCACGGCCGACAACCACAAGTCACTGTCCGGCTCTGCGTTGCACGTCTACATCGGTGGCCCGTCCGAGAACAACGCATCTGCTAACGCCCTCCGCTCTCTGGGACTCGAGGGCCCCGACGACCTGAAGGCTGAGGGATACACGCTGGGCATCGGTCGCGACTCAAAGAAGAACTTTGTTGTCGTGCTCTCCGGTCGCGACAAGGCCGGTACCTTCTATGCCGCGCAGTCGCTCCGACAGCTTGTTGTGCCTCTCGGCGGCAAGTCCTGGCTTCCCGGCGTGGAGATCCGGGACTGGCCCTCGACTGACCTGCGTGGTACCATCGAAGTATTCTACGGCGTCCCATGGTCCACCGAGGAGCGCCTTGACCAGTTTGACTTCTACGCGAAAACCAAACAGAACTCCTACACCTACTCACCCAAGGATGACCCATTCCTGCGAGAGAAGTGGCGTCAGCCCTACCCCGCTGACGAGATTGCCACCCTCAAGAAGTTGGCAGACCGCGCTCGCGAGGACCACATCGAGTTCACATTCGCCATCTCCCCTGGCCTCGACGTCTGCTACAGCTCCGACGACGACGAGAAAGTGCTCGTCGACAAGTTCCAGTCCCTCTGGGATATCGGCGTGCGCGGTTTCTTGGTCCCCTTCGATGACATCAGCTACACCAAGTGGAACTGTGACGAGGATGAGGCCAAATGGGGCACCGGCGGCCATGCTGCAGGTCTTGCGCAGGCTGACTTCCTGAACCGGGTGCAGAAGAACTTCATCGACACGCATCCCGGCGCTGGCCGTCTCCAGATGGTATCAACGGAATACAAGAACACCACTGAGACGCCTTACAGGGCCGCGCTGCGTGAGGAACTCGACGAGCGCATCATCGTCTTCTGGGCGGGACCCTCCACCATTGCTCCCAACATCACTGCCGCCGTCACCAAGCAGGCCGAGCAGGTGTTCGGCCACGACATCTTGATCGGAGACAACTACCCAGTCAACGACTACGTTTATGACCGACTCCTCCTCGGCCCTTACAACGGACGCGAGGCCGGTGTGACTGACGAGGTCTACGGCATCGCTGTCAATCCCATGCCTCAGTCCCAGGCCTCCAAGATCGCCATCTTCGGATCCGGCTCGTACCTCTGGAATAGCCACGCATACAACGCCAACGCCACTTGGCTTGCAGGCCTGAAGTACATCGGAGGTCCTGTCTGGCCGGCATTGAAGGTGTTTGCCGAGAACCAGTTCTCCTCGGCCCTGAATCCCCAGGAGTCACTGGTCCTGAGGCCCCTGCTCGAGCAGTTCTGGACGTCTTACAACTCGACCGGACGCGACCTGGGCCGCCGCAGCCGTGAACTTACTAAGTACTTCGACCTGATGACAGACGCCACGTCGCAGCTGAAGCGCAAGATGAACCCGACATTCGTGGAACAGTCCGAGGGCTGGCTCGACAAGCTCGGACTCTATGGCAAGGCGGGCCGCACCGCGGTCAACATGCTTATCGCACAGCGAGCTGGCCACAAGTCGACAGTGCGAAAGGAGCGTAAGGCTCTCCAAAGCCTGCGCGACCAACTGGGTAACATTTCGGTGACTGCGTGCCCACTTGGCGAGTGCCGTCAGTTCAACCCAACCGTCGCCCCCGGCGTTATGGAGCCCTTCCTCAACTCCACCGTTGCGATCACCGATAAGTGGCTGCGCGCTTAGACGTTGACGAGGTAGCGCCAATCCCATGCCCGAGGAACATGGTTGTGCAAGGGCGGAAATGCTGCTGTGGAGAGAGTCATTCGACTTCCGGCTACGAGGAAGACCATGATGGAGAATCTCAGCCTCGGAAGGGTTTGAGATAAATCTTGACGCAACCATTCCCGCTCATGCTTTCAGGAACCAAGAGGCGAAAGGTCAAATATGATTGCCCTTGAACTTGGAACCCTTACTTTCTGATTCTTATCCTCCTTCTTGAAGGGTTGATTGACTTCCGTCGCGTGTAGCATATTCGAGGTATCTTAAGTATTATACACCGTTCCACCTAACTGTTTGTAAAGCGCAAGGATTCCTGCTCTGTGCTCTCCATCTCTATGCTTATCCATGTGTCTGTCATGCCTCGCCGTTTGTATGAGCTATCGCCCATCTCAGCAGTGCCTTGAGTTAATAAACCCCTGTCGTGGTAGCAGTCATGGCCTTAGGCACTGATCTGTCAAGATGACTAGCGGATGCCCACGCTGATGAAGTGACCTAATACACCTTATCGATGCTTCGCCCCGACCTTGATGGAAGCGAGAAGAGACGTGCGCGATTCGTAAACACCGGGTCTGGAATGCACCCAGTTGCCGAAGGCGTCTTATGTTGGAGAAGTGGCATACATGATGATGTTACATAGGCAGCCACCTCAAGGGAAGATGTCACCCTATGATACCTTAATTATCAGAACAGCGTTATAGATCTATTATAGGATCAGTAAGTCTAGTATCTTAGTTTTACCCCCTTAGATATAAAGATAACGAGGGAGAACAAAGAATAAGGAGAACGAAGATAAGAAACCTTATTAATATATTTAAGATTATCCCAATATTATCTTTTATAATTAATAACCTAGTAAGGGCGCGCTATCTAATATCAGGAGGTCCCTGCGCATGTGATATCTAGCCGGGGTTACCCTAATTAGTCAGGGGCCTTAATAGCTGCCTTATATCCTTATAACTTAATGCCTTTTAATATAAGAATTAATATTAAATATACTTTATAGATATTTTTATACTTAATATTTTACCCTAATAAATCTTATCTTATTAAGAATATATTATTAGCTAATACTATTTTAAATAGCTTATTTTTTATATTAATAATAATATATTATAAAATAATAACTCTTATATAAATTACTTTATATATTTTCTTTCTTAATAATTTAAGCTTAAAAGTAACTTAATATAAAACTATATTCTTATAATATATATAATAAGTAAGTGCACTAGATAAGTAAGTATATTAGTATACTATATAACTTAAAATTATAAAATTCTAAGTCTCTAAAAATAGCTATAAAATAGCTATAAAGTTAAATAAAGTATTTCTATAAATATAACTCTATATAATATCTAAAAATAATTTTTTAATATTTTTAAAAAAAAATCTATTTATAAAGAAATAGCAATATTAATAACTAGGTATTATTAATAAGTAACTTTAACTTATAAAAACCTTATTTTGCTTACTAATAATATATCTAATTAGGTTTCTAAATATACTTCTTCTTATAAACTTTCTAAAGTATAAAGCCTTTTTACTTATATTAAGGCCTTTAGTTTTAAAATTATATCTTATATTTAATATTTCTATTAGGGTCTAGCTTATAAGGTAGTCTCTAAGTATTCTAATTATTATTTTAATTATATTAATATAAAGGTTATATATAATAATACTAATATAGCTTCCTTTTATAAGTTTCCTTATATAAGTGCATTTTTATTTATATTTTTAGTTAATATTATAATCGCAAAAAATATTTATAAGCGCAAAAGGCTTAAAAATAAGGAAGCTAAGGTAAAGGCTACCTTTAAAGAGGTAATAGCTAAGCTAGCTCGCATTTAAAAATAAAAGAGATTACTTAAAATATAAGGTAATAAGGTTTTTAAGTATAATTTATATACTTTAGAGGAGTTAAGTAAGCTTCGCGAGGAATTATCTGTAGTTATAAATATATATTCCCTTAGGGCTATTAATTTAATTAACTAAAATACTATTAGTCTTAATAAGCTTATATTTAGTATTAGTAGAAGTTTTTTAAAAGGTATTATTGAGTTGGGGGAAATGGGTGCTAAGCCGTTTTGGGCCATTGGGCAATTTCCTGTACGTAGAAAAAGGCCCAGAAGCAGCTGCCTCTGGCCATCATCATCTTCTTCACGAGTCAGGTTGAGAAAGGGGAGCTTTGGGCTTTCTTTTCCGGCGTGATTATCATTACTATCAATTGATTAGTTGCCCTTATTATTTTATATGATATTGAGATCATGGGAAAGTGTGTGAAATCCCCCTTTAAAAAAAGTTACTAAAAGAAAGATGCTTTAGAAAATTCAGCCTGTGTGGTTGGGGTGTTCTGTTTTTCTAACAAATTATATATCTATAAGGTATTTTAGGGGTTCTTAGGTATTTTCTAAGTTTAAGTAGTTATATTATTTAATAAAATATATTATTTTAATATTAATTTTATTTATATTAAAAATAGCTTTTATAATATATTCTTTAAGTCTATTAACTTTTATTTCTAATTTATTATTAATCTTAATTTAAATAATATTTTTTATTAATTTAAGTAAAGAAATATAAAAGAATAAATAAAGCTTAACCTTAGGTAATAAGTCTAATTTATAATTATATTTTAAAATTTTCTTTTTAATTCTATAAGGTCTAATATATTTATAATTAAGTTTTTTATTTTATTACTTTATTTTAATATTTTTATTATAAGGTAAATTATATCTCTCTCTAAGAAGATTAATCCCTTAATTCTTTTCTAATTAATATAGTTTATTGTTTTATTTTTAATAAATTTAAATTTTATTTTTATTTCTTTATATAAATTTTATAATTAATTATTAATAAAGATTATTTTTAGGTTTATTATAATATCTTAAGTTTATTAATAAGTATTAGAAATAAACCTAAAATTAGTATATATTAATATAATTTTTATACTTTTATTAATAGCTATATTATAAGCTAGCTAGATAATTAATAGCTTCTTAACTTAATTAGTTTATTTATAAATAATATAGTATTAAAGGTATTATTTTAATATTTAGTTTATATATTTAGTTTATTTATTTATTTCTTTATAATATATTATAAAGAGCTTATAATTACTTCCTAAGTATCTTATAAGACTTTATTAAAATTTTTAAGTAAATAATAATCCTTAATTAATAATAATCTTAAGTAATATATTATATATCTTAATAATATAAAAATAAAATAAATAAGTAAATTCTTTAGCTATTATTAATTCTCTATAAGATATAAAATATAAAAATTTTATAAGCCTATTTATAATAATAAAAATATTATTATAAAAGTTCTTAATAGCTAGTTTTTCTAATAGGGGTAGTTTTATAATAAAGTCTATAATAATAAAATCCTATAGGTATTTTATAACTAAAAATAATTATAGTTTCTTATATAATTTATAGTATTATACTTTAGTTTTTATATAAAAGTTATATTAATTAATAATAATTAAAATAATTTTCTTTATATTAAGAAAAATAAATATTATTTTAACTTATTTTATGGTTTTATTAATTCCTTAGGAGCTATATAGCTAATAGTTATATATTTTATAAATAAGGTTATAATATAGTTTATTTAGGATTTATTATTTATTTATTTTCTTATTATCTAAGAGTTATTTATTATATTACTAGATTTATTTTAAGAGTAAATTACCTTATTTTATTATATAAGTTATTTTATTAATCTAATATAGTATTCTTATAACTCTAGACTATTTATAGATTATTTATCTAGTATTAAGGTTATAATTTATATAATTTTATATCTAGTATTTAATCTTTTATTTAAACTAGTAGTTATTATAAATATAGTTTATTTATTTAAATATAGGCTAATAATTCCTATTATAAAGGAATAAGTTATAATAATAATTAAAGATTACTTTAAATACTTTATTAAAGATAATAATTCTTTCTTATTGTAAAATACCTGATTTCTAAGAAGGTCTTTTATAAATAAAATTCTAGAAAAATAAGCTTATAAGATATAAGCCTAGGATTTTACTACC
>RZGL01000059.1:0-145118 GCA_027886155.1 Fusarium paranaense
AAGATTTTTTATTTAATTTTATAAGGTTTAATATATTTATAATTAAGTTTTTTATTTTATTATTTTATTTTAATATTTTTTATTATAAGATAGATTATATTTCCCTCTAAGAGAATTAATCCCTTAATTTTTTTTTTATTAATATAAGTTATTATTTAGTTTCTAATAAATTTAAGCTCTATTTTTATTTCTTTATATAAATTATATAGTTAATTATTTATAAAGATTACTTTAGGGTTAATAATAATATCTTAGGTTTATTAATATATATTAAGTATAAATCTAAAATTAGTATAGGTTAGTATAATTTTTATACTTTTATTTATAGCTATATTATAAGCTAGCTAGGTAGCTAATAGCTTTTTAACTTAGTTAGTTTATTTATAGTTAATATAGTATTAAAGGTATTATTTTAGTATTTAATTTATATATTTAGTCTATTTATTTATTTCCTTATAATATACTATAGAGAGCTTATATTTAATTCTTAGGTATCTTATAAGGCTTTATTAGAATTTTAAAGTAAATAATAGTCCTTAATTTATAATAATTTTAAGTAATATATTATATATTTTAATAATATAAAAATAAAAAAGGTAAGTAAATTCTTTTATTATTATTATTTCTTTATAGGGTATAAAATAAGAAAACTTTATAAGTTTATTTATAATAATAAAAATATTATTATAGAAGTTTTTAGTAACTAGTTCTTTTAATAGGGGTAATTTAGTAATAAAATCTATAGTAATTAAGTCCTAGGGGAGCTCTATAACTAAGAGTAGTTATAGTTTTTTATATAGTTTATAGCATTATGCCTTAGTTTTTATATAGAAATTATATTAATTAATAATTATTAATATAATTTTCTTTATTTTAGGAAATATAAATATTATTTTAATTTATTCTAGGGTTTTATTAATTCCTTAATATCTATATAACTAGTAATTATATATCTTATATATAAGGTTATATTCTAGTTTCTCTAGTATTTATTACTTATTTATTTTTTTATTATCTAATAATTACTAGTTATATCTTTAAATCTATTATAATAATAGATTATTTTATTTTATTATATAAGTTATTTTATTTACTTTATATAGTATCCCTATAACTTTTAGCTATTTATAGTATTTAGTTTTATAGTGCCTTAGCTATTTATTATTATAGTAGGTTTTATAATAAAAGAAATTATTAAGTCTTATATTAATATTTTCCTAGTAAAAGTCCTTATAGATTATTTTCTAGAATTCTTCTTTATTAAGTTTCTTATTATATTTAATAGTCTAGTAATAATATTTAATAAAGGCTTTTATACTTTTTTAGGGAATAAAAATAAGCCCTTAATATATAATTATTCCTTCTTAGCTTCTTACTTAATTAGCTTATCTAACTATAAGTCTTCTAAGTTCTCTAAGAGTAATATTATTCTTAATCTTATTCTTCTATTTATTAATTAAGTAATAAGATAATAATTATTTCTTAATATAAGAGATTATTTATTATTTAAGGTATCTCTCTTATATAAATTATAAAAATTATTCTTTAGCTTTAATTTTTTTTATATTAAGGTTAGGTTATTAGCTAATAATATTAGCTTTATTGTTTTTTATACCTTTAATATAAATAATAATATAATTAAATTCTAAGAGGTATTTAGTATATTATAATTATTATTCGCTAAGTTCTTAGGTTTTTATAAAGTAAGTAATATTCTTATAGTCTATATAGATCTTAATTTAATACTTATTTCCTAAAAAGTTATATTAAAATTCTTTAAAAGTATTAATTATAATAAGGAATTCTTTATTATAAATAAAGTAATTAAGTTTTATTTTATATAGCTTATAAGAGTAAAAGGCAATTAAGTATAATTATCCTTTATTATCTTATTACTTAACTTAGGCGCCTAATATAAAGTCTAAGGTATTTATTTTAAGCTTAATTAATTAAGATAGGTTAAATATCTTAAGTATTAGTTTACTTAAGATAAATTCCTTAATTATATAAAAGGCTTTTTATATTTTATCCCTAAATATAAAGGTATTATTTTTTTTTATAAGATTAATTAACAATACTATAATCTTTCTAAATTATTTAAGGAATCTATAGTAGTAATTAGTAAATCTAAGGAAGGCTTATATTTCTTTAATATTAATTAGCTCTTTTTAATCTCTAACTACTAAGATTTTCTTAGGGTCTATTTATATCTTATTATAAGAGATAATATATCTAAGAAATTCTATCTCTAAGGCATAGAACTTATTTTTCTTAGGTTTTATTAATAAGTTAATATTTTATAATATTTATAATACTTTATAAATATATTTTATATATTTTTCTTTTATATTAAAGAAGATAAAGATATTATTTAAGTAATATCTAATAAATATATTTAAATATTCTTATAATATATTATTAATTATTTATTAAAATATAATAAATATATTTATAAGTCTAAAAGGTATAATAAGGTATTTAAATAATCTATACTTAATATAAAAAGTAGTTTTTTATTTATACCCTTTCTTAATCTAAATAAGGTTATAGGCCCCTTTAAGGTTAAGTATTATAAAGTATTTTTTTCTAAAAAGTTAATCTTTTAGTTTATTAATAAGAGGTAATAATATATAATCTTTAATTATAATAGCATTAAATATTCTAAAGTTAATATAAAGCTAGAGCTTTTTATTCTTTTTTAGGATAAATATAATAAGATATCTAATAAATAACCTACTTTTCTTAATATATTTTTTCTTTAATATATCTTTAATATATTCCTTTAATACTAATAGTTATACTTTATTAAATAAGTAGAGTTTATTAAAGCTAAGTTATTTCTTATTAATAAATTTAATCTCTAGGTTATAATATATATATTTAGGTAGGCCTATTTTAAGTTTTTCCTTAAAGAGTTATTTATAGATCTTATATTATTATAATATATTCTTAAGTTATTTTTCTTTCTTATTATATATTTCCTTAGGTAATTTAAGGTTTTTTTTTAATTTATAAAATTACTATATAATCCTTATAATTATTTATTATTATTATTATTTCTATTTATTATAATATTTATATTTTATCCCTATAAGTAAAGAGATATCTTATATTTATCTTTACTTAATTTCTCTATTATTAGTAAAAGTTTAAGATCTCTAATCTAAGTTATTATTTATTATAGAGGGTGCCTTATTATAAAAAGAGAATACCTAGCTAATTTTCTAATTAAAATATAAATTATATTATTATAACTATAGGTACCTAAGTATAAGGTTATATTATTTACTTAGCGTAATATTAAATAATATCCCTTAGTTTTTTCTTTTAATAAAAACTTTAAGGTAATTAATCTCATAGTTAATAACTCTATTATTATAATTAAAAGGGATTCCTTTTAGATTAATAATTAAGTAAGGTATTTATTTATACCTTTATAATAGCTTAAGCTTATTTATTATTATAAGGTTAAAGTAATTCTATTTAGCTTTATTATTTACTAAAGTATTTAATTATTCTCCTTTAACTTATACTTTTAATTCTAGGTATTATTACTTATATACTCTATTTATAGAGTAAAAGGCCTTTTATAATAATATTTATTTATTTACTTATTGCCCTATATTAGATAGGGTTTCTAGTTTTTTATTATTATATAGGCAATATAATTAAATTTATACTTATTATTATTATAGGCTTTATAATTATATATATTATCTTAGCTATATAGCTAATCTTAGTATTATTATTCTTACTTAGCTCTAGAGTTATTTTATTTTTATTAGCTAATTATCTTTTATTAATCTTTAATCCTATATATAATCTTTTTATATTCTTAGATTATATAGTAAAGTTTATTATAATATTATATATAGGTAATACTAATAGAGTTATATTAATAAAATACCTTATACCTTTTTATTTTATAATATATATAGGGTTTGTTATTTAGTTAATATATTAATATAATAAGGAAGTAATTATATTTTTATTTTTTCTTTTAGTATTTCTTATATTAATAATATTAATATAATATCTATAAAATAATTAGATATTCGCGGTATATTAGGTATATTTATATATTATCTTATAGGTTAAAGAATACTTCTAGGTATTATGGGTTTTTTATTAATTCCTTATAATAGGCTTAGATATAAATCTCTTACTTATTAATAATATTTATATATTTCTATATAATCTAGATATATTATTCCCTTAGGTTATTCTAATAGTAGTTATTATTCTTATTATATAGTTTAAGGTAATATTCTTTTTTTTATAGTTTTTTATTACTTTTCTTATTCCTTTATTAATTAGGCTATTCTTCTTATAGCTTTTTCTATAGCTTCTATACTTCCTTTTTAAACCTAGTTTAGCTTATGCCACTATTATTAGCTTTAGTAATCTAATTATTATATAGTATCTTACTATATTAGTTTATTTATTATTTTTTATAAATCTTATTATATTTTCTAAATACTTTAACCTAATATTATAGGCATAGGGTATACTTATATTATATAGGGTTATTTTATTAATAATCCTTATAATAAATTATAATAAGTATTATAACTTATTTATTACTTTTATATCCTATTATTTACTTTTTATAATTAAATCTTTTTATAATAGCTTTTTAAAACTCTATTTACTCTTTTATTATTAATATTAGAGGTTTTAGCTATTTTTTAAATTATCTAAGTATAGTAATAGTCCTTATATTATTTATCACGATTTCTTTTATAGGTTTTAGCTTAAGTAATAGTTTCTAGGTTACTAGGTCTATAAGGTATAATCTATTTACTTTAGGTAGCCTAATTACTTAGTATAAGTAGCTTATATATCCCTTCTTAATATTCTAATTATATTTAGCTTATTCCTTTATAAGGTATACCTAGTAATATAATATAATTACTTCTCTTAGCTAGAGGCTAGTTTTATTATATTTTATTCTAGCTATTCTAAGTATTCTAGTTATATAGATAGCTATCTAGGGTTTATTATTTATATAAGTAGTTCTTACTTATTTCTTACCTTTTAGAAGGGGTTATTAAGGTCTTAGCTAATAATATCTTTCTTAGATATCTTATTACTTCTTTTTATATTTATTAGCCTTATAGCCTTTCTTATAATAATAATAATATTTAATATCCTAGGATCCTTATTAAATAGCTCCTAGTTTTATAAGTCTAGGTTATATATTATATAAGGTATTATATTATTTTTTCTTTTCTTAATTAATATTAAACTAAGGGCTATTACTTTTATTATTATTAAACTAAGGGTTTTAGAGTTTTTTCTAAGAGAATTATTAATTATTAATCTTAATTACCTTATTAATATAATTAATAAGATTATTAAGTTATTTTTTTTTATAGAGTTTTAATTATATTTCTCTTTTAAGTCTATTAAAAAAAAGTAATATTAAGGGTTTTTAATTTTAATTAAGTTTTAAGGTAAGTTAAAGGTATTTTATTTTATACTCTAAGGTAAATTAAGTCTATTAGAGTGCTTTAATTTCTCTTTTAGCTTATATTTTTTTATTAATTATTCTAAATACCTATTAGAGTATAGCCTTAAAAGCTTTATAGCTTAAGTAGAGATATTAAGTGCATAGGGAATATTAGCTACCTAGGACTATAAGGTATTCCCTTATAATAGGCTTAAACTAAGTAGCGGCATAGTTCTTAAGTCTTCCCGCGGCGTATTAGACCTTACTAGAGGCTATAGTAAACTACGTTAGGTAATATATTATAAATACCCTTAATTAGGTAAGGAATATTAGTAGTTTATAGGTAATTTTATTAAATAGTTCTAAAGGGTTTAGCTTTAAGATTTCTCTTATATCTCTTTTATTTATAGTAATAGCTATTATATTATTAATATTTTAGATATTATTTATATACTATGTATTCTAGGTATACTAGGTATTAGCTATTCTTTTAATAAGCTTATATAGTTTATTTATCTTAGTACTTATAGTAATAATCTAGGCTTAGAGTTATTTTTTTTTATTATTAAAATTATTTATATTATTTATTTCTTTATCTTAATAGATAGGAGTAGGTATAAGTAGATAATTAATAGGCGAGACTTATTAGTAGTTATTTATAGGAATAGCCTAGGTAGCTATTATATTTAATATTATTTAAGGTAATATAAGTAATCCTTTAAATAAGAGCTATTAATATATAATAATTAGGTATATTCCTAAGGAATAAACCTAGCTATATTAGGTTTATATTAATAGGGGATTAAGTATATAGTCTTAAATATAATATAAGTTATATCTAATAATATACTTAAAGGTATTAAGTATAACTAAGTTATATTAATAGCTAAGGTAATTAATATATAAGAGAATATTAATAAGTATATTTATATACTTTTATTTAACCTTTAGACTAAAGTAATTAAGATTTAGTCTAAGGTAAGACTAATATTTTTAGTATTTAGTCCTAGGACTAAGATAGGCAAAGTTTAGTCCTTTTGGTCTTAATGCTTAGTTAGGTGATTCTACTGGGTTTCCCCGCCTAATATATGTCATGGCCGTGATAGCCTAATATATACTAATTAATAATATATTATAATTAATAAGTAATTAATTAGTTATTTCTTTTATACTATATAGCTAGGGAGGGAATTCCTATAAATCTAAGTTAAAAATAAACTAAATAAAGATTTATTTCTCTAGATTAAATAATTAATATAATTAATTAATAATATTATATTAAGATTAAATGCCTTTTTATTAGTGATATAAGGTCTAATAATAGACTTTATAAATAGTTATAGCTCGTTAAAGGCTTAATTATAAGTTATTTTATATAGCTTAAAGGGTAAAAAGGATTCTAGCCTTAATAAAACCTTATAATATGCTAGGTAGTTAAGAATTAATTAATTAAATAGTAATAATAGAGGTTAAGGGATTTTTATTATACTTAGTTAATTATTGCACTTAGGTAATATATATATTATAAATAAATAATTATAATATAAGTTTATATATATATAAAGTTATAAAACTTTTTTATTATTTTTATATTAATTAAGAAATTATTTTAAATCTTTTATATAAATCTTTTAAATTTTTTTTATTAATTATATATATATTTTACTATATAAGTAATAAAATTTTATTTTTTAAAATTATTAATATTTATAAAATTGGATTTAAAATTAAATTAATTTAAGAATTTTATTAAAATTATATATAATTATTATATAATATTTTATTTAAAATATTAATATTAAAAAATATTAATTTAAGAAAAATAATATATTATAAACTAATTATATAATAATAAACTTTTTATAGATTTCTTATAAAAAAATAATATAACTTTATAATATATTTAAAATTAAATTATATTAAATTAGTAAAAAAAATATAATTTTATATATTATTAAGTTATTATATTTAATGCCTTTTAATATAAAAAGTAATATTATATATATTTTATAAATACTTTTATATATAATATTTTACCTTAATAATTATTATTTTATTTAAAATATATTATTTATTAATAATAATATAAATAATTAATTCTTTTTTATTTTAATAATAATAAGTTTATATTAATAATAATAGTATAATATAAAACAATATCTCTTATATAAATTACCTAATATATTCCCTCTTTTAATAATTCTCTATTAGAAATAACTTAATATAAGATTACATTTTTATGCCTTCTTAATATACTTACCTTATTAGGGCTAAGCCTTAATATTATCTTAAATTACTTAAAGTAGACTAGCTTAATAATACTATTAGAGCTAAAGAAATTTCTTATAATTTTATAACCTTTATTAGCCCTTTAAAGGGTTTATTTAATAATATTTATTATTTCTTATTTTAATTATAATATATTTAAATTAATAATAAATAATAATTTATTAAATTCTAAAAATAGATGTTTTATACTCTTATTAATTATATTAAATATAATTACTTTTTATATATTAAGGAATTAATATTTCTTAGTATTTTATAATAATAAAAAATATAATTATAAAAGCTTTTTTAATTTATAAAAAGGGTTTAAATAAAAAATTAATAAATAAAAAGCTTTATTTATAAGTTTCTTAATAAATAAGGTTTTAAATATAAATTTAATAAAGAATTTATTAATATATTTTTAAATAAAGTTATAAAAGATAATAATAATAAATATAATATATATATATAAAAAGTAACTTAATTAAATTATTAAGATATAAATTCTTTATAAATATATTTAATAAAAACTATAAGTTTTTTTAGTAATTTTTTATTAATTTAAATTATAAAAATTATTAATTAAAAGATTATTATAAAATAATTTCTTAAATTAAATTAATATTTAAATTTAATTTATATATTATAAAAACTTTTAATATAATACTTTTTTATTATAATTAATTAAGAAATTTAATATTTTTAATTTATAATTTAAAATAATAAAATCTTTTTATAAAAAACTTAAGCTTTTTTTTTTAATATTTTAATTAAATACTTTTTAATATTATTATTAAAGAAATATTTTTATATATAAAATTTTTTTAAAAATAATTTATTAACCTTATTTAAGGTTTAATAAGTACTTTAATATCTTAAAAAGTTTTTTTAAGTTTAATATTTTTAATAAATTAAAAGCTTTAAAATATTATAATATTTTTTAAATATTTAATCTTTATAAAACTAATAAATTATTATTTTATAATTTTATATTATTTAAAATAATATAACTAATATTTATTAAAATATTTATTTTTATAATTAAAATAATATTATTAAAGTAGTTTATAAGCTTAATAAAAGTATAAAATAAATTATAATAAGCTATAAATAATAAGTTTAACTTTATTAAAAATAAGCTTTTTTTTATAAATAACTTTTAAAATAATACTTAAGGTAAAAGACTTATAATAAGAGGGTATTTCCTAATAGATAAATTAATTATATAAGGTTTATATTAATAAAAGATTAAGTAATATACTCTAAGGCAAAGGGTATAAGTTATATCTAGTAATATATATTAATTATTAAGTATAACTAAGTTATATTAATAGCTATTACTATTAAAATTACTATTAAAATTACTATTAATATTACTATTAAAATTACTATTAATATTACTATTAAAATTACTATTATTTATATATTTATAGAAGCTTAGATATATATATAATATATATTTAATTAGATAGGTTTAATTAATTAAACCTATAAATCTTTATTTACCTCTAAGTCTAGCGCTAAGCCTTAGCGCTAACTCTTTTTAGGTTTATAAAACTCTAATACTAACTCTAAGAGCTAATTCCTTTAAAACCTATAATATTAATAACCCTTATTTCCTAATATAGTTATACCTATAGCTCTATAACTAGATCTTAGCTAGCTATAAGACTTTTTTAATTGTTTTATTTAGTAATATAAAAGGTCTTTATTATTATTATAAGTATTATAACTTATATCTTATATTAAGTATTATTTTTTAAGTCTTTAAGGAATTTAATATTTTTATTAATAAAATATTTTTATAGCTTTTTTTAAGAGCTTTTAATAAAAAAAGCTTTATTTTAAAAAATATTAAAGCTATTAATAATTATATAAATAAACCTTATTAATTTAAGCCTATTAAGACCTCTGGCTTAAGTATAAAGCCCTTATTATTAAAATTACTAAGATATAAATTAAGATACTTTAATTCCTATTTTAGGTAGTATAAAGCTAAGTTATAATATTAATAGCTAAGATAGTAATTATATTAAAATTATAACTTATTATATATTATATATTAAATAACTTACTAAGGTATAAGTATATGTATTAAAATTACTTAGTATACCTAGGTTAAGTAATATATATTAGCTTATAATTATAAGAGTAAGTAGCCTAATCTTTCCCTAGATTAATTAAGAGTAATAAAATAGTATTATATATATTATCTAGGATTAATATAGGTTATAATAAGACCCTCTTATTAATAAAAAAAATAAATTCTTTTTTAATTTAAAATATAATTAATATAAGATATAATTTATAATACTTATAATAAGTATTAAAACATTTTATAGCACTAAATAAAAAAATTAAAAAAGTCTTATAATTAGCTAAGATCTAGCTATATAGCTATAAGTATAATATTAAGAAATAAATATTTTTAATATTATAAGTTTTTAAAGAAATTAATTATTAGAATTAGTTTTAAAACATAAACCTAAAAAAAAAGCTAGTATTAAGGCCTAATACTAAACTTAGTAGTTAATAAAAGTTTATAGGTTTAATTAATTAAACCTGTCTAATTAAATATATAATATATATATCTTAACTTATATAAATATATAAAGAATAATAATTTTAATAATAGTTTTAATAATAAATATTTTATATTATAACCTATAATAAGTATTAATCTAAGTCTTATTTCTTATTATAGCTATTATTAATAGCTATATTATTTAAATTTAAAAGTAATTTTTTTAAAAAAAATATATTATAACTTAACTTTATACTACCCAAAATAGGAATCAAAGTATCTTAATCTATATCTTAGTAATTTTAATAATAAGGGCTCTATACCTAAAGCCAGAGGTCTTAATAGGCTTAAATTAATAAGGTTTATCTATATAATCATTAATAGCTTTAATAATATATTAAAGCTAGCTCTATTTATAATAAATAGCTTATATCTTAATTAACTAAAGAGGTTAAAATCTAACCCCTTTATATAGTAGCTCTCCCCTCTAATATTAACCTTTTAATTATAATTCTTAATTACTTAAAGAGGTTAAAATCTTAAAGGATTACGCTTTTATTATCCTCGTAAGAGGAGGTTTAACTATAATTAACTAGTTAACTAACTAGTTAACTAATTAATAACTAGTTAACTAATAAATAATATATTAAGGAGATTATAATAGCTTTCCATAGAGACCTTTAATTAGATAATTAAAGCAGCGCGGTTAATACCTATTAGTATACCCTCTAGTATAACTAAGATAACCTTAGCGAGGAGGTCTATAAGCTTCGCAAGGACGCAAAAAGTACCTATAATAGGCTATGAGTAATAATATTAGATAGAGGCCTTAAGAGCATTAATATAAGCACGCGATATAATAATCTATTACTAGTTAAACTTATAATCTTTAGTTATACTATTCTTTTTTTGCCTAGCCTCTTTCTACTTAGTTATAATACTAATAGAAGGTTTGGCTTCCTTAGAAAAAAGCTTTCTTTATTAGAGGCTCTTAAAAAGAAGCTATGAGAAGGGGAATATCTTATTAGCAAAGATGCCGAATTCCTCGAGGACTTAAAAGATAATACCTGGCATAGGGCGTGGGTTATGATGCTCGTAATAACCGTGAAGACCTTCCGCACCGCTAAATAAGAGGATCAAAGAAGTCTTACTGTGGCTAGCTAGGATCTGGCCACGTAGCTATAGGCGCAATGTTGGGAAATAGGGGTTATCGGCGTCATAGGTTTCGGAGGGATCAGTTCTTAGAGTCGGCGTCAGAGTTTAAACCTAAAAAGAGTCGGCGCTAGGGCTCGGCGCCGGACTCGGAGGCAAATAGAGGTCTATAGGTTTAATTGATCAAACCTATCCGGTTAAATGCATAATGCGTATATCTTAGCTCGTGTGAATATGCAAATAATAGTAATTTTAATAGTAATTTTAATAATAGAAAAGAAATATATAAATTTTAAAGAATAATAAAACTAAATTTATATTAAATTACTTAGTATTTATTACTATTATAATAAATTAATAAACTTCTACTAAGTAAAAAATAAAAATATTTTAAAAGAGATTAAATTATAATATAAAAATATATAAATTCTAAGATTAACTTTATTAACTATTATATTAAATTTAATTACCTAGCTTATTAGGGGTCTTAATAGGGTTATCTATAAGTAAAGTTTTAGGATTAGTACCTTATTTAAGTAGTTAGCACGCATAATACTAAGAGGAAGTAAAAAAGAATGCTTAAGGTATGTAGTTAAACTTCTTAGGGATAGTATATATATAATATATTAATTTATAAAAGTTAGCATTATTAGAACTTTTATTACTACTTAATATAGTCGACAAATTACATGTTATTAATTTAACGTATTTTAATTAGCTATAACCCCTCATCGTGACCGGAATGGAGGGCTTTAAGCACTCGGGATATGAGTCAGTCATAGCTTCTCTTTCCTATTTGTTACAAGTTCCGAGGCCACGCAGCAGCTCGTGAATTCGATCATGGGCAAAGTCCCCTCAACCCCACATAGATGGCTCCGCGGAATGCGCGCCAGTTGCCAAAACCAGACAATAAGCGACCTCACAAGTAGTGATTGTTAAGCCACAACGCACTGCCGCCAATGCGATATTTAAACCCTGTCAGTGGTGTTATATTCCCAAGATGTTTACTCTCCAGCCGCAAACAGCCAACAAACCAATCAATCTCGCTTCATCTTTATCCTTTAAAACCCCAAAATGATATGTACAAAGACCATCGCCGTCATCGGCGGCACCGGCCGGGTGGGAAAATCAGTAGCATTGTCGCTGCTCCAAGATACCAACTTTCGCGTCAGGGTCACAACACGGGATCCGACAAGCGACAAGTCCAAGCATCTCAAACTACTTGGTGCCGAGGTTATCAAGGCGGACTCTTGGAATGCTGCCGAGCTCGATCAAGCCTTGAAAGGTGTTTGGGGTGTCTTCTTGAACACGAATGGCGATGCCCCAGAGTTTGCTGGAGATGGTGATTTGGTCGAGACCCAGATGGGTAAGAATGTGGTGGATGCCGCCCAGAGACAAGGTGTTCAAGCTTTCATATATGCTGGTCTGCCAGAAGTCTCCAAGATTACGCACGATACCATAAACATCAAAACGAATTTCCACAAGAATAACATTTCCGACTACGCTAAGCAAGCTGGATTCCGCGCCACTGTTAACGTCAATGTGGGATGGATGATGGAAAACTTCTGGAACCCCGCTTATGAAAAGGCCTTTGGGGGGTTTGCCCGCTTGGAGGACTCGGAGGGTTACCTAACCATTCACCTCTTCCCTATGGGAAACACACCCGAGTCAACACCATTCACCTCTGTACGCGATGATTATGGTGACATTGTTCACGGCGTTTTTGTCGACCCGGAATCCTGGGACAAGCAGACGGTGTGGGCAGTCTCACAGCCTCTGAGTTTCCAGGGTTTCGCAGATGCGTACAACCGGGTGTCTGGGACGACAAAGGCGCGCTATTTGGAGCGAACCACGCCAAATGAGGCATCGACCCCTGAGAAGTCTGCCGAGGTAAACGCTATCCGAAAGTATGTTGAGTTCGTCAAGGGCAATTATTGTAATGGTAAGCCTGTCGATCAAGCCCCTGCTAGGGAACTGAAGAAAGCTGGTGCTACGGCAAGGAACGCTCCACAGGAGCAGCAGAAGTTGCAAACGGTTGAGGGTTTCATCAGGCAACATGGGCTCAACGGCGAAGACATGTAATTTATCTGTTGACACTCACTGAACTGTGGCAATAAACGTTTATAGAAACGTGCTGGTTCTTAACTTGCACTCCGTTTAGACATTCTTTATGATTCAAGGATCTTTTCAACAAAGTCGATATTCGCGGCGTGGAAATTTTTAGGGAGTGAGCTAATATAGATAAGGGTAATTAAATCCTATGCCCTTATAAGATGCTTTACAGGCCTTTTAGCCCCCTGGATAAAAAATATATACATATATATACTATGTCTCTCTACTCATAACGTTTACGAATCAAGACTATAGCAGGTCAAATTACGGGTGATTTCTCTAATATAAGTATATAATATCCAAGCTCTAGCTCCTTTAGTATATTTAGTTACTGGTTCAACGGGCAGGAAAGCCATCAGCGAATCAGCCGAGATAACAGATGACTGTCCTGGTTGAGAGCTTCACAGCCTAGCGAGTGGATACAAGAACTCTTCCACCAATCTCCTCACTTTTAGAGCGATACCGTAGCTGTTAACGTAGCCACCAGCAAACTGACCATAGGCGTGGACGACCCTCTGACCGTCGAGAACTTCCTTCTCAACCCTGTTGCCGCCATGCTCGGTAAGACGCGAGGGCCAGTACCCGACATGGTCCCCAACGAAATCGTAGTCGGTGATCTTTGGGGATGGGAAATACTGAGGAAGGTTATCATGCACTCGCGCGATGATCTGAATGAGATGAGCATATGAACACTGGGGGCTGCTTCAGCCGGGCGGTAGTGGACTTACTCTGTTGCGAGTCTCCTCTTTCGCTTTGACATCAGTGCTGTTAGCGGTAAGCAAGCCACCCATGTAGACGTTTCCGTCTTGTCGTGCAAACGCAGTCGAATAATAGCCATCAGGACCTCGCCGGATATAGAGACCTTGATAGTTGCTATCGCGGATGACGAGAGACTGGTTGCGATAAGGAATCAGATGAGGGTCCCGGACGTCGTTGAGAGTGGCAGATCCAAGTCCTGAAGCATTGATGAGAATATCATGCCCGATATTCCTCAAGTCACCCAATGCGAGAACATTAGCTCGCACAAACTTGATACCTCGAGCTTCAAGTCTCTGTCGCATCCACACTACAAAGACTTGAGGGGTAATCACCAGCGTCTTATACTTCATGCCATACTTGGCTCCCGGCGGCAATTCCTCCTTGGAAAGGAAGCGGAAGTCAGGCACCTTGTCCTGATACCAAACATCGTCGGGGGATCCAATGTCCATGATCTCCGTCATCTCGGCCTTGTGCACACTCGACTCGGGGTGCTTCTCAGCAAGATGCCACAGTCCTGTGAACCCATCAAGCTGTGTTTTTTGATCTTCCTTATTGGAGTCGTGCACTCCGACCCATACGCCCCCAGCCCAAGGACTGGCCCAGCTCTTATCGAGGTCTCCCGGTAGATGCTTTCCAACGATCGTGACTTCGTAGTCAACGGGTAGTTGGCTGGCGATGGTCATGCCAGTAACTCTATCATGATTGCCCAGTTTAGCAGGTGAGGCTAAGGAAGAAGTCGTCGACGACCACAGCATTGGTACTTACCCCGCCCCAAGAATCGTGACTTTGACCATCTTGAATGGTTCTCTTGTGTTCGACGGTGCAGATGATCTGAGCTTTTCGTGGAATACAGCGCTGGAGATACTTGTCAACCCAGCAATCCCGAAAAGATGTTTTATACTCAGCGTGTGGGGATCAACGTTGTTACGCCAACATCCAGGTTGGCGACGAGGAAGAAGCCCTGCCGCACGCCAACATAGTACATCCGAAAGCGCTGCGAAGTCAAGCCGCTCAGTCACGAGATGTCAAATGCCTGGATCAGGCCTATGTTGCCTCGCGATTATTCTAAAACAGGAAAAAAACGCTTAGACTAGCTTCTTAGGACAGCCCCTTTCTAGTGGAATGGCCCACTTTTTGCCTCGACGCCGAATTAAGAAAGCGCCAGCATCGCAGATGCCAGAGCCATACATACAGTAATGGTAAGGTGCCAATGTTTCGAGATAGGGCCTAGGTAGGCAAGGCAGGGTGATGCGGGGTGCACTTGCCTCGACAAGGACGTTAACCGATTATTGCCACCTACTAGTGGCGTCTCAGCAGGCCCACTTTTTGCCTCAGTGCCGAGTTGAGAAAGCATTGATCTCGGCAGCTGTCCGGGGTAGACCCGCTGATATGGGGTTTTCTAATCTGAGGGTCGGGGGTCAAGGGTCAAGGCGCGGGGAGCCTTCCACAGCACCCTCGCACCTGCGCCTACAGTGGGGTGCAAAGAGTTTAAAACTTGTACCTTGTATTGAGGTCTATCTTAAAAGTGTTATCCCACTAAGATACTAATTAGCGTTATTTAAAGCTATATAAAAGTGAAAAGAAAGTAATTAAGGCCTATACTTGCTATTTTTATATTAACTTTTTATTAGTTTTATTTTTACTTTCTAATAGTTTTTTAAGTTCCTAGATATAGCTTTAAATATTAACCTTATAACCTATGCCTTTATTATTACTGTTAAAGTACTTTATAGTTGTAAAACTATTAAAAAAGCTATTATTATTACTAACATTTTAACTTATTAACTTATTTATTTGTATTTTTAGATAATTAATTAATAGTTTAATTTAATTTATATTTATTAATACTTTAAACTAAGTATGTATATAATACTTTATAATTTATATAATTATTAAAGTAAATAAAAAAAGACAAAAAGAGATGTATTAAGCTCCTATAGCTTATAGCCCTATAGGGCCTAATTATACTATAATTAATTAACTAAGACAGGCATAGTAGACCTATTAGTTTAAAATAGCCTAATAGTATAGGTTATTAATAATTATATTTTTTATTATATAATTATTATAAAAGTATATTATAATTATTATAAAATAAATACTATATAGTAATATTATAAATAATTTTAGCTTTTATATTTATAATTTCTTTATTATTATAATTAAAAATATATTATTAAAAACTAGGTTTAAAAAGACTAAGGTAATAAAAAAGGTTATATTAAGTAAGAAACAATAAGAGAAATACTTTATTAACTATATTATTTATAAATCTAAATTTCTTAATAATTAAAAACATATTATATAAAATAATATAACTTTATTTATAATACTTTATAATTAGAAAATCTATTATATATAGCAGAGAGTTAAGAAATACTTTTTTTTATAGTTATATTTATAGTAAATAAGAACAAAGCTAAGAAGTTTATATTTTAAGATATTTTTTCTTATAAAAAAAGTCTATATAGTAATAGAGTATAAAAATTATTAAAAAAAAGCATAAATTTTAATTAATACTCTTAATAAGAAATAAAAACTAATTATAAGAAAAAGTACAAATTAAGTAATAATATAAGAAGGTAAAGGCTTTATAGCCTTTAAAATAAAAAGCTAATTTAAAAGTAATTAAAAAATAAATATTAAGTTAATAAGAGACTTAGGTAAAGATACTAGGTAATTGTATTACTAATAAATAGTTTTAGTATTAGAAATAGTACTTTATTAAAAAAAATATATATTTATAAAAGGCTAAATATATTTATTTAAAATACTACAATATTATTAGATATATATATTATATTTAATAATAATAATATAGTTTTTAGTATTATTATTAAAATTATTATTAGAATTATTAGTATTTAGATATTTATATAAGCTAATAGGTTAGGGCTCAGGTATGCATACTATTAAGTTATATGCCTAGTTATATAACTAAGGGATTAAAAGAGGTATCTTTTACTATGGCTCTTAGCTTGTTATCCTATTATCCTTACCTTGAAATTTAACCTCTTTTTTTCTGCTTATTAAGCAGCCCTTTATAGCCTAATTAGCTATGGGTAGTTATGTTATCTTTTTCTAAGAGACTAAGATATATCTATATTATGGATTTAATTAAACAGCATTAAATAATTAAATTTATGGATTTGTATTTATTACTAAGATTAATATAAAGCCTTAGCACTAATACTTTTTATATCTATAAACTTCTAATATTAATTTTAAAACTAATTTCTTAATATAAACTTATAATATCTAAAATATTTAATTTCTAATATTATACCTAATGCTATATAGCTAAATCTTAGCTAATAATAAAGTTATTTTTAGTTATTTTTTAATATTATAAAAAGTATAAATATTTATTATAAGAGTTATAAGCTATGTCTTATACTAGTTATTAACTTATAAGTCCTTAAGAAATATACTCTTTTTATTAATAAGATTTCTTTTATAAAAGCCTTTTTAAAAAGCTATTAATAAATATTTATATTTTAATATAATTAAATATTTTACTAATATTATAATTAAAAAAGCTAAATAAAGAATATTACCTATAGAAATTATATATTTAATTAATATTTTACTATTATATATTTATTTATTTTAATACTTTAAAGATTTATATTTAATTATACTACTTGTAGCGTATTATATATATTTTTTATAGTTTTATAAAGTTTATAAATTAATTAGTATAAATCATAGTTAAATCTTTCTAACTAATAATAATAAAAGTAATATTAACTTAACTAAATAATTAAAAATTATAAATATAATTAAAAGTTAATATTAAATACAAGCTACTATATAAAAAAGCGTTAAATCTCTTAAAATAGTTAGAATCTAAGCTATTTATTATAGTTATAGCTACTTTTAATATATTATTTAAGCTATAAATAATTATATATATAAACCTTATTAATTTAGGCTTATTAAGTCCTTAGGTTTTAATAATTTAGCGTTTAATAATAAACGTATTAAGATATTAATTATAGTATTTTAATATAACTTTAAGTAATATAAAATTATAAAATTAATAATTTTATTAATCTTATTAGCTATTTTAAGATAATAATATATTAGATTCAAATATTACTAAGCCTGCTTAGTTATACTTAAAGAGATTAGTTATAAAAAATCTACTTCTAAAAGTTAAGCTAAAGCTAATTATACCTAAGAGGTAACTTAGAAAGAGCTATTATAAGAAAAGATATAAGCCTAGATAAAAAGAATATTAGTCTATATAGAAAAGGTTATTAAGCTTAAAGGAGGAAATAAATATAAAAAAGACGAGGAATAGCCTTATAGTAATTAGCTACAGTTTTATTTTTTTTAATATATAATGCCCTTAGTATAAGAATAGAACTTTTAAGACAGACCTCTATACTAGGCTGTTGGTTTAATGGAATTATATCCTATTAAATATAGGTTAATCTAATTATAATAATAGTATATATAAACTGCCCGGTTAAGCCTAGATCACTTAGACCAGTACAAGGTATAAGTTTTAACTCCTTTACCTCCTACTATGCATACTTATTCTTAGACTAATAGTTTAAAAATCCTATAATGATAAGAGTTAAGGTTAATTTACATAACAAGCAAGTAGACTAGATAAGTAAATAAACTAATTTTAAGTTTCTTAGTATTTATATCTTATTTAAAAATATCTTTAAGTAATATTAAGATACTTAAATTAAACTTAAAGTAGTTTTAGACCCTTTTAATTATTTCTTATATATTATATAATAAGTCTAAATTTTATTTAAATTTTTCTTTTTAAAAATTATTTAAAAAGTTATTTATAAGAAGCTTATTTATCTTATTTATCTTATATATTATTTTTATTTATTATTTCAATAATTAAATAACTTAATTAAAATATTTTAAAAACCTATTTTATAGTTTTTATTTTTTTTTAAATATTTTTATTTTTTTAAAATCTTAAATATTTATATACTTAGTTTTAGAAATTTAAGATTTAGCTCTTTTCAGTGCATCGGTTAAGTTGTCCACTCCCTTGTCTAATCCACTCGCTTCTCCCGTCCGTTACTCAAATCATTTAGCTGAAGTATAATAAGGCGAGGAGACATCCCCCGTAAGCTGTGTATCTTTTTCGACACTCCCCCTCGCTCGTCATTTTTTATCCTGCTGCAGCTCGTCCTCGATTCACTTCTCCACCACTATGGCTTCAACCCTTGTCGTCATGTCTGACCCTGAATCCTTCAGTGCGAATGTGCCACACCAGCGTGCTGCTCCAAAGAAGGAGTTTGACTCCTGGTCCGCAATCGCTCTGGGCGCTATCACCACCAACAGCGCCGTTGGCATCCTCCTGACTTTTGCGGGCACTACCACTTATGGCGGGTCTATGCTACTGGTCTACGGCTACCCTATCATGTCATTCATCGCTCTCTGTGCTGCAACCAGTCTTGCCGAATTGACATCAGCTATTCCCCATGCTGGCGGCCAATACGTCTGGGTGGCCAGGCTTGCGCCTCGAAGGGTTCATCGATTCTTCTCTTACCTGACGGGTTTTTTCAGCTGGGCGGGAGCCGTTTGTACTGGAGCCTCAGTTTGTCTGGTTGGAGCCGAGTTGATTCTCGATATGGTCTCGTTCTTCAAACCCAGCTTTCGTGAGAAACCGTGGATGGTCTTCCTCGGGTATCAAGCTATCAATATCTTTACCCTGCTTCCCAGCTTCTATGGCAACCTTCTTGGCAAGGTCACCAACGGCCTGATGGTTTTCACGGCCCTGCTGCTTGTTGGGTTACTGGTCGCACTGTTTGCCGCCCCCTCAGAACGACGATCAACGCATGATTTCTTTACCGTCTGGCGCAATATCTCTGGATGGTCTGACGGAATGGCGGCTCTCATTGGGGTCAACAGTCTTCAGTGGTGTTACTGCTGCTTGGACTCCATGGTCCACATTGCTGATGAGATCCCGAAACCTGAGAAAAATATTCCGAAAGCTCTTATGTGGTCGATCGGTATTGGATTTACTAGTGGCATGATTTGCTTGTTCGCTTACATGTTCGCCACTAACGACTACGAGACGGGGTATTCTTCCCTGACCATCACTTTCCAAGCCTTCGGTCAGAACCAAGCCGCTGCTATTGTGATTCAAGTGCTGGTCGCTATCTCCAGTGTTGGAGCCTTGTGGGGCATCCACGTCTGGCAGTCTCGTCTTGCCTGGACGATTGGGTACAACCGAGGTTTTCCTTTCGGTGAGTACCTGGAGCGGATCGCTGGTCCTCCTTACGGAACTCCCGTCTATGCCTTGGTCTTTTCTTCAATCTTCACTGCACTGCTGGGCTGCTTATACCTGGGTTCCTCCACTGCTTTCAACTCCTTGGTCTCGGCCTGTCTGCTCTTCCAGTGGCTCAGCTACAGCATTCCCGTCGTCTTCCTCAACATCCACGGTCGTTCGAACATCACCCCCGGCGCTTTTTGGTTTCCCAAGCTCGGTTATATTGCAAACGCCGTCCTCGTTACGTGGACCACTCTCTCTTTGGTCATTTACTGCTTCCCCTACCGTCTTCCTGTCGAAGCTGGCGAAATGAACTACGTGGCTCCTGTGTTGGTCGGATTTACTGTATTGAGTATTATATGCTGGCTCTTTTATGGACGCAAGCACTTCCACATTTCCGAGATTGAGGACTGTGTCGAAATGATTGATGCGGTGAGTCCTGGTGTCGAGACAGGACAGAAAGGCGATTTTAAGGAGTGAGGTTACTTGAAGTTAGTAGTGGGTGTTTAAGCTTAAACAATGGGATAGTTAAACCAGGGCCACCTTGGGCTAAGATCTATTATAGCTTTCTAGCTTTAGCTATTAAGTTACTGTAATGCCTCTTAGCCTCTCTAATATATATTAAACCTCTTCGGAAATGTTACCCTAGACATATGAGAACTCCACCAGTGACGACATGATTGTGGCTACAGAATGATGAGATGGGTCATATCTTTTCGCAATCGATATGGAAGATGGTAATGGCTCCAGAGTCGTAATTAACGTTATTTTGACAAGTGTCAAATTGAGAACAGCGCGACCTGATAAGCCTCTGCAGAAACAGATATCGACTTTCATTTTGACAGAAATTGCGACTCTGGGCCTCGACTATCAGATGATATCTACACACTGATTGGTTTAGAAAGTGATCAGAGAGTGAACAACTAACGATCGAAAGGGTTTCAACGTGGTAAAACTAAACACCAGTAACTGCCCTTTTCTTCAGCACAGCTGAATTTTCATTCAACCCCGCCCAGTCATGTGCATCCAAGCAAGCTTGTCTACTCAACAAGACGGCAACACTCGTTCTCTCTCTAAGCTCCGTCTCGTACTCTCTAATAGCTTCCTCAAGATCCTTTCCTTGGCGATACACCGCTTCTAATGCTTTGCATAAGCGATACGCATCGAGAATGCCATGGTTAGCAGCCTCGCCTCGATACATGGTCATTGCGTGAGCCGCGTCACCAGCAAGAGTAATTTTGCCATGGTGGTTATCCCAGTGAGGACATGGCCAATCTTGGAGGACAATTTCAATCACCTCAGACCCTTCGGGGATTCTGTGCACAACATCCCGTAACACAGGATTGAATTCTGTTGCTCGTCGCTTCATGTTTGCTAAGCGTTCCGTGTCTGTAACGCCGACCTCGTCGTCTGGTGTCTTCAAACGCCATGATATCATGACTTGGACGCGATAGTGTTCATCATCTGTTCCTGCCGTACCGTTGACTTTTGGTGTTTCGAGCATGCTGAACCAGAAAAAGGTCCCTGTGACAGGATGGCATCCCTGGAAGAGTAAAGGATCGATGTCTTTCAACGGCTTCACTTGCTCTGGCGTGAGATCGAGAGCGGCACCTGTGAATCGTATGGGCAGTCGAGTATTTCGGTAGGATTCCGGCGCCAAGAATCTTCGTGTGCTTGAGTTGCTGCCTTCGACGCCTACAATCAGAGACCCTTCGGCTTGGGTTCCGTCGTCGAACATCGCCACCATCCCATCGTCTTTGTCACGGATCGAGATGAGGCGCTTGCTCCACATGACTTGATCGCTCACACTCTTCAGAAGAACATTCCGTAGCTTCTCCCTGTTGACTCGTCGTCGATCACCCGGTGGAATGAGGAACTTTGGCTCGAGGGTTTCAAGATTGATAAAGACGAATTTTCCGAGTCCTTGACGGTCTGCCTCTGGATCGACTTGGACGGATTCGACGTCCTTGAAAGTGTCGTCGGATAAAAGCTCCTTCAGAAATGGGAGGACCCAATGAAGTGTTATGGCCCAGCCCTGGCCACGAGAGCTGATATGAGCATCACGCTCGTAGATTCGGTATGGGATGCCAAGCTTGCAAAATGTCAGCAAATTTGGTCGATATGCGTCATGGTGAAGGGATGTCGTGTGGAGCGTGTTCAGGTGGAACACAACCCGTAGCTTGAGGAAGAGCTCTCACCATTTTGAGGCCATGGGCAAGTGCAAGACCAACAACTCCGGCACCGATGATGAGAATTGGCTTGCGGTCGTGTGACATTGTGCTGATTCTATTGGGCTTCAAGCTAGGGTTTGTTTCTTGGGAAATACGACAGATCCGCCAGAGACAGTGCAGGTAAGAAGAGGTGGTGGTTATAATGTCTTGACCGACTGGTTCGCTGAAGTGCTCGGGCGTGGGTTTTGGGAAGCTAATCAGGATACGGTATCGGAAGAGTAATGATAGCTGAACGGAACGAACCCCGCATGGGCTGAGAGTACCTGGAGGACGCCACGACTGCGTCATATAGCTCTTGAACGAATCGAGGTATGTTGTATCATTATGATCAACACAGGGACTTGCTCAGCATCTATTGATCCGACTGAGAAAAACGCTTCCCTGATTGGACCAGGCAACCCAGCACAATGGTTGATCCCGACGTGACCCGACTGCGAAGCGTGGAGGTGTCCTGCATTCGCTTCCGTCGGGTCCTCGGCGTTATGCAGCCGTCGGAAAATGACAATCGCTCCACGCGAAGGGTACCGCCGGACCGCCAGCTGTGGCGGGGAATCCGATCCGCCGCAGTCGCTTTCAAGACCTTAGGACAGTCGCGGGATGGGACTTGTTTGAGAGACTGTGATTGCGGAAATACCGCACGCAAAGTTTTGAACAACACAGCAGCCCATTGAATATACAGTCTATTTCTTCCTTCATTCTTCGTTTCACTGACATTCAAGTCCTCATAACCGCCATTTTCTGATCGCTTCTCGTGGGCTCGTATCTTCCCGACACAAACACATCATACACACCGCTGCCACCATCACAACCATTATGACCCAAGACCAGAAACACGAGGCTCTTCAGCCCATCCACCCCTCCATGAAGGGCAAGCTCGACCCTGTTTTTGAGAAGCTCTACAACGATAACGTTGCCAACACGCCGCTCAAGCCCATTGACCTCTCTGTCTTGCGATCGAAATACTCAGTCCTCTATTCTTATGGCACTGGTCCTGCGCCAGATGTTGCCCGTCAATATGAGACCCAAATCACCACTCACGAGGGTGTCGTTTTGGACGTGAGGGTTTATGAGCCCAACACCACTGGGCCATGGCCTGTCCATATCGACTACCATGGTGGGGGTTGGGGTCTTGGTGATCTCGACACGGAGAGTCATATCTGCAAGCACATTTGCAACCTGGCCGGAGTTGCTGTGATAGATGTGGCATATCGTCTCGTGCCGGAAAATGCGTTTCCGTGTGGCGTCACAGACAGCTTCGCTGCCCTCAAGTACATCTACGAGAAAGGTGCTGAGAGGTTCAATATCGACCCTACGAGCATTTCTGTTGGCGGCGTGTCAGCTGGGGGGTTCATTAGTCTGGCACTGGGACACATGTCGCGCGATGCAGGGATTCCTCTCAAACTCATCGCAGTCGGAACCCCGGTGGTTGATGATTTGTCTCAGTACTCATCTGCGTCCGACTCACCTTTTCCATCCATGCAGGAGAACGAACATGCGCCAACGCTGAACTGGGGCCGCCTGACCTGGTTTGACAAGCTAAAATGGAGCTCCCTTGGCTCGACCCCAGAACCAATCGCAGAGAAGCGGCAACAAGTTCCTGAAATGTTTGCCAACCTCTTCAAGGCTAAAGATTTCACAAATCTTCCGAAAACAGTTATCTACACGGCTGGGGCTGACCCATTGAGAGATGAAGGTGAAGCATATGGAATGAGGCTAATAGAACATGGGAACGAGGTGACGATCAAGCGGTTTCCTGGGGTGCCGCACCCATTCATGCACATGGATAAGGATCTTTGGCAGGCAAAGGATTTTATACTGCAAACGGCTGCTGCTATCCGGGTTGCACTGCATGGGCTATAACTTGATGTTGGGAGGGAGCGAGGCATGCCGAGAACCTGGGTCATTGTGGGCGGAGTAGGATAGGAGGCATACCATTTACAGCGCTCTGGGTTTCATGTTGATGAAGCTGAGAAAATTCCCACTCAAAGTTGAATACCGCAAGTGCCCTTGATCGTCAAATCATCACGTACCAGAGCACGGGTCTAGACATCAATCAAGTTTGCCACTTTAGAAGTCCCGTCAGTAACCAGATCGCACCCTATCTAGCCTAGCTGCTGGTCACTGATAACGGACCGCGCCCTTTCCCCTCAATCATAGCCGATGATAAGAAGCAAGCCACCCCCCAACAATGGTCTAGCTGAGCTTTGGTAAGCTAGCGAGGGTACTTGATCGGTCCATTCCCACCTCGGATAATCCCCAGCCTCCTCACACGTCGTCTGCTTCCAATTGCCCAAGCCACGTCAACCAACCTGAACGCGCTTCCCCACGGTTGATGGGTGATGAGCATGGCGTTTTGCGCTCGACCAAGTGGCACATGCCTGCGATGTGCTGAGATCAAACAAGGCTGCAAAGGTGGCATCCCTTGCGACCGATGCACCCGGCTGAGTCTTCCCTGCCGTCCCAAGAACCCGGTGGACTCTCAACCACGTGTGCATATCTTGGACGATTTCAACAACATTTTGCTGGAGAAGCCAAAGGCAAAGATACGAAGAGTCCAGACTGGCTGCTTGACATGCAAAGCACGCAAGAAAAAATGCGATGAAAGGTTTGTTGGCACGCCGTCCTCCTCCGGCCTATCACACTCATCGGGATTGTAGGAAGCCTCATTGTGGCGACTGTAGGAGGCTTTGCCTGCAGTGCTCGTGGCCTGCTGAAAGGCCGGGACGGAGGAGAGTTGGAGACCGGGATAACGAAATATGGTCAGATGCAGATCAAATCCTTGGCCTATCGACGGAAAGATCGCGAAGTTTAAGTCACTCGACTGACTCGGCCGGATCGAATCTCGAATCGAATCTTGACGCAAGCATCGCCGACTTGCTCTGTCAAATGTCATCTGCCTCTGCCTTCGATGCACCGGTCATCGACGAAGCCGCTCCAACCCAGGAGCCATACTGGAGCTTATCACCCGATGCAGCCTGGCTTGACATACTTCCGAAAACACCCCCTGCCAACGCGAGCCCGCCAGTAAGCATGAAAGATACATCACTCAGCTTGTACACACCGAGCTTAGTTCCAGACATGACGTCTCCCCATGACAAGGCCTTACTCAATCACTATTCGACCATTGTCGCCTCCGTATTGTCGAGGCGTACGAACACAGCATCCAATCCCTACGTTGGCTATATTCTGCCAATGGCCATGTCAAACCAACTTATCCTTCATTGCGTACTAGCCTTGAGCGCCACACATTGGCAAAGGCTTCAGCCATGCATGCGGGACCGGGCATTGTTTCACCAAGGTCAAGCAACACAATCGCTGGCTCGTCTGCTTCCGCATGTTGATGCTAACTCAGTCGACATTGCCCTGGCATCATGTCTATTGCTCTGCATGACAGAGCTTTTTGATGGCACGTCACAAGGGTGGAAACTTCATCTCCAAGGAGCGAAGCGTCTCTTATCAACCCTCAAGTTTCAGCATGGCGATATGTTGACCGGGCATTTCAAGTTCTCTGTCAAGTTGGCTCGATTTCTGGATAGTGCAGCTACGACAAGCACATGCAAACCTCCTCTGATTGACAATGAAACGGTGACAACCTCACTTGATCTGACTGAGGATGTCAACGGCGAGGACACAGCAGTGTACGGGATACCAAAGGAGTTGTTCCATTTAGTTGATCGCATCAACGATCTGGCTAGCAAGCGAGGAACGAGGGTCGATGATCGTTCAGAGGCGTTGTTCCGTCACGAAGCGGGAAAGATTCAAGAGCAACTAGACAACTGGGCCTATGACTACGGAGGACTTCCCGGCGCCGTTGCCTCCCTTTCCCCAAGCAACGATGACGTTCTTCACGCAACAATTGCATACGAATGGGCACTTCGTCTCCGACTACACCAGATCACAGAAGGTTACTCGCTTGGCGATAAGGTATCCGAATGTGTAGAACGCATTATCGAGTCAGCTCAAAAGGTCCGTTACGGTAGTTCTGTGGAGAGCTGTCTGTTGTTTCCACTTGTTATGGCTGGTGGTTCTTGTGACTGTCTTGGGCAGAGATTGATCGTGCAGGATAGGCTGATGGTTATGGAGCGGACTTGTGGCTTTGGGTACATTCATCAGAGCCGGGAACTAGTGGAAAAGGTATGGAAGAGAAGAGAAACAGAGCCCATAGTCAACTGGGCGAGGATCCGATACGAGGAGATGGGCGGCTTGGCTCTTTACTAATCTTTGGTTGGTTGCACTGCGTATTACCTTACAATCAAGCCTGGCAAGGACGAATAGTTTGTCATTAAATAATAAAAGGTTGAGGGTTACTTACAGAGTTTGGGTTCTTATAAGTGCTAGCATAAGCTAGGGGCGTTCATTGTATTGAGTTCAGTCCCATAACAGTGAGCCGGTGGAGATGCACATGAGGCTACGGCAAAGGAGAGAGCATGAGTTCAAGACTATACTGACGGTAACTCGGTCAATCTATAGAATCCTAGAGTAAGGGGTACCTGATAAATTTACACCATGAATCTCATATTAGGAGCTGGCCTCAACCTTGATTGCCGAGGCATTCACATCGGCGACCAATCCAGCAATGTGAGAATGCATGTCATAACCGCATACCTCATCAATCGTCAACATGCCAGGCTTGGTGTTCTTACTTGACCATCCAATTCTCTCATTGAGGTTTTCTCTGGCACGCTTGCTAGCCTCTTGAATTCTTGTTGCCCGTGGTTTTCTTTCCGCTTCGTAAAGCTTCAAACGCTTCTCAACAGTCAGATCAGAGTACTTTTCCGAGAAAAGAATGCCCAGAGCACCGGCATCCTCGATGGCCATGCATGCACCTTGGCTTTGGTCAGGCATCATGGGATGGGCAGCGTCTCCTAGCAGAGTGCATCGACCCTTGGTCCAGTAGGGATAAGGATCATGGTTGTACAGTCGCCACATCTTGATATCCTCAGCGTTGAGAAACAGGGTAATGAGCTTGGGATCCAACCCTGGGAACGTAGCCGCAAGGTTTTCCCCCGTAGTCGAGATGTTCCATCCGTCTTCTTTAAGGTCGTTCTTCTCGGCAGGGTAAAAGCAGTAGCACGAAACAACATTGTTGTCGCTACATGCTGAGAGGACGATCTTGGTCTTTGTGTCACCACCCCAGAACTCAATGGCATTGTTGTTTATAAATTCTTCAAGTCCCAGCTCGCGAAGCTTATCAGCGTAAATGATACAGCGATAACAGCAAGACGTGCTTGGTACAAATTGTGGAATGATGCCAAGTTGCTGACGCATCATGCTTCGAATACCGTCAGCGCAGATTATCGCGTCGTGTGTTGCCTCTGTGCCATTCTCGAACGTGATTCGCCCCGTTTCGGGTTCCAGCTTGGACGCCTTGTGCCATGTCTTCAGAACAGCAGGGCACCCTTTCCCACTGTTGGACAGCGCCACTTCTTTAAGATGGTTGTGTAAATCGATGCGGTGAAAGTTGTTGTAGTCGGTGCCAAAGCGCTCGCGATAGTCCCCTAGGGGATATGTGCCTTCGACTTGCCCAGTCGAGTAATCGTGACGGATGAGGTTTCTCAGAATGACGGGCTTGGCCGCAGGGATGTTGATACCCCATTCTTCTAAGAAGCGAGAGCCATTCGAAGCGACAGACAGAGACGCCCCAACTTCACCGCCGAAGTCGTAACGTTCGTACAGGGTGACCTGGTGACCGGCTCGACGGAGAGAAATGGCGGCAGAGAGGCCACCGAGGCCAGACCCAATGATGCCGATCGAGAGAGATGTTTCAATGCGTGCAGGCATATTGGTCTGAAAGTGAATCTTTCGTTGATGAAAGGAAAGGGGAATATTCCAGATTGATGCAGAGATTTTCGAAGAGTGTGTCAAGACACGGAAGTCAAACAACTCTTGTAGTGAAATGAAAGTCTGTCGAGAAATCCGAGAGTAAAGACTTCAACTTGACGTCGAAAGGTGATTTACCACAAGGCACTTGGTGACCATGTCATCCATCGGCCCCTCTTAAGCTTTCTAGCCGTGTCGACTTTCTGGTGTCTTAGCAATTATCCATCCACTCTCGATGCGATTAGCTGAAGATGGTGGCCTCCTTGACGCCTGAGATTCCTTCATGGCGTGGCTCTCGTTAATTCCGCGTGAATGTCGGTTGGCCACACCGCATCCGCCAACCGCGCGGATCGTTATCGTCATGACAAACTCAAAACCCCTGTCGGCAACGCTTGAAGCGACGGACTAAACATTGGCTCCACCTCGATCCGACGGCTGCAGTAGCGGAACGACGGTCGGCCACTCGGTCTTTACCCCGCAAACAGGTGGGATTGATTCTGGTCTGGGCGCTGGCTGGGAGAGACAAGCACGAGACAAGAGCTTATCTCAGTCTAGCCCGTTTGGGGAGAGCCTCCCGTCTTCTCTGTCAAGGCCTTTTGCCTGGGAATTGACCAGGTCAGACCTGGTTGAGCTCGGCAATTCCAACACGCCGTGTTATCACTGGAAGATATCCTGACATCCCGGGATCTAAGGGTCGTATCGCGATTCTCAAGTACTTAAGTTGACGAACGACTCATTCCTTGTGGCATCATCTGGTCACATCAGGCCTACAATCACTTCTCGTTGTCAGACATTTATCTTGCCACCAGTTGCCAGCCTCATTCATCGAGGCCCGTTACTCCCTCCGAAACTCCAGTGAGCACTCACAGGTAAGTGGACATAGTCCTTCGACCATCCTCATCGGACATACTGACACCTCCATAATAGTCCAACATTTGAGGTCATCAGCACTTGAGGAGCGTCAGAATGACTCTCAACGAACTGGAAAAGACTCGAACGAACAAGGACCCCCCATCCATCGTCATGGGGTCGGTGCGGGACTTGACGACCAACGCATCCTTGAAAAACATCACTCGCAAAGTTGACTATCATCTTGTACCTTTGATGCTCGTCTGTTACTTCCTCCAGTTCCTCGACAAAGTTCTCATCAACTATGCCAATATCATGGGCCTTTCTACGACGCTCAACTTCACGGGAAATGACTTCTCGTGGATGGCCACGGCTTTCTTCATCGGTTTCGCAGTGGCCGAGTTTCCCCAAGGCTTCCTCATTCAGAAGTTTCCCGTCAGCAAAGTCCTTGGCGTCAACGTGATTCTCTGGGGCGCTGTCATCTGTTGCTCTGCCGCGGCTCAGAGCTTCCCTGGGATGACAGCTGCGAGGACGTTACTCGGCATGTTTGAGGCTGTGATCTCTCCTGCTCTTATCATGATAACATCGCAATGGTATACCAGAAGCCAAGCCACCCCCAGAACTGGCATCTGGTACTGTGGTCTTGGCATTGGGCAAACCGTCGGAGGTCTCATCTCCTTTGCCGCCCAACATGGTAGCCGAGTCGGCAGCTTTGAGGGCTGGCGCATCATGTTTGTATCGGTTGGGACCTTCAATATGCTGGTCGGCCTTCTTGTCGTCTTCTGGATGCCCTCGGGTATTAAAGAGGCCAAGTTCCTCACCGAACACGAGCGGTTCGCGCTTCAAGAGGCTCTGAGCGCTGACCAGGGAGGAAACGGCGCCAAGGTCTTTCAAGCTTCTGGTATCTGGGATTCCCTCAAGGATCTACAGGTCTGGCTTCTCTTCCTCAACACTATCCTCATTGTCATCCCATCTGGGATTATCACAACATTTTCCGCCACACTCATCCGTAGTTTTGGATACAACCCGAAACAAGCAGCTTTGCTGAACATGCCCTCTGGCCTTGTATCGGTAGCTGCCACTTTGCTCAGCACATTCGCCATCCTGTACCGCTTTCCACGTTGGCTTGGCCTTTGTCTTCTCATGATCCCCACTCTTATTGGGGCAGGACTGATGTCATTCTATCCGGACAGCCAAGCTGGCTCCCTCGCTGGTATCTATTTGATCAACTTTGACGTGGCACCACTGGCACTGATCTATGCATTGGTGGGAGCCAATATTCAGGGATACACGAAGAAGGTCACTACTAATGCCATCATTGCAATCGGGTTTTCCATTGCTAATATTATTGGCCCTCAAACATTTCAGGCCAGGGACGCACCAGGCTATATTCCAGCTAAAGTCACCGTGTTCTGTGTTTGTGGTGGATCCGTCGTTGTCAGTATTTTAACTAGGATTCTCTACGGCGTACGAAACAGGAAGGTCATGGTGGCGCGAGACAGTGGTGAGGTTGTCCAGGAACAGGCTTCGGAGCTTCTCACTGATAGGAATAACCCCGACTTTTTCTATGTATATTAGCGCAGTCAAATCTAGTTTGTTGATCTACAGACTTCATTTCACGTCGGTCTCGATTGTCGTTCACCAATGAGCATAATCAAGTAGCAAAGCGTGACTAATTTCTACAGTATTCTCAGGTATGCCGTTCAAGGCTCCAATGATGCTGCACCGAGACCTCATGAGGGATACCTCTTTCTCCAGCATGATGCGGATATGGCCCGGCCATCAGGTAAGCTATCTTGTGAATAGTTGCCAATGAACTTGCCTATCGCGCCGAGCGAAATAGGCTGCTGGCCCGATCAGGGTCCACTGTGATTAGCTCGCTCTGATCTCTCGCATTCGTTTAGACTCCCCCTGGACTCGTTTATAATCACTTATCCTATCAAGATATAGTGTTCTGCTATGCTTCATAGCCTTAGCCCCGTCACAGTCGTGACAAGCGCCATGTGACCAGCATATCTTGCTCTCTTCCCTGGCTGCTTCCCTCAGGGCGGCCGTCGCGCATCCTTTACCATAATCGCAGAGTGATACACTCTCTCTCACAGTACCTTTCGGTGACCCAACTTCGATTGACGGTTCGGGCCAGCTTGGTTCACGTCGGTTGGGTTGCGTGCAAGGACAGTGTCCATGATAATACCCACTTGAATCACAGCGAGACCACAACTGGCGACACCGCAAAGTTCGGTGACAAGTGGGGAGTAGTCTGCCTGGACGGCATACATGGTAGGTAGGCCTGCGAGGACTTGAGGACCAGCGTAGCAGATTGGTAGGATGGGGGGAACCAGAAGGCTCTTCCATCCTTGAAGCAAGTGGCTATACCGATAGGTGATGGAGATGCCGAGAAAGATGCTTGAAACGTTGCAAAAGGCCCACCAGCAAGGGAATGTGTTGAAGACCAGCGGCTGGTGACCGTAGTAGATGTAGACGCCGCCGTAGATGAGCATGCATTCTTCAAGAACGATGTCCAGGAATCCTGCAAAAGCCAGAAGTGCCCATAGCCAGCCGGTTCGAATGTTTCGGTTCAAAGCAGCAAAAATCCCGCAGCTCAGAACTGCGCCATAGGACCACCAGATAATACCGACGTATATATCAAAATCACTCCCGAGTAGGGTGAACATGAGCTTCTTTGGGTCGTGGGATGTACTCCAATAGACGTTGCCAAGGAAGCAATTTACTGCCTCGACCAAGACAAATGACGCTGACCCAATTGTCAGGGCCGCAGGCACCGTCGAACCCCATCGTTTGCTTTCCCAGAGACTAAGGCCCACACAGATGAGTGATACGGGCAATAGAATGCATTGAATAACCCATATGTGGCTTGGGTCCTGGGGGAAGTCGTCGTTGGGCGGAGGCACTGTCCGGTAGGTAGGATCCAGCGTGACTTTAATGTAGGCATCTTGGGCCGCTGAGTGTGTTGCTAAGCCGAGACAAAGGAGTAAAACAGAAAGACGTTGTAGTGCCATGTGGAAGATCGCGAGAGGTAAAGGTTAATTAGGGGAGATGGCAGAAATGAAAGGTTGCTTGCAACATCAGCAGTTTATAAGGAGGCTGTACTAAATTAGCTTCATTTGACTACCCATACTTTGGGTAGTTCGGGACCGATAAATTCTCAGATGACTTGGATTTATTTATCATCAACCGTCCTCGGGTGGCTCGGAAAAGCCCCCTTGACCAAGCACGGGCATCTAGTTTAGGTAGCTCGGCGCCGACGAGCTCTCAGATGACGCGCGCAAACTCGACTAGTTGGGTACAAGGTCGTCCCGGCGTGCAGTTTATCCCCGTCAACGCCTCGAGATAAAAATCCAAGCCGGAGGCCTCCGGTTGGTGAAGAATGTTATTAAAACGAGCAAAGATGTCTTCAATCGCCGAATCAATGTCTAAACCGTCGATGATGTCATCCTGGGGATCTAAGCTCCAAAGGCAACTGCAGAATTGGCCCGGCTCCGGCTTCGACTTACAAGTCGTCTTGGACTGGAAATTAGGGAACCCCCGTTTGAATCATTGATCCCCGAACAAAGTGTCATTTATCGGTATGTTTTCCATGGTTAGATATGTCTTACCATCACGATGAAGGCAAGGTTCTGGTTCAAGGAGATATCCAGGACACGTGTAGGACCACTCTCGCAATATCGTGCAGCCCAAGACCATATTAGAGCTCCAGAGAGGTATCCCACTAACCACAAATCGCTGTACTTTCTGCGCCCAAGCTTCTGCTATTCCAGAGTACCATGAGGAGTACCCACTGGACTGATTTGTAATGCCGCAAGAGATGGGACGTCTCACGTCATCTCCTTGCAGTTTTAGCATCCCTGGTAAACTTATTGAGCCCAGGTCAGTGCTAGACTGTCCACTTCCGTGGAAGATAATGGTGCCCTTTGATCCTAAGCCCAAAATAGTCTATTAAATTAATTAATAAGAATTAAATATATTATAAAAATAAGTCTAATTTTACAATTATAGTTTAAAATTAGAAATAAAAATACGCCTTGTTTTGATATAAAATAAATCTTATAATAATAATAAAGAGGCATAATTAGTTTAAAACCAGGAGCAGGCCCTATTTCAGTCTGTAATCCCTAAGTAGGATAGGATAGGTCAAAGGTTGGCTTAGCCCAAGGAACAAGCCAAGAACCTTTCCAATAAATAATTGGCATCTCTACACAGCTCGACTCAGCTCGATACACGTCGCTAGAATCCGGGTTAAGCATTAGGAATGCCGCGTAGAAAATAGTGCACAGCTGCAGCAAGTTTGCGAGTTTGCGTAGCCTCCCCTGGCGCACCTCACTCTGTAGTGTGCGGAACAGATTGGGCTGCTTTTCGAGGCTGCCGGCGAGGTCCCAAACGATCTGGGGTTCCACTGGATGAGTATCCGTATGTTGGTGACGGCCCGCATTATCTGTTATGCCATCACTTCCTGACCCATGTTGCCCTGCTGCTGCTACACTCCCATGCGCAGTCCCCTGTTGACGTTCTTGGTTCCCTCCTTTGTGGCCCTGCCTTCCACCGGCCGGACCGGAAATTGCCGCAAGCGGCACGGCTGGGGTTTTGGATTCTGCCTCTGTGTCGGTGCATTGCCAGGAGTCAACTACAGCTGCGACAACAGCAGCAACCTCGCCAGTGGCGACGTTATACCCCTCGGTAGGACCCTCGTACCAGCCACCACTAATCAAGAAATGGATAGCTACGTCAAGGATCAGAATTTGGGCCCACACCATGTTGACAGGGCGATATTTGACCATGGACAGAGCAATGATCCTCTCGATCTTGGCAGACCAGTCGCGGGGCTTGAAGTTGTGGAGGAGGGAGTCACAGTCGGGAAAGAGGACAATGTTGACATCACCGGTGTGCTGCCCGTCTTGCCGAATGATGATATTGTCCTGTTCCTTCTCGCCGAGAGAGTCGAAAACTTCCTTCGTCTCCTAGAACATCCAGCTCCACAAGAGGTACCGTGGTGACATGCCGACATAGTTGAATGAGTACCAAAATGTATCCTTGGACCAAACAGATTGCAGCCTGTCCAGGGCAAAGAGCCGCGTGATTTTCAAGTCAACATTGAAGGACCGCAGCGTCGACCCGACTTGCTGAGCGATAGCGTTGAGGAAAGGAGCAAAGGGGTAAATGATGATGCCCGATGGAAATCCCACTTCACAAGTTCCTAGGGAAGCGATGGTCAGAGCCGCCAGGATGGTAGGTAAATCGAGGCTAGTAGCTCTTTGCCATTGAACAAATGCTGTCTAAAGCGTCCATTAGATGACCAAGATTGGAACAGGTTCATCGCTATTATCAAGCGAGAGTTGGAACGTACCCTTTCTTTGGCCCGGTTTTTCTGTGGCCAGACCCCGTGTAGATTCCCGAGGTGTTTTGCACTGAGACCCCTTGTCGTTTTTTGTAGCTCCTTGGGCTCAAAGTCTTCCGAATCTTCCGATCTCCCCTCCGAAGAGTCATCCGATGCTTGGTCGTTACCAGGACCGGCAGGCTGATCCACTTCAAAGTCAGCATCGGCCGGAAGGGGTCTCGAGCAGCGACGCCTCTGCAGAAACCTCCCCCTTGATAATACATCCTTTCTGCTCCTCGAGACGCCTTACAATGAATTCCGTTTGCTCCTCACCGAATCTGTTCTGGTCTCATCGTTGAGATAAGGCTGTGTTAAGTAGCTTCAGTGGTGTTGAACGATAGCGCGCTCTGATTGGTCAGACCACCCCCACTCAAGGGGCTGTGCGCCGTTATATTACCAATGCCTCTATTTTCAGAAGAACAAGGCTCTTTCAACTACCGTTTTTCATGCTTCAAGGTGACCGCAGGCGCTCTCTACGACAAGTGGATAGAACATTCCATTAGTAGTATATTTTAAGCCGAAAGATAGCCGCCCATTGCTGGCCGATCCGGTGCCTCCCATCACGTTTGAAGCAAATGAGCCTTTGCTTATTTGGTGATAGATGGCAAGGATATCCCCTTCAAACCGGATTACTTTGCCAAGCTCGTCTAGTTTCAATGTCTTCATAGTGCCAAAGTCACTTACAGCGGTAAACCTTCGATTGCGGGTATCGATAGTCACCTTCTTGAACCCGAGTTGCAACGCTATGATGCCCAGATCGAAAAGTTCCACCCTCTGTATCGGCGCACCGATCGAGCTCGGGATCACATCGACGTCAGCATGTCGATATATCAGGCTACTCATTTCTCGGATCCCAAAGGCCGTTAGGAGCTGGGCCCACAAGGCTCTAGGACGGACCATAGGTTTCTAAGTGTGGGTAATTTTCCACAAGGCGAGAATAAAGTACAGTCTCCATGTGAGGTCTTTGCTAGTGACTGTAATATTCTGATCGCGAGTCATCTTTTGGAATCCATCCCTGGCCGCGCATCAGTCAACGTCGTCGCAAATGTATCTGACCAACGCTGGGCAAACAAACACTTACGACACCATGTTGAAAGAAAGGCTGTCCGTTTCCCGCATGGCTTGCCAACCCCAGCGCGGCTTGCCCTCGCACACCCGTCGCGGTGGCGACTTCAGCGAGTCAATAGCCAACAGCTCGGAAGTGTAAGCGGCCGTAAAAACCTCGGCGAAGGATAGGTTAAGCAAGGGATACTTGACACGAAGTTTGAAGAAACGCCAGTTGGGACGGAACTTGACGTGTTTTTGCTGACGGCCCGATTGCTTCGTATGTACATTTGCTAAGGGCTTCGGAAAACGCGAAATATTCGAGCAGAAATTGCAGGAAGGCTACGATAAAAGCCACCGAAGCGATGACGATGGCCCCGAGGCTAGCCGGTTGGCCTTGTCTTCGGCACTCGGGCCGCTGGACCCTTCTTCGCCAGAGGACATAGCAGGTGGATTCTGGAAGTAATAATGTAATTCCCTTAAGAAAGGACACGGTGCGCGCATGAGAAAACCATGACACGCATTTAAAGATGGCGGGAGTAGAGCACCTTTAAAGCCCTGCAATGGAAAAGCCTCACGATCAACCAAACATGATGGATTCCCACACTGATTCAAAAACGAAAAAAATCACCTAATATCAGTGGTCGTTATCTCTCGAATTCATGAGGAATGCGAGTAAAGGTGTGCCTATGGGCTGGCTGAATGGTACCTATGTCATTGGTGACATAGACAGTCTCACTTTTTCCTAACCGGGCTAAGCGAACCAGTACTAGAAAGCCTCCCTGCGGCTGATAAGTCACGAGGGTGTTGGCGAATATATTGGCGCAGGTATTGGCGAGGGGGCGGAGGCAGATCTCTGCGATTCGACATGCAATCGGCTTCCAGCCTTGGATTTCGCTCCCTGGAACGTATGACAATCGCGTGATCAAGTACGCCGCCATCTTCGCAGCGAGAACTGATGCGTAATATAACTCTACCCACAAAGAGGCTTCAGCTCAAATCGAGGAGTCATAATACTAAGACAGATTATTATTACTAAGTAGAAAAAGCGCAGGGCCTCCGTTGCGAGAAAGGGCCCTTGTAGCAAAGGCAAAAGGGGCTTTCCTATATAAGCTACCTTATAAAGTACTTTATAATTTATTTCAGTTTATAGTATTAACTTAAATAACTTCTTTTAGCTATGTCTTCTTAGCTATTTATTATAAGATAATAAGTTTTAATAATTAACATATATAATAAGCAAGTAAAATAAAGACCATAGCACATCCGCTGTTCGCTGGTAGCTGTACCGGCCACTCAAGCTAAGGTAACACCAAATGATAATTCATTCACCTTTCAAGCACCAAGGGTGCATTCCAAGTGCCCTGGTCTCGCGCCCAAGCCTGCGCTTTGAAACAATGGGTAACCAAAGGTGGATGCTGTCGAAATATATGTTAGCAATTTCCTCCATTTCCGCGGCTGAAACCCAGTTCATCGAGAAGCCTCTGCGGGATGGACACGAATGGGAGAGTCAGAAAATTACCCCTCTGCCGAAACATGGGATTTGTTGAGAAAGAAAGCGGAGCACGGCAGAGAAGCTCCCGGGTGGGGCATAGACGATTCGTGGGGAGACCAAGTGGCGATCCCCATGTCCAGATCAGCTTCCTCCACAGGCGACGAGACTGGCCGCGAGTTGCTTGAACTCGTCGCGGCGAGGTTACTAGCTGAGTTGCGTGTGGTCGTAACTAAAGAGCCGCTCCGAGAGGCCGTTTCAAGGGAAGCGACGCGCGTCCGTAACCAGTTGAACTCGTCGTTTTTCTCAGCAACGGACGAGTAGTCGTGCTCCCTGCCGCTTCGGCGACAGGTGCCGAGTTGTGGAAGCCCCTTGTCACATCTCCACTTCTGTTTACGGCAAACCTACTGTGGCTGCTATAGACCGGACATGGCTTGCGCGGGGTGAGACGGTGTCCAAGGGGATAAAATCGATAAAACGTCAATGGTCATGGGCTGGCGGAGGTGCGGGTGGGCACTTGAAAAGGCGCGGCCGAATGTGTCGAAGTGCGGCCACATGTCGGTCGCATCAACCGCATGCGTACCATCTGGACGAACGCCAAGAATAAGCAATGAGGGGCTCCATGATCCTTTACCACACTTTGGGGAATCGATGTCACAGAGATTGTGTGCTAGAGCCTTGGGATTACCTGGCACAACTATGTTGGATGCATAAGTCCTTTATGCATTTCTTCGATGCGAGCTTGCACAAGATAAGTCTGGTGGAGTATGGCTAGCTAGCTGAAAGGCTGTGGCTGGCTGATGGTCTGTGGCTTGGTATGGACATGAGTGAATGTGAGTGGTAGGGCTGGTCTGGGCCGTTCCTAGACTCAGCCATGTCTAAGACGGGATACACTCCAGGAGGGCCAAAAGGCTATTTGAAAGCCTATCAAGTCAAGGATAATACTAATCTTCAGCATATGGCTTGGATGCATGTGAAAATGGCTTCCCAACTAGAACCTTACATGCTAAATGGTAAGAAGCATGACCTCAAAAATGTATAAAAAGTCTCTCATGGCCCTCACCCAACTACTTCTCTGACAGGCATCGACAGCCTTGACAAATCTTTCACATAAAACCGATGACTTCTAAAATTATCGAAGGTGGCCTTGCCGCCTCCAAGTCGTTTTTTGCCATATTGAGTGCCTTCTTCCTCGCAATGCTTTCTTTCCTTGAGCCCGTCTTGAAATCTCTTTTTATTGGTTTCTGGAAGGTCGTCAACACCTTCATTCACTGGCATAAACTCCCCGCCTGGATCGGCATCTTCAACCTCCTCGCTTTGCGCTACGAGCTTCGCAAGAAGAACTTGTACGACACTTATCCTGACGCCGGATCTCAGGGTACGGTTGCATCATGCCCCATGAAGGACTCCAAGTTCATTTCTTCGCGAAATTCGAATGGCTATTTCAATGATCTTAGTGCACCCAAGATGGGATGTGTTGGAATGAGGTTCGGTCGCAATGTGCCGAGAGATCAAACCAAACCACCTAGCCATAAGGAGCTTCTCACGCCAAATCCGAGAGTCATCTCTGAGAGAATCCTTGCGCGGCCCGATGGCGAGTTCAAGCCTGCTGTCATTGTGAACTTGCTCGCTGCTGCTTGGATCCAGTTCCAGGTGCACGATTGGGCGCAGCACATGTTCGACACAAGAAAAGAGACTCACATTGACATTCCCTTGAACCCAGATGATGGATGGTCTGACAAGAAGATGACCGTTCCACGTACTAAAAAAGCCGATGATCTCTCTGAGCAGGATGGCGAAACACCAGCGTACGACAACGAGAACACACACTGGTGGGACGCCTCCCAGATCTATGGGTCTACCGAGGCCGAAACGAGAGAACTGCGAGCCAAGTGTGACGAGACTCATCCCGGACAGCTTGCAGTTACTGTTGGCGATGGAGAGCAGTTCTTACCCCGTGGAGAGGACAACATTCCCCTCACAGGGTTTCGTCAGAATTGGTGGCTTGGGCTTGAACTTTTGCACACACTCTTCGCCCTTGAGCATAATGCCATCGCTAAGCAGCTTCACCTTTCAAATCCTACCTGGTCAAGCGATCAGATCTTCGACACCGCTAGACTGGTCAACTGTGCGCTTATGGCTAAGATCCATACTGTTGAGTGGACGCCTGGTATTCTGCAACACCCCACCCTACAGATCGCCATGGATGCGAACTGGTGGGGGCTTCTTGGTGAAAAGGTGAGTCTAATAAGTCTTTGTTGTTCAAATAAGTCGTATTCAGTAGATGGAAAACTAACCGGGTTATCCTAGCTCTGGCACGTTTTTGGAAGGCCTTTTGGAAACAAGTCTGAGGTTCTTTCCGGCATTCCAGGCTCGGATGTGAACCACGATAAGGTTCCATACTGTCTCACCGAGGAGTTTGTGTCTGTCTACCGTCTCCATCCTCTCATCCCTGACAACATCGCCTTCTTCAACGTCAAGGACGGCCAACATGAGGGCACTCTCCCAATCAAGGAAGTAGCTTTCGAGTCCGCCCGCAAACCTCTAGAGGCAAAGGCTGAAGATAAGGAAGGAGATAACGGACGGTTGGGACTGGACTTTGCAGACGTTTTTTACTCCTTCGGCGTCAACTATCCAGGTGCCATACGTGCTCACAACATGCCCAACTTCCTCCGCGATTTGACTATCCCGAACGACAAGGATTTCCCCGAGGGCCGTCACTTGGACTTGGGTGCTATCGACATCCTTCGGGATCGTGAACGCGGCGTCCCTCGCTACAATGCCTTCCGTCGCCTGTTCCACATGGCCCCCGCCCGCACCTTTATCGAGCTCACTGGCGGGGATGAGAAGTTGGCTGCTGATCTGGACGAGGTCTACAACGGTGACATTGAGGCTGTAGACCTCCTTGTCGGCACTCTCAGCGAGCCTCTGCCTGAAGGTTTCGGTTTCAGTGACACCGCCTTCCGTGTGTTCATTCTGATGGCCAGTCGCCGTATCAAGTCTGACCGTTTCCTTGCCGGCGATGGTTGGTGCCCAGAGATTTACACCCATGAAGGTATCAACTGGGTGCAGAACAACACCATGAAAGATGTGCTCTGCAGGCATTTCCCTGAACTTTCTGGGCCACTGCATAATGTTAAGAATGTGAGCTGCGTTTCAAGTCTAATAAGATGCGTACTATTGCTAACTTGTATGACAGGCTTTTGCTCCCTGGGCAAAAATCGGTGAGACCGACAAATACATGGGCGTGGAGACAAACAAACCAGAGGACCTGGCTGCCGCGAGAGCCTCAGACAGGGTTTATTAGCCAGATACAAAACCCAAAGCGGGCTCTCTTGGAACGACTGCACGACCATGCGGAAAGGTATGATAGAAGAATAGCGACAACTGACCCCGACTCATTCGCATCCCTTGATGCATTTCCGCATGGCCTAGACACTTACAAACAGAATAGTCACAGCAATACAGAATGAGCTTCCTACCCTAGCTTTCCATCTGTTGTCCTTGCTTCATGGCAAGAGCTGCTTAGAAAATGCTACTCTGACCTTGTTATCGACCGAGAGTTTTGTTGACTTTGCCTATCAATAAGCACCTAAATCAGCCTTAAATCCGGTCCTTACAACATTCTGCATCCGATCAGCACCGATGTCCATCTTTTCCACTGTCTGGACCCATCGGATAAGACTCGACTCATTTTGATCATTATAAGTGGCATGAAAGTGTCGTGATATCTGGAAAGAGCCTCCGCAAGCCTCGCCAGGCTATGGGCAGTCGTAAGTGTCGTGTCGTTGTGATTATAGAAAAGTGCGATTGAGAGGTCCCACAAGATAAATATCAAAGGCGACTCGCGATCAGGCTCAAAACGGTGACCTGCGTTGGTACTTGTGGCGGCGCCCAGTTTCTTATCCCTCTCTATGACATTGGTTGAGGCTCCTCCAGGATCTAGCCTCGGGCTCCGTTCAATTGGCAGATTTTGCTGGCTCTTTATTTTCCCAACTAGCTCCACGACCAAGTTTTGCACTTGTCTTGTCTCTGTGGATCGGAGAGTGCTGGCAATCAGTGATCACGGAGCCCGCGGGCGGCCGCGGGAGCCCGTGGAAGGGCGACCACGCGATGACGCACCAGTGTTAGGGCCATCCCTGGCCATAATTCGGTTAATGTCACTAGTGAGATCTCAAGGCAACAGCGATCTCTTTAGTGCTCTGGTGCCTTTGCGTCGGGTTAGAGTTTAGACTCTCGTATTGCCAGGGTCGAAGTGCGACGCAGCCACGCGGTTCATGCGCGTACCAGCAAACCTAGGGGCCGGACTTGAGCCTCAAAACCCTCTTCCGGCGACGGAGATTAACCAAAACCTCCGTAGCCGTATCATGGCAATCAGGGGTAAAGAACCGTATATAAGTAGCCGTCTTGGCTGCTTTATCGCATAACCCTTAAACATAAACAATCTCATTATATCTATTTCATCATGGCCGGATTGGATTCTACTGTTGAATTGCCCGTAGCAAAGACTCGCCTACGCCGACTTGGTTGCCTGTACTGTCTTATTCCCCTGCTCAGTTGTATGAGAAGCGTTAACAAGCTTTAGTGAACTGTATCAATCCGCCCTGCACAATGTCCGACACTACTGCGGCACCACTGTCACTTGCCGCTATCTCCTCCCTCCATCATTGGCAAGTTTCGACATGCAAAAGGAAGTAGTGCGAAGGTTTGAAAATGCCGTCGCACAGACAATACTCCAGTTTCCGATGCTGCAAGTTGGGCTTGTCGGCGAGAGCACGAGAAGGCCCTCCTGGGTCTCGCTTCCGACGATTGATCTGGCCGATCACATCCAGTGGCATGTTCTCGCCGACTCAACGAGCTACGACGAGCAGTACAACGCAAATCTTCTATATCAGCTTGATGCCAAATTCGAACACCTGGAGACTAAACCCGGCTGGAGGCTGCTTCTCATGCGCACTGAAACAGACGGCTTCGTTGACGTCATGTTCATCTGGAATCACGCAAACTGCGATGGAATGAGCGGCAAGATTTTTCATCTCTCACTCTTGCAAAGTCTCAATCAACCCACCAACTGGGGTTCCTTTCTTCCGGACTCGAGCGCAATCCCGACTGCGTTGACCCCGCAAGATCTCCCTCTTCCCCAAGAGAAGTTGGCCAAACACCCCATAACTCTCGGGTTTGCTTTTTCACAAGTATGGCATACCTTCGGCCCATCGTTGCTCTCCTCCAAGTCGGCAAAGGCCACGTGGGCCCCTCTTCAACTCGGGTCATATGCTTCCCAAACAACTTCTTTCAACATCCAAAATGCAGCCCTTTGTCGTATTCTTGCCGCCTGTCGCCAGCATGATACCACTTTAACCGGCCTCCTTCACGGCATCATACTGGCATGTTTGGCCTGCTACGTCCCTGAAAACAAGGCCCGCGCTTTCACCGCCTCCACTGCAATGGACCAGCGGAGATTCATGTACCCAAGACAAGACAATGCAGCTGATTCCCAGCGTAGCGTACAGAACTGTGTGTCGACTATCCACCATACGTTTGACTGCGACCTGGTGTCGGATATTCGGGCCAAAGCCCGAGCCAACAATTGGGAAACCCAGCCTGCCCGTGATCTTGAGAAGGAGATATGGTCAGCATCAAGGATCGCCCGTGGGGATATCGAGGAAAGGTTGAACGCCGGCCTGAAAAACAACATTGTTGGCTTGATGAAGCTGGTGCATGACTGGCAGGAGTATCACGGAGATCAAGCAAAGAGGGATCGCGAGTTATCCTGGATTGTAACCAATCTCGGTGTTATTGATGGGGGAAGCGAGTCGGGGACAGATGTGCATGATGGGAATGAGAGGTGGTCTATAAATCAGGCGAACTTCGCCTTGAGCGCACACCTGGCGGGCCCATTCGTGCAGGTAAGTGCCCTGTCTGTCAAAGGCCATGATTTGTCTGTTAGCCTTTCCTGGCAAGATTCAAACGAGAGCAATGAAACTTGTGCTCGACTGGCTCAAGGTATGGAAGCCTGGTTGAGCTTTCTTGGACAAAGCGATATGTAGACCACCTTTCATTGCTTCTTTAACTCGAAACATGGGCATTGTAATAGATTGAGTGTTGAACCAATCTATCTTCGCTATTCCACAGAAAAACAAAATTTGAAACCTCGCAACAATTAACAGGCCCGCCTGTTAAAAATTTCGTCCTCCTCAAGCAGAACCACGGACAGCCCGAACCTTCTCGATAAGGAACTCAGGGGCAGGGCCACGAGCATCAGGACCATAAGCCAAGTGAGGTGCAGCAACAATCAAGCTACCTGTGCATACGAGGTCGCCTACGTTGCAGAAGACCTTGGTCCTGTCCGCAGGATAGTTTGGAATTCGGCCACGGTTCTGCAGGTTCTTGGTGTAGCCGAACAGAACAGTCCCGGCGATCTTGTCACGGATGGCCGAGTCGAGGTCCTCGATGGAGGCAGCTGCAAGTGCAGCACCCTGGCTGTAACCGCCGGCGATCAGAGTCGCGTCGGGGCACTTGGTGTTGGCCTGCTGGAAGAGGCCGAGCATCTCCCTGATTGCGGCGCTAGAGGTTCCGCGGGGGAGGGCATTATCCCCAAGAGTGGCTCGGTAGGCACCGCCAACGCCCTGGATCCAGACACCATCCTTGCCGAAGGCGGACTCAAGATTGGAGGCGATGCTAGGACCGAGAGTTCCCTATTGTATGTGTAAGAAGCGTGATGTTGTCATCAAAACAAATTCTACGAACCAAGTTGCCCGTCTCTGTTGAACCTCGGGCATAAATGAAGATGACATCGGCGCAGGAAGCGCTGTTGCCGTTGATCAGATCGTTACGAGTTGTTGTACCAAGCTGGCGTGCCTCAAGCTCCTGGGCAGAGTTAGAGGTGGGCAGAGCCGAGGCCGTGGCGGCGAGAATTGTAGTGAGAGCGAAGAACTTCATGGCGAGGCTGGTAAAGAGCGAAAAGTAAGTGGTGAAGAATAGAAGTGATTGTTGGCGAAGTGAAGATATGTGTGGTTGTCTGGTTCCGTTCCCAGTGGTCTGGGACAACGATATTTAAGCTTGAACAGATGAAACTATCATCGTCCGAGCTCTGAAGTTGAGCCTCGGCTCGCGATCCATTTCCTCGGTTTCTAACGTCGAGAGAGGGGCAGTTTTCATCAAAGGATATCAAAACTCTTGATACTGGACCATGCGCTCGCAGCTATGAGTCGTGATAGTTTCAGGCAAACTGCTCGCATCAGGAAACCTCCTCCGTGCCCCTCCCCGCAAGCTCTTCCGCTTCTGGTTGCAACCCGCGCCGATCGCTAAACCGGTAGGATGGAACGTTCCCCGCAAACATGAAAGAGCCCAATCAGCGAATCCGAATGTAAACTGTCACTTTGACAAGCGTGGTTTTGGTTTTAGAGATGAAACCCCAGAAAAGCCGCCTTGCCTGTTCTGTCACACCTTGCGAAGAGCGTCAGAGCGCGCATAGACACCACCTACATGATGGTGGAGAGGAATCAGGAGCTTTTACGGGTGCCTCTTTACGGCGATTGGAGGGTTTCGAGATCAACAGATCATGCCAAGCTTGGACTCGTTCATCCGCAAATCAGCGGCTCGGACATGTACCGACCTACCTGACCCTGCCGCTCATCATGGGTGGGTCAACCTACCTAACCTAGAGAAACACGGAGCATAGTTCGATTTGCTCAAATGGGAATTTCATTCGAGCAGTGCTTTTAGTGGGTAGAACTGTCCTTTGTCTTATGTAAGGCATGCTGGGATGGGGACGGTGGCGTGAGAATGAAGCCCAGGGTTTCATCCCTTTTTATCTCATTTCAGTAATAGAAAAGCATTCAGACTAATTATATCGCCTTTGGTTTTAGCTTTTTGGACCTCTGCACTGCCCCTTTCGCAATTGAACAAATCTTGTAACGGTTATGCCTTTAATGTCAGTCAGAGTGTTTTTTCCCCTTCCCTTTTTGTCCTGTGACTGTTTGTCGAGGCGAAAAGAAAAACTATTAAAGAAGTACACGTGGCCTTGGGTTACACTCTCATAGGGAAAATACCTGAACAAAGTGAGCAATATGATCAGGAAGCATCATTAAATTAATCAATACAGGGAATAAAGGGATATACATCTTATTGTCTGACATCCTGATGGGAGAGAAGGACAGAAAGGGTGTGAATTTCGTGCTTGTGACATGTTGCTTGATGTAGAGAGGCTTCGTCTGCCAGCCCGGACTGGCTTCTCGGTTGGTCATCAGCCATAAAATGCCTTGGAGAACGCCATCTCACTGCTCTAAACGTTCAAGGCATGACTGGGGTCTTCTTGGAAATACCAAGGCGAGGTAACTAGTGATCGCGCCGCACGACTCTGCCGATGCCTAATTCAGCACCGTGCCAATGATATGGCCGCTCTCAAACCCAGTTTGCCTCGGGCGGTGTCGGTGTGCGACTTCTGCCGTGGAAATGGATGACCGGGTCACACGTTAGGAGGCTGTGTGAATGTCTAGATGTATTCGTGACTTCTCGCCTGAAACGGCTTCCACGCTCGCTGGTCAAACTGGAGGAAGATGGGCTGAATTATTGGGTCCCAATGAGCCTGTAGACTGACTAGATGTTCTTTACCTCAGATGTTGCTATAAGGTTTTGGCTGTGACTTGGTGACGCTTCTGAATGAAATCATGAGCCACCATAACAAAGGACGCATGCTTTGACACGACATTGGGACATAATGCTATGATGTGTTGACAATGTGTTCTTTATTATAGTTGAAGCCGGCCCTTGATGGGTTAACTGAGCTAGAAGATCGAAGAGGGAGCAGATCTTGCGTGCGTCGTGTGCAGGCTTTCCGATAATGCCTCCAAGACCCAAGACCCCAACATTGACCCCGCTTCACTCATTATGATCCTCCTTGTTACGTCGGAGGTCATCGCAAACAATCCGAAAGAAGCATACCAGGTTCTAGGGGAGCCGGAGCTTGCGGGCCACATCACCACCTCTGGCCCGCACACTCGCTTCACCGTGTTCCGTGTCCCTTACGAAAATATGCTCTGTCCTCCCGGAGAGGGTGCACCTATCGTCGAGACAGCTTTCACCATGTCCGCAGCCCTCGTTGGTGCGATGGCTGTTGGTACAATGCGCGCAGCCTCGCCAAGTCTGACACGCGCGGTGGCTCCAAGCACATCATTCAGCACAAGAGTGTGGCTGACAAGCTCATCGACTGCAAGATGCGGATCGAAACGAGCCGTCTTCTGGTGTGGAAAGCGGTTTGTAAGCTTGATGACCCTGCGGTTAATTGGAAGGTGAAGCTCGAGATCTCGATGCAGGCCAAGATTTATTCGACAGATTGCGCTGTCGACTGTGTTGTGGATGCGATGAAGGCGGTTGGCATGAAGTCGTATTCAAAGGACATGTCGTTCCCCAGATTGCTGAACGAGGCTATGTACTACCCTTTGTTTGATGGGGGTAATATTGGGCTTCGTCGGCGGCAAATTCAGCGTCTCATGACTGAAGAGGAATACAAGCCATGGGAGGCAACCTACAGCTCTCGGGGAGTAGAGAAAGGGCGCTTGTAGGATCAGACAGTTATATTTATTATATACTTCTTGATGGAACAGGCTTTCAATAACTCTGACAATGGCGTATTTTCCACTCTCCGTGATACAGAATCGCCGACCGGGCACTATCAGATCCAAGGCCTTCATGACCCTAGTGTCCGGGGTACGCTCAGTCTCCTCCAACTCCTGGGCCAGGGCACCGATCCAGCCATCGATTTCCAGCCCACGGAGCCAGATTTCCTGCAGATAGTTGACGGTACCATATACTTCCTTCATCAACCCTCTTGCGGTGACATCCACTGGTGTAAACACAGAGTCTGCAAGCATTAAGCTGCACAATGCCTGGTGCGCCGGTTCCCAAAATTCGTACTCAGTGATAACTACTGAGCGCCACTGAAGGAAAGCTGTCAAGATTCCGTCGTAGGAGGTGTTAGGTGAGAGAGAGACTGAGAGATTGACGATTTTGTCAATGGGGATGGCAAGCATCTTGAGCTTTCGCCGTCTTGAAAAGATTGACACCGCAGCAGGCAGGCCTCTCGACGCGTCAAAGCTGTTCCAACACTGGGTACTCTTCTTTCAGGCTCTTGGTAGCCTGCAGTATAAGCTCCACGGCCGCGGTATACACTTTGAGTCTGGAAAAGCTGTAACTCACCGGAATGCGATTTCGCTCTTCAGGTTTCAAGAAGCCCAAGACTTCGTAGATCTTATCTCGAGGGTCCAGGCATTCGTGTAGTGATGTCAACCAGATGGCATACCCTAGACCAATGCCCAGCTTGATGTGACCATGTCGGAATAATTGCGGACCGTGGGAGCCCGATGCAACCGACATGATGATTCCCCTCTTCGTAGTATGAGTCCGGGGAGAGAATTCGGAATCCAAATGATGTCGGTGGTGCCGGAGAGCCGAAGATGTGAGAGTGAGCGCAGAGAGCGGTAACTTGGTGGGACCGCAATACACATCGACGGTTCGACCGTTGCACACCTCTTGGATAGTCCATAGGCAGAGTCTTCTAAAACTCGGAACGTCGGCTCGGATCTCGGGGCCGTGGGGCAATATAGGCAACATGGCCGAGTAAATTATAAAGCTCAATGATGCAAGACATGCACCTATGGCGATTGTAACTAGGGTCAATTTCTCTGGCCAACCCAGATCCCAGCATCGATGACGCGACCGCCTGGGTCGGAGATTCGACCGCTCCAGAGAGAAGTCTATCTCCATTTATGGCAGTACAGCCGAGGAATGAACCATAGCAATTGGAGCGCAAAATATTTACAAAGGAACAACATTCAATTATTCCAGCTATCATACTTAGGTGTCATCAATCCCGTCATCGTTGACCCATCTGCGGCATGGCTGTCACCATCTCGTTTCGGCCTGGTGTGATGGGGCATGATTCTACTCTAGGCCTGCCTCCATTAGTATATAAAAGCTTAGGATCTGCGTCGCAATATTGTGGAACAGTCGAAACCCTAGATGATACCTTTCATGATGCGGCTCCAACTAATCTCCCTCTTGACGTTTCTCGGCCCTCTTGTGGGTGCGAGCAGAGGCCCGTTCTTGGAAGAGACAGGTGATGGCTCTTGGGTCATTGGCAATGATCTATGGAATGTCACCCAAGGGCCTGTTTATGCCAAGAAACTCTTTTGGCAAGGGATCCCCGGGGCAGACTTGGTCGGGTCTGCCTCTGGCCACTATGTCGGATATGGTACGTCGTCTTGCTCTTCGGGAGTCTAAAGCTAATCTTGTTTCTGTAGACGGAGAGAGCAACCTTGTCTTCACTGACGCCAGAGTGGCAGCAAAAGGGACGCACTTTATTGATGTCAGCTTCGAAGCCACCGCTGGAGACCTCCACTGGGTCATCTTTGACGACCTCTCCGGAGCATATCAATACTTCGTCAACCGCGCCCTGCCCGATATTAGCATCTTCCGTACTCTTTGGAGGCTATCCCCAGACTACTTCACTCACGGGCGAACCCATCTCAAGGATGAGCCACTCCCCGACTTCTCGCTCTTTTCCACGGGCACCAACGTGCAAGATGAGACCTGGCAACTCGCCGATGGGTCATACATCACGAAGTATGACTGGTCCAATGCTGTCAGGGACCGCGACTTTTATGGGGTTTACGGCTCAAAAGTCGGTTCCTGGTGGATTCATCCTTCGACTGAGTACTACAACAGCGATCACCTCAGTCAAACCTTGACTGTTCACCGGGAGAGCAAGACTGGCGATGCAGTGCAGCTCAACGTCGTGCAAGACACTTCTCACTTCCGAGTTGGTCAAAAGACTTTCCAACCAGCCGGAAAGATCTGGGGTCCTTGGCTATGGTACCTGGTGAGTCTCCATTCTGCTGGCTCTGATGGACCAGTAAGATAACCCTAAGCAGAACAATGGCAGTCGAGTCGACGCTGCACACAAACGGCAGAAGGAGCTTCGGCACTTCCCATACAACTGGCTTGACAACACGGCCTATAGTGCGAGAGGCGGCGTGCAAGGAACCCTTCGCCTTTCTGACGGTCGCCCAGCTTCCAATGCAGCCGTCTTCCTCGGCGACACTGACACTTCTATTCGGCCATCTGTTCAGGGAAGCAACTACTACTATACTACTTACACCAACGATAAAGGTCGATTCTCGTTCGATGACATCCGAACCGGGTCCTACGGTCTCTATGCCTGGTCAAACGGAGGAAAGCTCGCTGATGTCTACACCAACTTCACCAAGTCAGATATCACTATCACCAAGGACAAGACCCTGAACTTGGGCCAATTGAACTGGAAAGTGAAGGATAGAGCTAAGCGGATCTGGCAAGTCGGGGCCTTTGACAAAACGGCGCGAGGATTCAAGAACGGAGGGGTTCCATACCAACATGGCGTGGCCGAGGATAGCCCTGCCAACTTGACATTTACCATCGGCAAATCTCAAGACTCAGACTGGTACTACGCATCCTCCGCGATCGGAACGTGGACCATCGAGTTCGAGATCTCAAAGGAGGACCTTGCAGCCAACAAGGCAGCGCTGCTGAGCGTTTCACTCGCTGGATACTCACAAAGCGCAGCACTCGACATAGACGTCAACGGGAAAGTCTACGGCTCGTTGAGCAAGAACGTCTTGACGAGTGACCCTGCCCTCTACCGGTCCGGCAAGACCAGTGGCGAATGGCGCTTCGTTCAGTACGAGATTGAGCCAGACGCGTTGAAGGAGGGCGTCAATACGGCTGGGTTTACTGTCACGCGGTATACCAAGTGGAGAGGCTTTCTGTGGGATAGCATTATCTTGGAGTGGGTGTGAGAAGATAAGGTCGGAGTGGACGTCAAGATGAGACTTAAGCGGCGCGTAAATCACATCTCTCAAAAAGACATTCTTGGGCCTCTTCCAACTTCAGAACTAGATAAAGCAGACTATAGTGATGACTAGAGTCATCTAAGGCCTTTTCTCAGGAACATGACGCTTCGAGAGTGCCTTATTCCCATTTCATACTTCGTCGTGCCACCAGCTTCCCATGATAGTCCATGCGCTGGAACGATGACAAGGCAGCTTATCAGGGAGCGTTACACCACGGTCAATCCAGCGCTACACCCATGCCTGAAAACTTGGGACGTAGCTAATCCCACTCGATTTCGGCGGTAACGCTGGCCGAGGGCTAATCCACGAAGGGCATCGCGGTAACGCGCCCCATTATTTGGCCAGGGCTCATCGAGAAGATATCTAAAAGACGTGCCCAGCTGGTACCAAACCGGCACCAAAGGCCAAATCAGAGCTTGAGGTTATATATTTCCAAGGTAGCCTAAGTAACAATCTCGATCCCCAGTAAGATTAACATGGAGCGGCAATAAGTGAAGTATCCCGGTTATTCCCAGCATTTACATTGCCCCATCACACCCCGACGCTCTCGCGCTGGTAGGGATAGTAGGCGGACGACAAGGGGTGCCGCATAGCCACTGTGCTATGCCTGCAGGGTGGAATAGAGGAAATTCGCCCTCCAACCACATTAAGCTCCGCGCTTTGGTGGCGGCGGCAGTGTCGCAATATGTTTCACAGTCTGCTTGGCCAAGGCTGCATGAGAAGTTCAAGCCATGCAACCGGACCAGGGGCCAAATCCGCTAAAAAGCCGCACGCCCCCTAATTCTCCTGCCTATTCTAAATATTCCTGTCATTTTTGACGGCAAAGCGAGCCAAGGCGTCGACCATGGCGGAAGTCACCTGACTGGTGATCGGCGTCGTCGGCCTGGCTGGTAGCTTCAGCAGTTGCATCGATTTATCTTCTTACTTCTTATCTGTACAGTCTTTCAGCCGAGACTTCGAGATCTCGATCATCAAGCTCGACATTGAGAAGGCTCTTCTTCTGCAATGGTCCGAAAGGGTTAGACTCCTGAAACAGAATTACGATCGACGCCTAGACGACGCAGCAACACAGAAGACTATCTCTGGCATTTTATCGGGTACCAAACTCCTCGTTGGCGAGAGTGAATCATTTGAAGCCAAGTATGGGCTGAAGAAAGAGATGCGAGGACAGGAGCCGAACCCAATGCCGGTTACGCACTGCATCAGCGCCACTCGCATGCAGCGATTCATGGATGACTTCAAAGCTTTAAAGATCCAAACAAAGGCGAGACAGGAGGCCACGCATTCTCGAAAGAAGTTCCGCTGGGCAGTCATGGACAGGGAAAAATTCGATAGGCTTATTCAAGACCTATCGCATTTCGTCTCAAAACTTGATCAGGTGATCCCGGACCTTGAGACCTACAGTTCCAACGACATTGGCCACTCCACGTCAATGCTGAGAGAAGAGATCCAAGAAATTCGTGATGTCGACCAGCTGCGACTTCTCCGAGATGCCACAGCAGACACCCGGAAAGTGTTTTCGAGCCTCGCTGATGAGCGACTTATTACTGTCTGTCGACAACTGGTGGTGGATTGCATCTGGTTTCGAGCCATGGAGGATCGAATTGACAATGTCTCCCCACCGCACTCCCAAACGCTCAGATGGGTCCTGGAGCCCCTCCGTGCCAACATGAAATGGGATAACCTCTCGCATTGGCCCAAAACTGGTTCTGGGGCTTACTGGGTCTCTGGCAAGGCCGGGAGTGGCAAATCGACGCTTATGAAGCATCTCTACAATGACCCTGCGACGTCTCAGCTTCTGTCAATTTGGGCTGGCCACTCCCCTCTAACTATTGGTTCATTCTTCTTCTGGAATCTTGGCGCCCCAGAACAAAAGTCTCAGCACGGCCTCTCCCGCGCCCTGCTACATTGTATCATCGCAGCCGACCAAACGCGTATCCCGGCGCTGCTTCCGAGAATGTGGCGGCAAGTCTATTTGGGCCACCATGAAGAGTTGGCAGCACCATCGGCTGTTGAGCTGGCGGTTGCGTTTGATACACTAGCTAGGGTCTTGAGACGAGACGCCGGTTCTGCTTTTTCATCGATGGCCTTGATGAGTACTCCGGGAAATACCAGGACGGCATCGCCTTTGTCAAAAAACTGCATAGCAACCCCAAGGTCAAGGTTGTCGTGTCAAGCCGGCCCATCCCTCCCTGTATTGATGCTTTCTCTTTGTGGCCGAAACTGCGGCTTCAAGACCTCACTGTGAAGGACATTTCTCGATACGTAGACGACACTCTGGGAAGCCATCCGTATATGAAGACACTGAGGAGCATAAGCCCAATCGGGGCGGATTCTGTTCTGAAGGATCTTATAAACAAGGCGAGTGGTGTATTTCTTTGGGTTGTCGTCGCCAGCTGGTCTCTTCTCGATGGCTTTACCGCATTCGATCGCGTGGAAGAACTCAGGGAGAGGGTGCAACAGTTGCCCCCGGAACTGGAAGATCTCTTCCAGCACATGCTCGGCCAGGTTGAGGGGCGATACCACAGTCAGGCAGCGAAGATGCTCAGAGTGAGCTGTGGGAGCCAAGTCGCCGCTCGTATCGAAGCCGACATGGAGAACACAGCCGTCTGCACCCTGGGCTTGGCGATTCTCGATAATGCCGGCATGAGTTTGGCCGACGCGGCATTTGCGGATATGCCTGTTGAGGAAATGGCAGCGAAATGCACAGTTCTTGAGAGTCGATTGCGGAGTCGATGTGGTGGGTTGCTCGAAGTCCAACCAAGAACTTCTGGCAACACACGTATCTGCTTTTGCCGGCAGGGTTCGCACGATTGTTTAGTCGACTCCACAGTTGTCTTCATGCACCGAACAGTATTCGAGTTTCTGGATACACCTGGCGTATGGGACCTGGATTGTCTCCGGATCCAGAATGACACTTTCGACGCGGATGCAGCTCTCTCACTCATGTCACTACACCAAGCACGATTGTCATTTCGCTCCCGGGCATACTACCTCACAAACGCAATATATTACGGCCAAGTCGCAGATCAATTTTCTCCCGACTGCGCCTTGCTGGTATTCCAACACCTCGAACGACTTATCTCTCAGCTCCCAGCCAGCATCGGTAACTCGACATTTCGGACAATAGATCTAATTGAGAGGCTGGGACTGTATGAAGATTCTACGACTCTCTTTTTGGTTGAAGCGGGTATGATAAATGCTTTGCAGCTCGATCTCAAATTGCGAGGACAGACAGTCATGGACCTAGGGAGGCGGCTACGCTTACCCATTCTCTCCCATGCCTTGAGTCGGACTTTGCTTACGCCGTTCATGCTTCATCCCAGGATGGCCTACAAATGGTGTATCTCAAAGGACACGGTGTGCTTTCTTCTATCCCAAGGCTTCAATCCCAACGAACACTTTAAGAATTCAGAGGGGCAGCGAAGCACTCCGTGGAAGTCCTGGCTTGACGCTCTGCGGAACTTGAACTGCGAAGAGAGTCCCGAGGGACGACAAGAGCGTGACAAGGCAGTTGTGATCGATACTGTGGGGATCACGGAGGAATTCATAATGAAGGGCGCAGACCTAGGATTGACCAAATATGGGTCCAACGTGGTGGACCTTCGGTATTTTATCAACGCTGCGCCATCGGCGAAGAGCACCAAGGTCAAGGCTGAATGTGGGCAACGTTTGCGAGATGCCATACAGAGCAGGAGAACTGGGCTGGACAAAAAGCGGAAGATGGAGTCGGAGGAGCCGGGTCCGATCAAACGGCTTCGGAAATGAGGCGGACCCGGCCGGATCCGGAAGAGGACGCCCGTCGATACGTCTTTGTCTTAGACCCCGAAGGCCGCAGCCGCATAAGTAATGGTTGAATAACACTCGGGCCCCAGTAGCCTGCTGGTCCTCTGAATTGAGAGCTGACCTGCGGCGGTGTGTTGCGTTGTCTTATGATTTTGATATAACACTGATATTTCATACTACTAACTCGGGCTATGGGCTAGTGCTCCCGTGTATGAGTTAAAAGTTACTACTACGCTAAAAAGCATAGCACGCTATTTTAGTTAGTAGTACTTCTCTTATTATAACATATATAATAAGCAAGTAAAATAAAAATCCCTTAATTTATACCTTCTCTATTAAATTAATTAATTCTTAATTACCTAGTGTATTATAGTCTAATAGAGAGGCTAGAATACTTCTAGCCCTCTAGGCCCTTTAAAATAACCTAAAATTAAAGCTCTAATATGCTATAGAAATGTATGTAATTAACCTAATAATACTTTATTATTAATAAAAGGGTATTAAATCTTGATATAATATTATCTAGAAATTATATAAGTTATTTAATCTAAAAGAATAAATCTCTATTTATATTATTTTAACTTAGATTTATAAGGATTTTTCTCTTAGCTATATAATATTAAAAATATAATTAATTAATTACTTATTAATTATAATATATTATAAATTAGTATATATTAAGCTCTAAACTTTTTTAAGTAATACTTAAAGCTTAAAATATTTTTTTTATAAATATAATTCCTAAAAAACTAAAGATAAACATTTAATAATTATTAATATTTAATTTAAGTTTATAATAAATATAATTATAAAATATAATATTTAATTAAATAATATTTATAATTTTAATAAGATTAAATATTTATTAATATAATAATAAATAAAATAATTATTATAATCTTAAAAAATATTTAAAGCTAAAATTAATATAACTTAGAAACTAAGAATAAATTATAATAATTTAAGTAATTAATATAAAAAACTAAGTAATTAAATTATTTATATTAATATAAGCTAATATTATTATTTAATTAATATTAAAAAAATACTCTCTTAGGTAATTAAATAACTATAATAACTTAAAATAATTAAATTAATAATAAAATTAAGTTTAAATAATTTAAATATTTTAATTAATATATAATTAATTAAGTAATTAATTAATATTTGTAATTTATTAAGTTTTAATAAGTATAAATATTATTAATTTATTAAATTTAAGGAATATTATAAAAAAAAGGTATTTAATTTTATATATTATTTTATTTATTTTAATCTCTTAATACTAAGTATTTTAATATATATAAAAAGACTTATAAATATAAAATATTTAATTAAATATTTTATAATTTATATTTTTAAAATTAAATTTTTTTTTAGCTTTTTATATTATATATAAGGCTATTATAATAAAAAGTAATATTAAAAAGGCTTTTAAAGGAATTAATTTAATATTTTTTAACTTAGAAATTATAATTTTAAAGCTTAATATATAATTATAAACTTTTATACTTACTAAGAATAAAGCTAAGTCTTAAACCGCTTAGGTCTTAAGGACCCTAAGGATTATAGTTAAGGCTAGATCTTAATTTAAATACCTTAAAAATATATTAAAAGGCCTTAAAATAATTTCTTAGAGTTAAGCCTTAAAGCCCTAAGGTCTCTTAAGAAAAATATAATAATAAGTATAGATTAAGTTGTTTTATTAATTATTAAAAATAAAGATTTTTAAGAAGTAAATTAAATATTTAATTTATATTAAAAAATAAAAAATACTTAATTATAAAAACAATAAGTTATAATAATAAAAGAAAAAAAAAATCAATTAATTAATTAATTAAATATTAATATATAAATAATAATATATATATATAGTAAGTATAATACTTATCTAAGTATAATATTTTAGAATTTCTTAATATTTATATCTTATTTTAAAATTAGTTTAAAAAAATCTTAAAAATTCTAACTAAGCCTAATATAGCTATAATTTCTAGAATATACTTATTAGCTTATAATAAGTAAATAGTAATCTTTTTTAAACTTTTTAAAAAATTATTTAATATATTTATTAATAAAATATATTTATATTATATTTTTAAAGTTTTTTCTTTTTTAAAAATTAATTAGATTTTTTAGAATTTTAATAAAAATACTATATAGTTTTCTTTTTTATTATAAAATAAAAACTATAACTTTTAAGTTAATAGCTATTTTATAGCTATTTTTAGAAATATTAAGATTTAGCTTTTTAAGTATATCGTCATCCTCAATATGCTCGTCTTTGACGACGCGCTCTTGTTTGATTGCCCGCTTTATTGTCGATAGAGGCGTGGTTGGTTCCTGCTTCATACCTTCTGACTTCACAGTCATAGTACGCTCTTCTTTGACAGCTGGAAGGCGTGCTTTTGGGCGAGTGGCCTTTTTCTTCTTGGGAGTTGGCGAGTATGTCTCTGAGTCAGCATCTGACATGACCTTGCAGCCCCTCTTGGTCCTAGGCTTTGGTGGCGTCTCCAAAGGGTCAAGTTCAAAGAAACGCCAGAAGCTCAGAGAGCCTTAGAGCTCCTGATGGCCTTGTCAAATTTGGTAGAAGTCTGGCGCAAGAGGTCGTAGAGTCTAGTAGTTGTGTAAGCCCTTTCGGGCAGTCGTGCTGGTCCAGGCGCACTGCCACCTTTCTCGACGGAGAAGACAACTTCCCACGCATGCTTGCTCTGCTCTAGATCTAGTTGCTTGACTAGATAACGCACCATCGTCTCATGAGTCCCGTGGTCGCGATGGAGGGCAACTGAAACATTGCCAATGCACTTCCGTACGGCTTTCGGCGCGCTGCTGTACTCAATGATCTTAATGTCGCCAATATATTCATAGGCTCCAGCACCAACTCAGAATGTAGCTTGAACCCCAATAGCAATTGGGTCTTTGCGGCCCGTGTGAAGGGTTCTAATAGTGTAAATTACAGCTACATAGTCCTCGTGCGTTTTACATACGAGCTGAGGAAAAAAGAAAGAAAAAAGAGAGAAGGACAAAAAGTCCTTCAACAAAATAACTAAGTCGTCACTAAAGTAACAATGCTCAGGCCAGTAAGAGGACAAGGCACTGTCTTGTCCAGCAGGGCCTAGCCCGTTACAGCCCGTATTGGCAATGCTTTCTTGACGCCTAGCCATTGCGTCAAGCGTGGCTTTTTCGATACCAGCTGGGAGTGAAGTCGAGCAATTGGAAGGAATAATCGTTGATGATAGTTTGCGGTGCTCGTTGGGGCGAGAAGTAGGGACGGCAGTAGGAGTAGGGGCATATTCATCGTCGTCCTCCATATGATCAACACAATCAGTGATCGGTTTGAACTGTTGTCCACAATGGGGGCAGCAAACTGCACGGGGGATCTTAGCTTGGAAGCTGGCATGCCTGCCTCCCCCAAAAGAACAGAATGGAGTCAAATTAGAAGGCATAATGGCTTGTGTAAAAGAGATAGAAGGTTTGCCTGTAGATAAGAATGGGAGGAAGAGTGATTCCAGTTCAAGGTCAAGTATAAGAAGAAGAGCACTCTCTTATAGTAGAGATGAGAATGGTAGTTTGTATATATGAAGCCGGTACAGTATGGTTACATACAGAGAGAATATTACCATATCAACTGGCAATTGTAGATCTGGGGTTGACTGGAGAACGGTAAATTGCGAATGGAATCATACGAGCAATACTGCCGTAGTGCCACTGCCTCAGCTCTGGCACTTGGCTGCTTTGGGAGCAACGTATGTGGCCAAGAGTCATATTTATCTAAGCAGGAATGGGCTCACACGCCAGGGTCGACCTAAGAGACAATTGGCAAGGATCTGTGAGGCCAGGGGGGTTATGACCAGTTGATCCCTCCAGCCTTCCGTACTTATGCCCCTGCGTTCCCAACAAGACCGACTGCCGAGCACGAACAGTGGGGAAATCGCCAAAGGAATGCCAACTGCTAAATGAGCAACTAATGACAATATTGGGCTTGTCAGCGGCAAAGATCCGTCCGCTATCAAGTCAGGTGCCATTGGGCGAGTCCCGCATCATCGGAGCGGCAGTTGTAACTTCACCAACAGGTACTGATATGTGGGGCGGATGCAGTGTGCCATGTGAGTCGGGTGTACTGGGAGGCTTTGGAGAAACACAAACGCGTGTCTCAGAATGCTCGTACTTGGCTCCACGATCGTTACATGAGTTCTTACTCAGTTAGGTCGATTAAGGGCCAAATACCTCCATTTCCCTTCTAGTCAAATAGCGGGTCGGTAATCCCTTAACTCGAGGTACATCAATTTCCGGGGATAATCTACAGCGAAAAAAGTTCTCTTTTAAACTGCCCGTTTTAGTAGGACTTCCGGGATTCTAAGCATTCACCATTAGAATTTCCAGCTGAGTGTATAGGGCGCAAGAGAAGCCTTGTCGCACCAATGTGTACACAAATGCCGCATGGATACGGCAAACAAGAGTCACAAGACCAGCCGACATCACACCTCCTTCCGCCCCATGGGCCGCTGCCGGAAATCTCAAGCTGCCAAGGTAACTATTGCGGCATCCAGAGATTCAAGCAGACAGGATAGAGACGACTCCCGAACCTGTCGCCTATTTGGGCTCGGATGATACACCAAAGACCAGCCGCCGAATCCGTGATCTTGGCAGGAACAAGTCTCCTGGAAGTCGAAAACGATATTCTGTGATAGCTAGAGACTTTAAGCCTAAGAAAAGAAGAGCGATTCCTAACCCTAACAGACGGTGTATGACACTCGGCGAGGCTCTTATACAAGATAAAGCTATTCCCGAAGTTGGAAATCAAGGACCGTCTATTTTGGTGGATTCTGAATCGGAGGAGGTGGTGGTCTCAGGCACGGAGACAGCTTCAGAGATTGAGGTCACGGCCGCACCTGAATCTCCTCAAATAACCACCAGGTCTGGGCGGCTTATAAAGAATCCTAAATAGGAGTAAATACTTCAATTCTCTACAGAATAATATTTTTTTTTTTATTTATAGACTCAAAATTGGATTAAAATCGAGTTCGTATAAAATGTACCTTTTTGGTGGGAACCCGATTTTTTGGTGACCGAAAGGGGGTGCGACCGAAAGGGGGGTGGTGCATGGTACTATCCTCTCTACTACAGCCTAAACCGGCAAGACCTCCATATCGGGCTCCCCACGAAGAACATCTCGGACTTGCTTTTATGACCGGGCTTCCTAACACTTAAACTTTATCCCAATTCGCGCAGATTATTGCCCGGTCTTCGGTATATCCAGTTGGCCGAGCTTACCAATCGGTCCATGGATTACATATCACTTCAGCAAGGAAAGCATCTATATATCTCAGCCACACCTACTCGAATCTCGCATCTTTCAACCCACTATACACCTCTCATCACGATAACGCCAACAACTTCCAGCATTCCATCACGTACCCACACAAAATGTCGCAGAATCAAGCAGCTTGGATCCTGACCCCTAAGGCTAACCCTTTGGTGGTCCAAGATGCGCCGATGCCCAGGGCTGGGCCTGGAGAGGTGGTGATTAGATCCGAAGTTATTGCCCTGGTATTACCAGACCCAAAGTGAATACGGCAACACAGAACGATACGCTAACCCTTTTGTCAGAATCCAGTTGATCACTACGTTCAGTAAGGTTTCTAACACCGCTACCTCTAGAATTGGGTACTTATCATTACTGCCTGTGCTAGGGATTGGGATATTTTCAACACGAAGTACCCTTTTATTCTTGGCGCAGATGTCGGCGGTCGCATTGAAGAAGTTGGAGAAGGTGTCAATCATCTGCACAAGGGGCAGAGGGTCATCGGGTAATCACATCGATCTTCCCTGAGCCCTATCATATTTGGTTTAGGAAGTAGGCCGCTAACAAATCATCGCCCTCCATCAGATATTGCATGGGCCTCGGCGTCAACGATTCTCGATTTGGCGCGTTTCAGAAGTACCCCTTGGTGCACGAGGGCCTTGTCAGTCCCGTCCCTGACACGATGAGCCTAACTCAGGCCGTGGCCTTGCCACTTGCCATCACAACCGCCTCTGTGAGTCTCTATCACTCTGACCATCTTGCCCTTCCTCTGCCCCAGAGATCGCCGGTTGAATCCGGAAAGACCTTGTTCATCTGGGGCGGCGCATCTAGTGTTGGTGGTACAGCTATACAGCTGGCTAGAGCCTCGGGCCTCAGGGTTGTTTCCACAGCCTCGGTCCATAACCACGAGCTCGTCCGATCCCTGGGTGCATCTGTCATTCTTGACTATAAGTCGCCTACTATAGTAGATGACGCAGTAGCCGCGCTGGCGGGCTGCGATCTCGTTGGGTGTTACGATGCTATCTCGGAGCCGGCATCCCTAACGCCTCTTGGTGCCATTCTCGATCGAATCGGGCCTAAGAAGGTTTGTGTGGTTGCGACCCCTAGGGAAGCACTCTCCTCGAACATGAAATGGACTTTGTGTAAGTATCCACATTCATGGATCTGTTACCCATCGCCGCAAATCCGAACTCATGTCTAACGTCAAATTATAGCTCTTGCTTTTGAGATTATGAACGATAATGGAAGGCATTTGGTTGATCATATCTGGCACAAGTTTGTTCCAGAAGCACTGGCTGATGGCCAACTGCGACCTAACCCTGAGACCCTTGTTGTTGGAAAAGGCCTTGAAAGTATTCAAAATGGCATGGATAAACTGAAAATGGGTGTCTCTGCTCGAAAGCTTGTGGTTGAGATATAATGGGGGTTTGTGGCTCCGATGCAAGTCTTTGCGGCTTGACCGTGCCATTACATAAACTGCGATATAAACTGCGATATACAACTTAGAACCTTGTGGTTAAACAGAAGATGGTTTCTGCGATTATTACTTCGCGCCTTTCTGATGACATTTTCACATTTAGCCCCCCCTCTTCAAGCCGAGGCTTGTTTGCTGCCGCTCCATCGACCCGCCTCTTAAGCTCGCTATCAGCCAGTTCCCCTCTTCCACATCGTTTCTTCCCCCCCGTAGTGATCCTTTTTCTTTCAACACAATCTTCTTTTTCTTCCCTATCATAGTCATGACTGGTCAAGATATTTAGTCTATGGCTATTAGCCCTGCTACAGAGTACGATAACCTAGGTGACTTTGGTCGCCCTATTACTACCTCTAATCATTACGCTTAAATCTAGTTCAACCGCGGTCTCATCTAGGCTTATTCCTTTCATTATAAGGAGGCAACCTTCTGCTTTAAGGAGGTTATTACCTATGACCTTATCTATGCTATGGGATACTAAGGCGCTGCCTATGCTTTAGGCCTAAATTATAATAAGGTCTAATAAGCCCTTAATATAAATAAACTAAAAGATTCTCTCGCTAAATACTACGTAATAGCTATAAAAGCTAGCGAGATAACTATTAGTATATCGCCTATAGAGAAGGCCTTAGTCAATGTGATCTAATTATAATTTCTTGCCGCTAAAATACCTAATAATGATTTTACATTGCCTATTAAGGTATATATAAAGCGCATAAAGGCTATCTAGCATAATTTTAGTACTAATAATTTTAATATTACTACCCTTATTATTAATGTTTTAATAAATATAGCTCTATAATAGCTATTTAAGCTGTAAAATAAATAACTAAACTTAAATATATCTATTCTTAAGGTTAAAGAGATTTTAAATCATAGCGCTAAGATTCTTAGTATTAATAGCCATCTTAGAATATTATATATATTTATTTACTTAATAGAGATATTAATTATACCTAAGACTGCTATTAAGGCAAGTAATAGGCTCTAATATCTTATCTCTAACGCGGCATATCTATAATATATACCTAGTTATATTAATATATTTATTAGGGATTATTAGAATATTATAGTAGCTAATATAACAGCTATAATTATAAATAATAAGTACTTCTTTAAGTAGCGCCCAGATACTATATCTTCTATAATATTTATTACCTTTATAACTATTATTTATTAATATATACCGTAATAATATATAGATAGGCGACTAAGGCCTTAGCGGCTTTAAGCTATATAGAAGTAACTATTATTAAAGTGCTGTTAAATTGCGCAGTAATGCTAGGTATGATTGATAAAATCAAGGTTGATATTGTTATTATTATAGTTAGAACTCCCTAGGGGTTTATATCCTATGCGATTCTATCTAGGACTTTTAATCTATAACGTTGTGATATAACCCTGAAGTAAAGGGGAGGCTCCTAATTATTCCAATACTAAAGAGCTCTTAAATACTAAGTCGCCGCCTATGGCTGACTAGCCTAAATTATTTCTATCTATTTATATTTATATATTAATGTATTTTAATATATAAAAGAAGCTTAAGGAGCTCCCTCTTCTAACTAAAATAGTTCTTTACTCTATTCTTACCGCAAATATATATTATAATAAAGCTATTACATAAGCTATTATTAGTAATATTAAAGAGGTAAAGAAAGAAAAGGCCTTAATCTAATATAAAGCTATATATATTCCCGAGTTATATCTTAACTTCCCTAATAAGGTTATTAAGATTTTTTATTTAATTTTATATAATATAATATATTTATAATTAGCTTTTTTATTATATTATTTTATTATTATATTTTTATTATAAGGTAAATTATATTTCTTTTTAAAAAAGATTAATTTCCTAGTTTTTTTTTAATTAAATATATTTTATTATTTTATTTCTAATAAATTTAAGTTATATTTATATTTCTTAATATAGATTTTATAATTAATTACTAATAAAGATTACTTTAAGATTAATTATTATATTTTTTATTTATTAATAAATATCTAAGATAAATTTAAAACTAATATATATTAATATAGTTTTTATACTTTTATTTATAACTATATTATATGCTAACTAAGTACTTAATAGCTTCTTAATTTAATTAACTTATTTATAATTAATATAATATTAGAAGTATTTTTTTAGTATTTAATTTATATATTTAGTATGTTTATTTATTTCTTTATAATATATAATAAAGACTTTATAATTAATTCCTAAGTATTTTATAAGGCTTTTTTAAAATTTAAAAGCAAATAATAATTTTTAATTTATTATAATATTAAGTAATATCCCATAGATTTTTATAATATAAAAGTAAAAAAGGTAAGTGAATTTTTTAGCTATTATTAATTATCTATCCCCCCAATACATGCAGACCTCTACTATAATTACAACGAGGGGTTATTATTACGACCTAATATATACCCATTATATACACAAACGAGACCCCATAACTCCCCAACTAATCAAACGGGTGATCACTCTTAACACTAACCGATCACGGTGATCACTTATATAATCACTCTAATTACTAAAGCGATCACAGTGATCATAGACCCTAAGTAGGGTGATTACTACTAATATCTTAAATATATATAGAATATACTTATTATACTTTCTTATATAGTAGCTACCTTAGCTATTAATATAACTTAGTTATACTTAATACCTTTAAGTATATTACTAAATATAACTTATACTCTCTGCCTTAGAGTATACCTCGTAATCCTCTGCTAATATAAACCTAGTATAACTAGTTTATCCCTTAGGAAATACCCTCTTATCATATATTAATAGCTCTTATTTAGTAGATTACCTAGCGTTACCCTAAGTAATACTATATTATCGCTAATATATCTAATAATAATACTCCTAGTACCCTAAGTACTAGCCAGGGTTAGCTACCTATATATAATATACCCCCTAGCACCGCAGAAATAATTACTAAGATTTATTAGCTCCGCGCTATGATTAACCAACTTAGGGGATAAGTATAATAATAGGCTATATTACTACTACTACCGCCGGTAATTAACTCTATGCCCACGAGGGATATTAGAGAAGCGATTAAACCGCCTAAGCTAGCACTATTTAACGGAGATACTAGGGATATTATTCTATTCTTAACCCGCTATAAGGGATACTTTGAACTTTTTTTAATTAAACTCATAAGCGCTAAAGCAAGGGCCTTATTTACGGGATAACTTATAGAAGGCACTATAGCCGCATGGATAGAACCTATCACTAGGGACTTCCTCTCTAACGAAGAAGTAGACTAAGACTAGGATATTATTAATATTTTCTCAGACTAAGATAACTTCAAGGCCGCCCTAAAGGACATATTTAGACTTATAAATAAGGAACAATAAGTAGCCGCGCAACTATTTACCCTTAATTAGACTAAGTTATACGCTGCCTATATAGCCTTATTTAGGTAACTAGCCTTAAAGACCAAATTCGATAATAAATCCCTTATAGAAGTATTCTACCGAGGACTAAAGTTAGAAGTTAAGGACGAACTATATAAAGCAGATCGACTTAATAACCTTAATAAATATATCGCAATAGCTATTAAGATCGACGAATAATAGTATAAGAGATATAAGGAAAAGACCATAGAGCGGAATAAGCTAAGAGGGGCGGGTTTTAACCCTTACTTTCTAAACCAATATCGACCATAAAATAACTACCGCGGGAACCTATGATAACCGCGAGGGACCTCCTATGGGATATATATGGGACTAATAGAACTAAGAGCAGCCTAATAAGGACTAAAGGATATTAAATGCTATTACTGCTATAAGAAGGGCCATAAGGCCAACGAGTATAAAAAGAAGCAACGCGATATCTAAGAAGGATATTATAAGCCCCGCGAGTAATAAATACTCCCTAAAGGTAAGAAATAGGTAAGAGCTACCTAGGTAAACATAGAACCTTAGATAGCCATCCGCACTACTAAGATACTTAGAATAGCATAAATAGGATATAATAAAATAGGCTTACAACCAGAAGAAATCACTATGCCTCATTAGTCTACCTACCTAACAAAGGAATAAGCCGAAGGCAACTATATAGTTAGTATTACTACTAGCAGATAGCTCTACGAACTAGTATTGCCCTTAAAGGCTAAATAATTATACCTCATAGACCTAATAACTTAGAAGCTACTACTGGGACCCTATGAGGAAAGGAACTAATAAAGGACTCTACTATAATAGCAGACTATTGCTATAACTAGGCGTATCTAGCCTAAGCAGGAGGAACCTATGGCGCTAACCTCGGCCTAATAACTAATAGAAGGCCAATACGGCGGAATACCATGTAATAACCGGGTTAAGAAAGTAAATAGATACTACGAACCTAGCAACCGCGATAGCTACTCTGCGGGAGCATAGGCATAAAGGGAACTCAATGCTATCTAAACCCGCCGACATAAGCGCGACTAATATATAGCGCTATAAGAAGATAACTATAAAATCCTCCTTAAAGAAAAAACCAACTAGCGCTACTAGACCAGCTTAGCTATATAGCACATCTAGTTAGCTAGAGAACAATAAAATATCGACGATGTAGAAGATATCTATATCTACATATATTATAAGGAACTAGCCATAAACCCTCGATAGCTAGAACTATAGCTTAACCTACTAGATAACCTATATATTATATCTATATACCCATAATATAAAGAAATTTCTTAGGTATTATATAGGGACTACCTCTATAGCATATATATCGCTAATAAACGCTAAAATAATTATTTTCTAGTCCTATTACTATAGCTAAATACTAAGCCTTACTTAGCCTATAAAACCTATTAATATAAGGTTAATAAGTAGTATAAAGGACTTAGCGTCGCTATATTATATTTTTATCCTACTAGGGAAAGAATTATTAGCCTAAAATAATAGATTACTATTACTATATAGCAAACTATTATAAAGTAAGAGAAAGCACTAGATAGAAGCTACCCTAATGCGGAAGTAACCCTCTGCTATAAAGAAATATATCTATAATACAGATAAGAGGTACTAGCTATATATAACTAGCTAGAATAAATAGCAAAGAAAGGGTTTAACTTCCTTACTTACTAAGGAAATACTATTAATAAGGAATAGTATAAAGGCATTTAATTATACCTTAGGAGAGATTATAGACCTACTAATAAGGTCCTATAAGAATATGCTAACTATATTAGGCGAGGAGACCTTAATAGGGTCTACCTAGAGTCATAATAAGAAGACTATACCTATTAAAACAAAGGGAATAAGATAATAAAATAAAGTTACTAGGAATAAATTAATAGCTAAATAAATAACTATAACTATAAAGCATATATAAATAGCAAGTATAAATTTAATTACCTTAGCTATGCTATTAAGAAGTTAAAAAACTAGATACCCTATCTAGCATAAGGCAATAGATAGATAAATATAAGAAAGAATTACCCTAGAAGGCCCTTTACTCTACGAATAGAGCATATAGGCGATAATGCCTAGAACTAAAAGTATAAGTTAAGGGAGAATAATTAAATACTTTAGTAAATAATAAAGCTAAGTAAAACTACTTTGACTTAATAATAGCAAATAAGCTTAAGCTACTATAGAGGTATAAATAGGCGCCCTATATAGTTATTAACTTAGAAGGAATCCCTTTTGATTATAATAATAGAATTATTTAATATGAGATTAATTACCTTAAGGTCTTTATTAAAGGAAAGAACTAAGGGATTTTATTTAATATAGTACTAAATAAGTACTATAATCTTATGCTCGGGTACCTATAGTTATAACGCTATAACCTATATTTCGACTAGAGAATTAGCTAGGTGCTCTCTTTTAATAATAAGGTACCCTCTATAGTAAATAACAACTTAAATGATATAAGATCTTAAACTTCTACCGAGGATACTAGAGAAGTTAAGTAAAAGTAAACTCGAGATACCTCTCTACCTAAAGGAACATAATATAAATACTATAATAGATAGAAATAATAAAACTAGTAAATAATTATATATATTATAAAATAATTTTATAAACTAGAAGAAAACCTAGAATAAGTTAGGAAGATGCTAGAAGAAGAATAACTTAAGAATATCCTATTATAATACTATATCTATAAAAAACTCTTTGCGAAAGAACTTAAGATAAGATTACCTAAATATATATACTATGACTTAGAAATTAAGTTTATAAATAAGAAGTAACCTAGCTTTAGTAAACTTTACTTACTTAATAAAGTATAACTATTAGTATTAAAGGAATATATTAAAGATATATTATAAAAAGGATATATTAGGGAAAGTAAATTACCTATTAGATACCTTATTATATTTATCCTAAAAAAGAATAATAAGCTCTAACTTTATATTGATTTCTAAATACTTAATACTATTATAGTTAAGGATTATATACTGCTATTACTTATTAGCAAGCTAAAGGACTAACTATTTAAAATAAAGTACTTTACTATACTTAACCTTAAAGGAGCCTATAACCTTATCTATATTAAGGAAGGGTATAAATAAAAAACCGCTTTTTATACTAAATATAAACTATTTAAATACCTTATTATGCCTTTTAGACTTACTAATATACCTACTATATTTTAATAAATAATTAATAATATACTATAAGAATACCTAGATATATTTATTATATATTACCTAGATAATATCTTTATTTTCTCTAAAATAAAAAAAGAATATATAAAATATATCTATAAGGTATTATAAATACTATAAGACGCTAAGTTACTAATAGAACCTAAGAAAAATAAGTTCTATGCCTTAGAAGTAGAATTCCTTAGATATATTATCTCCTATAATGAGATATATATAGACCCTAAGAAAGTCTTAGTAATTAAAGAATAGAAGGAACTAATAAATATTAAGGAAATATAAGTCTTCCTTGGTTTTATTAACTATTACTATAAGTTTCTTAAGCGATTTAAGAAGATTATCGCACTATTAACTAACCTTATAAAGAAAGATAAACTATTTATATTTAGGGCTAGAGCTAAAGAAGCCTTTAATAAAATTAAGGAGCTTATCCTAAGTAAACTAATACTTAAGATATTTAACTTATCTCAATAAATTAAACTTAAAATAAATACCTCGGACTTCGCGCTAGGCGCCTAGATCAGATAATAAGATAATAAAGGACTTTTATACCCTATCGCATTCTACTCCTATAAGTTATATAAGGTAAAACTTAATTACCCTATTTATAATAAAGAATTCCTTATAATAATTAATACCTTTAAGGAATTCTAGTATTACCTACTAGGGAGTAAATACTAGATTAGGGTATATATAGATTATAAGAATATTACTTACTTCGCGAGAACCTAAGAACTTAGTAAATAATAACTATAATACGCTAAATACCTATTGGAATTTAATTATATTATTATTTATATTAAAGGAATAGAAAATAGCAGAGCTAATGCTATTAGCCAACGACTTAACCTTAATACTAGAAAGATCAAAGTAAAAAAGCAACTTCTATAATTCACATAGGAGAGATACCTTAAGTAATAAATAATTACTTGCCTTAGATAATAAATACTTCTATACTACCTAATGGATAGATAGAATAATAAAATTATTACTAATATTACCGCTAGAGAACTTAAAAGACTTATAATCTAATAAGTAGACTAGGTAGGAAGCTAATAAGGGATAATTATATACTAGAAATATATCTTTATATTATAGAAATATATAAAAGAATTTATTAAATATTATTATTAGACTATGAAATATAATAAGAAGCTTAATAATAGAGACTTTTAGGAAATAATATATTACTATTTTAATTAAGAAGATCTTAGCATAGGACTAAATAGTTATGCGCATTGTAAAACCTGCTAAGAAAACTAATAGCTAACCTAATAAAAGATAGCCATAAGTACTATATAAGATAATAGACTAATACCCCTACCGGAGCATATCTAGCTTATCTAGAGCTATAAGGAATAGATTATCGATTTTATAGACCACGCCTAAGGTTATAACCAAAGGAAAGATAAACTCTTTATATTCTAAGGAGGAATTACTATCCCTAATAAAGTATTTAAACTAATCTTTAAATATTACTATAACCTATTCCCCCACGATAGAAATCACTAACTAACATTTAAATAAATAAACCGCATTTATAATAATTACTAGTTTAAATAAAAGATTAGATAATAAATAAAAAACTATATAATATGCTACCTTAATACTGAACCTATGGTTTATAAATAGTTAAGAATTATAGGAATATTATACTAAATTAATAGAGTTACCTATATAGTAGAATAAGGTAATCTACTATTAGAATAAATTTAATAATATAATAAATAACTCCCGGACAATAAGAAAATAGATAAATAATAAGTCCTAAATAAGTTATAATATAACCTTATACGCGAAATATATAAATACTAGCTATATAGTTACTAAGGAATTAATAAAACCCTAGAATAGGTTAAAATAATATTTATTTTCCCTAATATAAAAAAAATCATTTTAATTATTATTAACTAATATAACCTCTACGCAAAAACTAAGGCATAACGCTATAAACCCTATAGAAAACTATAACTACTCTTAGTTATAGGATAACTATGGGATTTAATTATTATAGATTTTATTACTAAATTACCCCTATTAGAAGAACTAACTACTAGAAACTTTTATAATAATATTCTTATTATTATAGATAGACTTATGAAATTTTCCTACTTTATACCCTATAGAAAGTTAATAATAGCTAAGGAATTCGCCTACCTATTCTATTTTTATATTACTAAAATATATAGTATATTACTTAAAATTATTATAGATTAAGGACTATTATTTACCTCGAAATTCTAATAAAGCCTAATAGGATACTTAAGAATTAATTATAAACTCTCTATTATATACTATAAGGAAATAAATAAATAGATAAAACGCATAAACTAAATACTAGAATAATATCTTTAATACTATATTAACTATAAATAAACTAACTAAGTAGAAAAGTTACTAGCTATATAGCTAGCCTATAATATAGCTATAAATAAAAGCATAAGGACTATACTAGCCTATGCTAACTTTGGATTTATACTAGATATATACTAATAAATATAAGATATTATTATTAACCTTAAAGCTATCCTTATTAGTGACTAATTAAAAAATCTATATAAAGAAATATAGATAGAACTTGAATTTATTAGAAATAAAATAATAAATTATATTAATAAGAAAAGAATTAAGGGATTAACCTTCTCGGAGGGGGATATAATCTACCTTGCGATAAAAAATATTAAAATAAAATAATAAAATAAAAAACTTAACTATAAGTATATTAGACTATATAGAGTTAAGTAGAAAATCTTAAAGTATAACTATGAATTAGACTTACTACCTAAGATTAAACTCTACTTAATCTTTTATATCTTATTACTTAAATTAATAGAGAATACTATCTAAGTTAAAATTAGTAATAAACTAGAAGTTAAAGTTAATAGACTAGAGGAATATATTATAGAAGCTATCCTTAATATAAATAAAATTAATAGTAAAATAATATATTTCATTAAATAGAAAAGCTATCTAGACTTAGAAAATACATAGGAACCCCTAGAATACCTCACTGGCGCGCAATGCCTACTACGGGATTTTTACTAGCGACTCTAGAAGGAAGGGAACTAACATTAAAATCAAGGACCGCCGACTAGTTAATAATATTAATAGCCCCAAAAGACTAAGCGTCAATAATAGCCTCGGCCTCCCGGCGATCTAACTCCTCTAGCTCGTCTAGAGAATTTAAACCCCGATGCATTATCTCTATACCCCGCTCGTAGATCTATTTCTTCTAGCGACGAAGGCGTATTAAGCGGGATAACCGCTCGTTTATCTACTACTAAAAGGAAATTAATTCCTCCTTCGCTTTTTCCTCCTTGAGTTCTAAATAACACTTCTCTGCCACTAAGCATAACGCTACGAAAAAACATTAGCCAAAAGAAAAAAGGAACACAGAAGAACCATACTCACTAGCGGAAACCAATATACCTAAGCTATCACAAGCGCGGCCCCAACGGTCATACTTAGAATAACGAGAAATACCTTTAAGTATCTTACACCGCAGATATTTTTAAGAATAATAGGAATAAGGCATAACTTCGAAGCCTATTTCTTCAATAAGCTCAAAAAGATAATAGCGACGCGCGGTAGAACGAGATTTCACTTTTAATATGCTATTAGCATCGCGGGAAAATATTTATAAGGGAAGGTTTAATAAACCTAGGGAAATTTAGAATAGCTAACTTTGGAGGCCTTAAGGATAAGACTAACGGAGGGGAGATATCATATCACGACCTAATATACACCCGTCACGTATATAAATGAGACCCCATAACTCCCTAACTAATCAAATAGGTAATTACTCTTAACACTAACCGATCATAGTGATTACTTATATGATTACTCTAATCACTAAAGCGATCATAGTAATCATAGACCCTAAGCAGGGTGATTACTACTAATATCTTAAATATATATAAAATATACTTATTGCACTTTCTTATATAATAGCTACCTTAGCTATTAATATAACTTAGTTATACTTAATACCTTTAAGCATATTATTAAATATAACTTATATTCTCCGCCTTAGAGTACGCCTCGTAATCCTCTACTAATATAAACCTAGTATAACTAGTTTATCCCTTAGGAAATACCCTCTTATTATAGTTATAGCTAATTAAAATACATAAAATCAAGGGTATAAAACTCCTCTATTAAATTAGGTAGTAATAGAAGTCCTAGTAATATTTGCTTTAATAAATTGCAATATAATAGATATAGCATCTAAAGGTAGTCTAATTATATACCCTAGGCCGCTTTCTTTTTTTCTCCTTATTGCTGCTAACCTCTGCAATAGAGCTCTATTCTAGGGCCTTTATTCTTAGCTACCCCTGCTAATACCCTTAATAGGCTAAGTAATTTAATTTAATATAATAGTTAATAAAATTAATCTCATAGTCTATGTATTTATATTATAGTTTAGTATCTTATAAATTATACTTATCCCTTACTTAGTAAAGCTATTTTACCTAATTATTATAACTATAGATATTAAATAATTTATTTTAAATATATTTTTATTACTTTTTATAATTTATATATCTCTTTTACTTTAAGTAATTATAAAGTTAAATAATATAGCTATTAATAAGGGCTATATTAAGGAGGAATATCTAGGCTAGTGCCTATTATAGGCCCTAGCATAGGGCATAATTATTCTTATAATATAACCTTAATTAGTTACCGCGGTTAATATAGTTTACCTTATTATTATAAGTAATAGGTATTATTAATAAATTAATTATCTTAATAGTTTTATAATTAAAAAAAATATTATATTAGCTTAGCTTCTAGCTTCTTAGATAATAGTTTTTTATATTATTAAATACTATACTTATTATTAGTATTAATAAATATAATAAATAAAAATAATATAAGCTTATTATTTTTCTAAGTAATTTAATTAAACTAGGGATATATAATAAAAATAAATTAATAAGATCTTTTTAGCTAAAAGAGTCTAAAGCTAATACTTAGTTATTAAGAGTTAATATAGCTTTAATAGTATTAAGTTTATATATATATTTTTACCTTATTATTAGTATTTTTATTTTTAATTAATTCCTTGCTAATATTGCTATTTATATAAGCTATACTAGTAGCCCTATAGCCTTACTTATAGAGGTTGTAAAAAAGAGGTAGGGATAAAAAGAGGCTATTTCTAAATATATAATATATTAATTTTAGTAGTATTTCTATAAGGGCAATACTAATAGCTTAGGTTAAATTTATTACTTTATTACTATATTTAATATTATAGATTTCCTTTATAACCTTATTTAAGACCTTTTTTTTTTTCTATATCAGGCCTGTAAGGGTTATAATAATAAATATTTATATTAAAATTTTAATACTAATAGTACTATATTTTATATCTTAAATATAGTATAGCTAATATATAAAAAAGCCTAGCTAGGCTATAATTTAAATCTTAAAGCCTATAGGGTTAGGCTTATTTTTAATAGTTATAATAGTATTATTTCTACTTATATAGCGGATTATATACTTATTAATAGCTTGGTAAGAGCTAGGCTAGAATAACTATATAGATATAACTTATATATACTTAGATTACTTTTTAATATCTTAGACTACCCTTAGAAGTAATATAACTTTATTAACTTAGATATAATTAAATAAGTAAAACTATTTATAAATAAGCTAAAAGTTATTATATAAGATAAACTTAATAAATAAATACTTAGTATATTATATATTAAGCTCAAGGCTCTTTTAATACCTTTATATATTCTTATCTTAATAAGTATTATAATTATTATTATTACTTTTAAAGTTATTATATTTTTATATTTTCCAAGTCCAGCGCCGAGCCCTAGCGCTAACTCTTTTTAGGTTTATAAAACTCTAACGCTAACTCTAAGAACTAATCCCTCTAAAACCTATAACGCTAATAACCCCTATTTCCTAATATAGTTACGCCTATAACTATATAGCTAAATCCTAGCTAATTTCTTTAATCCTCTTATTTAGCATGGCGGAAGGTATTAATACTTATAACGAGGGTTATAAGCTACGCTGCATATTAGTTATATTCTAAGTCCCTAAGGAATTAATCTTCCTCGCCCATAAGAACTTATCCTTCCTTTAGCCTCCTTTTAAGAGCCTCTAATAGAAAAAGCTCTTTTTAAATAAAGTTAATCCTTTTATTAATATTATTATTAGGTAAAAAAAGGCTAAGTAAAAGAAAAAAAATATTATAACTAAAAATCACGAGTTTAATATACTTTATATAATAATTATATATATTTCTAAGGGATAAACTAGTTATACTGGGTTTATATTAGTAGATAGATTAGTTGCGCTATGCTTAAATAGTAATATATTATATCTAGTTATATACTTAAGGGTATTAAGTATAACTAAGTTATATTAATAGCTAAGGTAGCTATTATATAAGAAAGTATAATAAATATATTTTATATACTTAGAGTACTTATTAGGGTAATATATATAGTATTTATTTATTTATTGCCTTAATATCATCGCGGGTAAGCGCAATATATAAGTGCTTACTTATATTATAGTAGGTCTTGCTTACTTCTATAGCGTCTTTATTACATAGTGGTTTTTTGCCTTACTAGACTACCTGGTCTAGTATTTAGCTATGATACTTTAATTTATTAAGGTCCTTACTTAATATAATACTTTAAAGGTATCTATTTAATATTATTTCTTATAGCCTATTATAAGTGCTTTTTATGCCCTTATAAAGCTTATAAACTTCCTCGCTATAGTTATTTTAGTTATATTAAAAGGCATACTAATAGGTATTAGCCGCGCTGCTTTAATCGCTTAGTTAAAGGTCTCTGCGGAAAGCAGCTATTGCGATTATTAATATATTATTAATTAGTTAACTAGTCGTGGATTAGTTGACTAGTTGGTTAACTGGTTGGTTAACTGGTTGGTTAACTAGTTGGTTAACTAGTTAGTTATAGTTATTATTAGTTATAGTTGAACCTCCTCTCACGAGGATAATAGAAGCCATTTTAACCTCTTTGAGTGGTTAAGAATTACAAGGGCGATCAGAAGGTTAGCGTTAGAGGGGAGAGCTACTCTGTGAAGGGGTTAAATTTTAATCTCTTTAGTTAGTTAAGATATTAGCTATTTATTATAAATAGAGCTAGCTTTAGTGCGTTATTAAAGCTATTAATAAGTATATAGATAAACCTTTTTAATTTAAGCCTATTAAGACCTCTAGCTTTAGGTATAGAGCCTTTATTATTAAAATTACTAAGATATTAATTATAATACTTTGATCCCTATTTTGGGTGGCATAAAGTTAAATAATAAATATTTTTATATTTATAGAATTTTAAAGTTTACTTTATTTTAGTTTTTTAGCTATTAATTTAATTATTTATTTTAAGCTATAAGACTTAGATTTTAGTATATATAACTTATTTCTTAAAAAGGGATATAAGGAAAAAAAGTTAAAATAGCTTTAGAGGTATTAAAAGCAAGGTCTTAATCTAAAATTTATATATTTCTAATAAGAAAGGCTTAAAGCTTATACCTTAGTCCTTTTTAGATAGAAAAACTATAGCTTAGGTAGAATTATCTAGCTAAATATAGCGGCTATGTTGTTTATTAAGAAAGCTCTTATTATTATAAGAAGTAATAACTTATATCTTATCTAGAATTAGAGGGGAGCTCATTAATGAGATTAAAATGATTTTAATAGTGTTTTAGGTATAAAATAGCATTAATTTCTTTAGATTAAACTTTTCGTACCCCTCATGTACTTCTGAGGTGACCGAGATAAGTGGGGCGAGCGACATTGAGGAGGTCCGCACGCATTGGGGAGATATGGGCTCAGGGGCCAGGCTGGCGTGCAGGCCTGATAACCTCGAACCCCTTGGAGGTCGTCTCCACCTTCTGCCACCGGCCTACGAGCCTTTCCCACACTGAAAATGGTGAGAAGTTAATTCGTGGCTGCCCGACGGCTGCTTCAGGCGCATCGGCTGTGTCGCTACGGAACGCACGACCATAGAACATATCGGCTTCACGGAAAGAATAATCATTCCAGAAAGGCCCGAGGGGAGCCATCCGAGGTAGAGACAACCGTCTTCCACATGACCTCGCAGGGCTAGTTGCCGGAGACTGTACTGTTGATATGGATGTTGTTTCCTGCTTTAACTTGCCCTCATCTGCTGTCGTTGACGAAGGAATGCCCCTTGGAGCGGTGCCGTAGACGAGGATGGTGAGCGCGCTGTCATGGCAGCCGATGATATAGTGGACTCATTGCCAAACTCTTTGCCCAGGTGGGCACTCGACGGTGATCGCGGCGGCCGGTAGAATCTCCCCAAGTACGCAGGCGAATCAAAGTAAGACAAGACTGGGCTCGGTACTGGGGACGGATTGGTCGGGTGATACGTCGTGTCGACTTGCTGCAGGGCGTCGGGGTTCGTCGGTGGGAACTTGCGACGGCGAAGCTCGCGCAGACCATAGACCTAGGAGACGAATAATGTTAGTTTTAGGCTCGGCGTTGGAAAGATAACCCAATAGATGCGTAAAGCCACAAACCTGCGCTGGGAGCTTCTTCTGCAAGATCAAGCCAAGTAGACGATATAGAGCGGGGGCCAAATAGCCAAACACAAGCATACAGCCGTGTAGAGCTAGAACCACGTAGCCAAAGATGCATCGAGTCTTGTAGGTCACGGTGTGGTCAAACGGTGCCATGAAAACCAGACTACAGAGTCTCACGAGTGCCGATATCGTCACTACAGAGACAGCTGGGGCTGCCCTAAGGCCGACGATGCTTCCGAGAAGCACGATCTCGCAGGCCATGAGCACAGCTAACTGAGCCTGGCCCGCTGTTTGCAGAGCGCCGATTGCAATAGCCCGAGCGAAAGTGACTGTGGTCAAAGTCAATAGCGCGGTTTGGCGGTGCTGTGGCTCGGCTCCAGAGATTGAGATGCTGCGACAGTGCTTGGAGAGGCCAATCGTCAAGATGCCGAAGCCTAGAATGGTGAGGCGATGAGACAGCCACATCAACGTGGCAAGCGTGACAAAGACGACTACCACAACCAACAGGGCATAGGCGAGTGCCAGACTGGCCGATTGGCAAACTTCGTAGATGGAAAGGGCGACTAGAGGCAACAAGAAGTATGACAAAACAACAGGAAATACCTGGCTGGACGCATACAGAAGCCCAGGTAGCTTCTTTTCATCCGTGTAACGACGGCTGCGCGGGGTGAAGGAGCGGTAAGCCTGCAGAATCAAGGCGGCGAGGAGAACAATGATGGTGAGAAGCAAGACCATGTTTAGCCACATATCCATGGACATAGGGGCGCTGATGGTTTGGGCCATAAGACGGAGGCCAGATCCCCCCGCTGAGGTGCTATTAGTTTCGTAGACACCGTCCCTAATGCCTTTGTAGGAGGGGCCGCGAGCGATGTCCCCATTGATGAAGAGCGAAAACCAATGCAATTGCCCGACAACGGGCTGGTAGAAACCGGGGTAACTGATGCTGAGGCCGCCGGTGAGGAAGATGAACTGGAGGTATTGTAGGTAGTCGCCAAGGTCCGGTAGCATGCCCAGGATACGGATACGACGCTGTTCCTCGCTGGCGTCGTGGTTCGCGACTGTGGTATCGTGTCGCATGGTGCGTAGGAGCGCTGCTACGAAGACGACGGCGAGGATTGTCCACGTCAGGCTTTGAATGGCGGTCGACACGGGTCCTCCGAGGGCTGGCGTCACATTGGCATCCAGGCAAGTCATCTCGTTCTCCAGGACGACGGTATAGAGAATGCGAAGCCGCAAACGCATCGTAGCAAGGGGAGGCAAGGCCTCGAAGTCGGTAAGTGTTGTAGGCACTTCCAAGATGGCTCCTGAGAGGCCGTCTGGAAAGATAAAGGGCCGACAAGATCCGTTGGCCGGTTGTTTAAAGACGGATAGGCCAGACGGCATCTCTAACTGCAGTTCAGTAGAGGTGATGACATTTGCGGCGCGCATACAATCCTCGTCAGTTGACCAGAAAGAAAAATTAACCTGCAAAACGGGCTGGTGCATTTGGCCGGGGGTTATGAGCCCCGCGTAGAGAGTTGGCGAGTCATTAAATGAGGAGTTGAGGAGGTTTCGTTGGCTGCATGATCCCCATTGCAAGTATGCGGCAGACGCGCAATTGATAGCAAGATAAAAGAGCGTGAAGGCCAACCCGAAGGCTTGTAACATGTCGACTTGGTGATCAGCGTAAAGGGACTGTTGACCGCCCAAACCTTCTGATGGGAGCCCACACAGCTTATTACTGATGGCATGCCGGTTCCGGGAGGGAAGAAATGAGGCTAGCGCCGGGGCCGTCGTTTCTGGTTTCTTCCTAATCCACATTTTATTCCCATCTGTCCAGATTTAGGTGATAACAGCTCGTATTCATCCTTGCGAGGTGGTACTTGCGTTTTAATTGCTTCCAGTGCCCAGATCTTCAGGAAGCCAGTCGGCATCAATGAAAGCCTTGTGAACAGAATGCGCCATGGTGGAAGTGCCTTCCGACACGCAATCGACCAAGTCGACAGCTCATTGCGCCTCTGTATCATGACAAGACCTTGCAGCCTCTTCCGCAACCAATTTCGATCAGCATTAGCACACTTGGTGAGCTTTCCCCATTCTGAAGGCTGTTGACTTGTTCGATCTCGGCAGGTCCTACCCGGTAACCTCCAAGCGATCCTCACTCAAACTCGCGTGTCTTCAGTTGGAGCGCACCCACCGAGAAGATCAACCTCTTGGCGGAGTGGATACAGTCAGATGCAATAGCTACTCTGGATATAAGGAGGAGATAAAAGCAAGCGACTGCGTATGTAATCAGAGTGATTCTAGGCGTGGCTGCGCGCTGGACGGTGTAAGGTGCACATTAGAGTAAAAAAATGTAATGTCGAGAGGTTGAATTTCTCAAGTTTCTAACGTTTAGGGTGATGGGCGACCACCGCCTCCACCTTGTCGCCACCTACCTTCCGCGCAGATTACTCAGTTAGATGAAGCTCAATGACACTTGATGATATGTCCATAGAAAGCTCACTTTCTGGTGTTCACTATTTTGTGTACCGACCGCGGGTCCGACGGGCTTCGCGCATGCGGCGTGGCGTTGACTTCTTCGGGTCTTAGCACGGTCAAATATGGCGATTGATACCCCAAGTCCCACACCTATAGAAAATACATGAAGGTATCTATTGCGGCGCGACCTCGCGGGGTGCATTTTTGCAGCGCAAAGGAAGAATTGACACCATGTAATTCAACTCTATTGAAATTTCGGCGCTCGCAACCTTGCAGTCATTGGTAGTCTCTGTCAAGCCATGTTCCGCCCCAGCCGAGATGGCGTCCCGAACCACTTGGGCACCATTTTTGTGTATATATAACTGGGACCTTCGTCCTCTTGACTTGAGCAGTGATTAAGGCCAATTTTGACTCTGTACAAGCATCACGTGCATGGCATCTTCTCATTTACATCTGACAGCCAGCGTGTAATGTTGAGAGTTGAAGCTCGCCGCCTTGTTGGTACTTCTATCATAAACTACTTGTCGCACTGAGCGTGCTGAAAGGATCAAGGATCAGGTAAAGAATAATGGGCAGCAGTGTGTTGATTGATTATTGTCTGAGGTTATCTCTTGTGCGGGGTACTCACTCCATCCCGCGCCGAGGGGCGAGTCCTCAAGCAACATCGCTTTGGGTAAAGGAAGGGCAGCACGCACCCTGGCATTGTGGCTTGAGACTCGGGCCGGCCTAGGGATGAAATGACGACGCACCCTGTCGATAAATGCTGGTAGTCGCGACGCTTTCCGCTGTGCAACGCCCGCGAGTCACGAACTGCCGTGATCGACATCCGGTATGCCAGAAAAGGGGCATGGGCAAACCCATGCTTTCGATGATTTGTGTGCGGAGTGATGTCAGGTACATCAGGCTGGCTCCTCCGCCGCTTTTTATTTTATTTTATTTATTTATTTATTTATTTATTATTTTTTTTTACCCTAACTTGCATCTCAAGGACGCCAGTTTCATGCTGCATGCGTTGCACTGCACCCAACCTCTGCTTCACAGGTCACAATGGTTGTAGCGCCGTCCGCGGCTGCCTTGCTGGTGAGTCCTGCAATGCCGCAGCATACCCTTTGTCTGGGGTCTCGTGCTGGGATCGACCAAGCTTCTGGTGTCTCCTGAACCGGCTAGTGACTGATCCACATACAGGGCACGATCTATACGCTCGTCGCCATTGCAGCTGCAGTCATCGGGGCCAGAATATACGTGCGGCTAAGATTACAGAAGCAAAAGCTGCTGCTAAGCGATATACTCATGATTGCTGCATGGTGCTCGGCATTTACATCAGCGTCCTTTGACATTGTCCTGAAGAGCTCAGGAGCCCTTCACCCGAACATCGGCTACACCCTGACGAACTTCCAGGCTGATAAAGAGGCCTTTGAATATGTTCTACGAGTAACCCAGCCAGATTATTGCCGTTGCCGTTGTCGCCATTCACTTGAAGAGAAACTAATCCTCATCACTGTTCATAGATACTCTGGGCCAGCGTTATTCCCTTGTTCACGACTTTCTACCTGTGCAAAGCATCGCTGCTTGCCGTTTATCTTCAACTATTCCCGAATACCATGATAAAACGACGAAAAATGTTGTGGGGGGTCATTAGTTACTGCGCTATAGCCTACCTAGTGTCCATAGGATTGCAACTGTTTTTATGCTTCCCTATCGGAAGGAATTGGTCAGTCCTTGCCGTCTTGCAGCTAAACCGCTCCCCTTTCTTGGCGACGATCCTCTGACATGCTCACAGGGATCTTTCCCAGCCGGAGCTCTTATGTGACGGGGCAGTAGCAGCTATGATATTTCAAGTAGCTTGGGCCTTACATTTCACTGGAAGGCTTTTGCGTAGGTTGTATTCTGTCCAAGAGCTGCATGTCCTCTCAGTAATGCTAAATTTTCTTGTATTAGTCTTCGGATATCCCTTCTTGATCCTTTATAAACTGCAACTTCGCATAAGGATGAAGATTGGTGTCTGCAGTGTCTTTATGCTAGGACTTGTCGACCTTGCCTTCTCCTTGACACGTTTCCTGGCTGTGCAGTTGGCACACGACGGAGATTTTAGGTCAATTACCTTGATCGGTGAGTTGTTTTCCTTATTGTCTTCTCAATTGAGGAGTTGTCTTCGCTAACTCTCGCCCGAGAATTATGGAGCGCTCTTGATGCGTACGTAGGGCTCATCATCGCTTGTCTTCCCTCTCTGCGCCCGCTCCTTCGGCAAAACTTGAAATCATCCTACAAATACAGCTATGACGCCTCAGGAAGACCTACTAGGCCTGTTCCTCCTCGCAGACCCGGGCAAAGCGGGTTCGAGGAGATTGACGACATGGGCTACCGAGGTGTCCCTGAAGCAAGCGGTCCTATCGGGGTGACTCGACCTCGTAAGGCAGATTCACTAGACGTTGGAGTGGATGATGGATGGATATCTGATACAAAGAGCAATCGAAGCGATATCGAGCTTGTTAACATCGACGCCAGGCCACCGTTGCAGAAGGGGGCCATGCATGATTGGGGTCAAGGACCACAACAATAGAGCGTAAGAAGACAGGCCAGGGCTCACCAATTCAGGATTCTGAACATAATATGCTCTTTTACCCTTCTGGTACACTTGGCAAGGCCCCCCAAAAAAGATGCAAAGCAATCTGGTTGAGAGTCATAAGTCAAGTGGGCAGGCTACATAGAGCACTTCATTATATCATATGACCTTAGAAGTTGTGCTTCTTCAACGCAGTCTCTCTGTCTTCGCAATTCATAAGTGTTGCAAAGCGCATCCTTTAGTGTACTGTCTACCTAATCCTGTTCCCTCCGCGTTGCCAGTACCAGTACAATTTTATACTCAATCACAGCAACCCTTCTCGGCAAAAGAATCTCTCGAGGAAAACCCGTCAACCCAACAACAATGACTTTAGAACACTCCCGAGGAGCCATTATAACCATGGAGGTGATCAGCCTGCTCAGCACAAGTTCCACCGCCCAGTCTCTGCCGGACAGCATCGTCGGTTGCGACGGTGGTCGTCACTTAAAGGGCGGTTGGAGTTCCGGGCTTGAGTAATGCATTGAATCAGGGTGATCAAAAAGGCCACTGAAAACCCTATTTTTATAGCTGAGAGGCATCAGCACGGGCTTGTTCAAGTTCAGTTGGATCATGAGGGCCGGTGACTACGGACAAGGTGGTCTCGTGCCTGGTGGGCCAGGGCGCCCGAATACCTCCATTTGCGGGTATGGGTTCCCTTGCTTCTAAAATCCTTGGCCCTGGACGCATCCTGACAGGTAGGATCCAGCGTCTCGGAGTCCTCCCCATTAGTGCACTATGTAACTACCCGTTAGTTCAAGTAGGGCTTCGCCCCAAGGCGAACCAACGGGTAGTTCCTGGGCTCGGGAGTTTTATGAAGTATCGGCTGCTCCACTTGCTCAACCTCCGCGGCGCATTGAATCCGTAGTTGTACTTGTGACCTCGGCAATCCAAATGTCGAATCCACTCCCGACACGTTCATGGTGAACAGAAAATCACCCCTGACTCGTGCCTGTCCCATGACACTCCGGCCGCCTTTGAGGAGTCTGTGGGGAACCTCCGTACCCCACCACTCGGATATGATCTCCAGGTCACAGAGGGCAACGACCTGTGGCGTTGGATGGATTACGTATCTCAATCTGTGGGGGCGGGGGTAAAGATCCCGTAATTGACGCGTTGTTGTGTTGACAGGATCAAGATGTGGGGAACCTCCGCTGCCGGGTGCAACGTCATGCGGCCTCACTTTTCAACGTCATCACAGTAAAACACAAACTGGATGTTAGTTTGTCCTCCGACCATTGCGGGGCCATGAGCATCGGCATGCCCCGCGTTACGGATCCGATCACCGGTGGGGTAGAACCACACCGCTTTTGACCCAGGATATCCCTGGATTTGGACACTACCAAAAAAATTAATTTCACAAGCAGCAAAGACAGTAAAAGTCGCCATCTCGTTCACTTCTTGCGGCATTAGTGGTTTTTCGTCTACTCTTGCTCTTTTATAATCTTTGCAGGATGCTGCTTGCTTCGATCCTTGAGGGGCATCTCGCGCCCTCATGTGGCCGATTCCTCTCGCAATCTTATCGATTTTGCTACTCAGCCGTTTGATCCCAGCTCTACAAGATCCTCTGAGATCAGCCAGGACCTCTACTTACGAGATTCACTCGTTTGTGGCTTTTTTGGCAGTATGCCTGTGGGAATTATCACAAAACAAATCTCGAACTCCACAAGAAATACGGCAACGTATATGATAAGCAGAACTTATCGTGGGGTCGTTTTGCGGAGTAGTTTCAGGAAATCGTATGCGATTACACAACTACCATCTGATAAGTTCCCGGCGCTGCACCCGCGAATATCTCGACGTCCAGTAGCCTATACGGCGCCGCTCCTGGACCAAAGGCACCGCCGGAGTGTAACTGTTGCAATGTAGGCTTATCCTTCAATCCTCTGTGTGTATTGCTTGTGTGGATCTTGAGATAATTCCTTCCTTCTCTTTTGGGATCGCGACGTGGCTTTCCTAATTGGGCCTAGTCTGCACGACTAGCCGGAGATCACCAGCCGGCCATTGAAGGCACGTGACCACCCTCAGAGCTATTGTACAGGGCCCAATCCAACAGTAACAGTGCCCCAGGCCCCGGAACGGCCTCGATTGGGCCGCCGGCCGTCGAGATATTCGCGTGCGCGGCGCCGGGCACTTATCAGATGGTAATTGTGTAATCGCATACGATTTCCTGAAATTACTCCGCAAAACGACCCCACGATAAGTTCTGCTTATCATGCACGTTTGTATTAAGGATCATCTTTAAGGATGGGACAAGAACGGGGGGTGTTGCAAAAGCTAACTACAGTAGATCCAACAAAAGTAGATAAAATTGGATGCTATTATCAGATAAGGGTGCTGCAATGGTATTCAAGTTGAAAGGAAGTGTGATATATATCACTATAGCACATTAGCACTTTAGCGCAGTATGATATCACTTTAGCATATCGCAATATGCAAGTCTGCGTATGTACTTCGAAGTAGTACACCTGCAACGGCTCTTAGAGCATGCCTGCTACTCATTCGGACTGTGGGGGATGTAGGAGACACTAGATGGCTAGGACTGTGCTGAGGCTGCAGGGCCGCACTCCTGGGTAGGAAATCTCGATTTGTATGGGGAGTTCACTACGGACAAGGGTAAGGATGCGCTCAAGATGCTATTCCGGTCGATGATTGAAATCCAACCCATTGTTGTTCATCGTACAAGGATTGATCCGGCGTCGGTCAAAGAGTCCCCAGTGAATGCAGAGTATATTTTAAGGACATGAAAGGTGGAGCAGTGCTTCGGAGCGGTTGAGAAGCTTTGACTGGATGTTGAGAATGCGCTGATTACGCTGAGCCAGGATGGCGGGGCTTTCAGACCGGATTCCTGGGAAGCTCGAAGAAGGAGGGTCTCGAGAAGCTTGATACTCACTCGGAGGAGTATAAATCTTTGCTAGAAGAGATGAAATTTCTTGAAGGCTGGCGTGAATTGTCAGCAATTCAAAGGTTGCGTAACTTGATGAGCTGGGTTACAAAATCTCCACAGCGAAGAGAGCGGTTTCTCGACCTTTCCTACGGAAAGCCTAGGGAGGAAGAGCTCCTTGATTTCGACCAGGTGCTCTACATAACTGCCGAATAACTTAACCGGGCTCCGCAATTATATACACAATTAGTGGGGTAACGGATACTGTAACCACGAAATATCAGAATGCAGGAACCCACCTGGATGTCCCGACTTGGTAATCATGGCGGTGGGAGAGTGGGATTGCCGGCTTCCCCGACGGTAAACGGTGGGATTCGGTGGGGGGTGAGAATACGGGGAAGAGTCCACAGATGACAGATTATTCATCCCTGGCGTCTCTGTCGTCCAATCAGAAGCGTCTATCCCGCTCGGCCATCCCGCATGGAAGCATCGGGCTTGATCAACTCTGCGAGGAGCCGCAGACGCCATCAAACGCCCAGACCACCACGGAACTTTGCCGTGTTGTTTGGTGCCGAGATGCAGAGTTTCAATGCGAGGTGCCGATGGAAACGTTCTAGACGGTTCATACGCTTATCTGAGGTCGTCGCCTAGGCGGCGCCGCTGACTAGAATGCAAGCCCTTGACATGAAGCGGTGCAAGGGATCTGCTATCTTATTGGCCCAGAGTTTAGCTATGCTGTATTTGGAACCGCCCTAGGACAATGTGTACATCTGTGGTAAATCTCCCGAATCAACTCACCGTATGATGGTATGACAAAGCACCATACATGGCACAGATGAGGCGCAAGTTGGGAAACTCGACCAGGGACATATAATACCTGTCTCATACCCCAGTTGTCAGATCTTCTTCCATGCTCAATTAAGCCGTCATCGAACCACCACAACACCCCTAACCCACACTCAAAAGACTCAGTATTTCCTTGCCCCCCTCACCATATACCAACATATCCACCATGTCCACCTGCAAGAACGTCGCCGTTGCCGGAGCTTCCGGTGATCTCAGCCCTCACATCCTTAAGAAGCTTGTCGAGTCTGGCAGGTTCAACATCCTCGTCCTCAAGCGCGCCGGCTCCGAGCCCAAGCTCCCTGAGGGCACCGAGGTGGTCGAGATCGACTATGAGTCTCTTGGCTCCCTCACCGCCGTCTTAAAATAAATCTGAGGATATATATAGATGTATTATAATTTTATATTATAAAGATAGTAAATAACTTCTTATAAACTTAATTAGCTAAATAATAGAAATGTAATAATTAATAATTAATAAAGCTTTAATTTTCCTTACTTTTAATTCTCTTATATTATAATTAAGGGAAAAAGTAATAAATATTCTTAGTCTCTTAAGAGCATACCTTCCTCGCTTAGTTCCTTTTAGTAATTAAGGTTAGATAATAAAACTTACTCTCTTACTTATAATATAATAAGATCTTATGCTTATCCCTTAATATAGCTAAAAAAAAAAAAATAAATAAAGAAATCTCTTATTTTATCTTAGATAAATATATTTAAGATTTAATATCTTATAAAGATAATACTATTATAAATTTAACCTAATTTGTATTAATTATAAAGGTATTTGCTAAATAAGATTAAAAAATACTTTATTAGTTTTAAATATAAAGATCTTTATAAATATTAATACCTTACAAACCCTTAGAATAATATTTATAATTATTGTTATTAACCTAATAGCCTCTACTTATAGCCTATATAACTTAAGATATTACTATATATCTTATTTACTCCAGGTTAAAGGTAGTATAAGCCTCCTTAGCCTTTAGTATTATTTTATCCCGCTTATTATTTTATTACCTCTTAATTATATATATTTTTTCTTTTTCCTCTATGTTAGCTATTAGTATAAAATATATAACTAAAATAAATTATATCTTAAATAAGTAATCTATTTCTAGATCTACTAGCTTTAGTAGTATACTTAGTAAATAATTTAGATAAGTATATAAATCCCCTAGGTCTAGTAATATTAAATAAATAACATATTACTTTAAACTTAATTATAATAATATTAATAATTTATTTAGCATAATTAGAGTTAGTAAATATATTAATATATAAAAAATCTTATCTTATATATAAATATAATAATTATATAGCTTTATTAGAGGTAATAAGGGAAACTCTTATATTATTATATAGTAATTAAGTAAAAAAAATAAAATTAGCTTATTAATTAGGTATTTAGTTTATAGATATTACTAAGTAAAGTAAAGTTATTACTTAATATTTTTAATAAAAGAAATTACTTTAATAAGTAATTAGCTATAAATATAAATATATAAAATTTACTTAGTTAGAGTATACTAATAGATATAGTATTAAAGTATATAAAGATTACTATAATAAGGCGAGAGAAGAAAAGCAATAGGGTCTTTATTTATATAGTAAGCTAGCCCTATTCTATTTCTAAAGTAAGTAATTTAGAAATATAAGTAGTAAGAGCTATTAAAGAGGTTCTAAGTAATATCTCTATAGGTAGGTCTTCTTAATTCTTAGAGATTAAGTTATTTCTTTTTTTTAATCATATTATATAATAATATATGTTATAGCCTGGATATACCTAGGGTTACGTGCTATATATACCTATAATAAGCGCCTAATCCGCGTTTAAGCTAAACCGCTTACCCTTATAACTATAAGTAATTATATATTACTTACTATAAGATTAATAAGCGATTTAATCTCGCTTATTTAGGCCTTAGTAATTAGCCTAGTATATAGAATATATTTATTTATACTTTCTTATATAATAGCTACCTTAATTATTAATATAACTTAGTTATACTTAATACCTTAAGTATATTACTAGATATAATTTATAACCTTTATTACTTAGATTATACCTAATACTCTTTATTAATATAAACCTAATATAACTAGTTTATCCCTTAGGAAATATATAATTATTATATATTAATAGCTCTTATTTAGTAATATATTATATACTCTAAGTAATATTATTATTATAGCGCTAAATATTAGATCTTCCTTTACCCCCCGTAGTAAGCTACCTATTATGCCTTAGTAAGAATAGTTAGTAAGTAGGCTAGAGAAACCTAATATTCCTATAAATATAGATAATAACGAGGAAGAATATATTACCTTAGCCTTATATAAGGATAAAGTCTATAAGCTTAGGAATAAATATAATAGCCTAAGCGTTTAATATAATAACTTCTTAAATAGTATATAAAATAATACTAAAATTATATAAGAATAACTTATAAATATAGAGGTATTTATAAATAATATATAAGAATACTTTTAATAAGCTATAAAATAATAATAATAATAATATTAATAAACTATTAGTAAATAATAAAACTAAATTAATTAACTTATTACCCTCTAAGCCTAATAAAATAACTTAATATAATAATAAATCTATAACCTTAGTAACTTAATATTTAAATATAATATTATTAATATAATTTATAAGAATATTAATAAAATTATTAAACCTAAAGACTTAGAATTATTTAGTAAGTAAGCTATTTATATTAAGATATTTCTTATATTACTTAGGGCATATTAATAATACTTCTTAACCTAGATAATTAGCACTAAAAGTAAGGTCTTATATATTAATAAATACCTTATAAGTAATATATTTACTTAATTTAAGCCTAAGTTATATAATTTCTTTAGGAATAAGCCTATTAAGGAAACTTAATTTCTCTTTATAGAATATAAAAACTTTAAAGAAATAATTAAATAGAATTCTAGAATTATTAATAAAGAATAATAAGCTATATAAAAACTTAAAAACTTATAATAAATAAAAGCTATATTTATATATATAGCTAAATTTATATAAATTATCTTATTTTTTAACTAAGAAATAAATACCCTTTAGATTATATTTTATAAAGGACTTAAAGATAAAATTAAAGATAAACTCTATAAGGTAAAAAAACCTAATTACTTTTAAGACTATATTAATATAGCTATTAAAATTAATAACTAATAATTTAAGTAATATATAGAGAAATCTAATAAGGAATAAATTTAAGGAAATAAAAATAATACTAATTAGTCCTAAAGATAAGAATAAACTAAAAATAATACCTCTTATAAAACCTATATTAAACCTATAGAACTTAGAGTAGCCTAAAAGGATAATAAGAATATTAAATATTATTATTATTATAAAAAGGGCTATTAAGCTAATAAATACTATAAGAAGTAATAAAATATTAAGGAAAAATAATATTAGCCTAAACTATAATAAAATCTCTTAGAAGGTAAAAAGTACTTAAATATAATTAACTAAAATAGAGACTCCTAGATAGTTATTTATATTACTAAGATACTTAGAATAGCATAAAAGGGATATAATAAAACTAAACTTTAACTTAGAGAAGTTACTATGCCTTATTAAGCTGCTTACTTAATAAAAGAAAAAGCTATTAATAACTATATAATTAATAATATTATAAAAAAATAACTCTATAAACTAATTAAACCCCTAAAAGTCTATTAGTTATACCTTATTAACCTAGATATATAAAACCTATTATTAGAGCTAAATAATAAGAAAGAAAACCTTATTAATAAATAATAAATTATTACTATTACTTAGCTAAATTAGTATTATAAACCTATTAATTATAACTAATATGCTAAAGGAGCTAAGATATAGCGCGATATAGATATAAGTAGGCTATAAAGATAATAATAAGACCCCTATATAATATTTTAGGAAGATAATTATAAGATCCTTATTAAAAAAGAAATTAATAAATATTATTAATTAAGCTTAAATACTTAGTATATCTAATTAGCTAGGGAGTAATAAAATATAAATAATATAAAAAATATCTATATCTAAGCTTATTATAAGGAAATTACTATAAACTTATAATAACCTAAATTATAGCTTAATTTATAAGATAATCCTTATATTATATTAATATACTCTTAATATAAAGAAATCTTATAGGTATTATATAAGGATTACTAATATAATATATATATTATAAATAAAAGAAAAAATAATTATTTCCTAATTTAATTACCCTAGTTAAATATTAGACCCTACTTAGCTTATAAAACCTATTAATATAAAATAAAATAATAATATAAAGAAATTAATATAGCTATACTATGCTTTTATCCCTTAAAAGAAAAAACTATTAGCCTAAAATAATAGATTATTATTATAATATAGCGCATAATAATAAAATAAGGAGAAATACTAGATAAAAGTTACCTTAATATAAAAATAACCCTTTATTATAAAGAAATATACCTATAATATAAATAATAAGTCTTAGTTATATATAATTAGCTAAAATAAATAGTAAAAAAAAGATTAAATTTCTTTACTTACTAAGAAAATACTATTAATAAGAAATAATATAAAGGTATTTAGCTATATCTTAAAAGGGATTATAGACCTATTAATAAGATTTTATAGGAATATATTAAATATATTAGGTATAAAAGCTTTAACTAAGCCTGCCTAGAAATATAGTAATTAGATATTACTTAATTAGATAGAAATAACTAAATTATAAAATAAAACTACTAAAACTAAATTAATAATTAAGTAGATAATTATAATTATAAAGCCTATATAGATAGTAAATATAAGTTTAATTATTATAATTATATAATATTAAAAAACTAGATACCCTATCTAATATAAGGCAATAAATAGATAAATATAAGAATATATTACCCTAAAAGGCCTTATACTTTATAAATAGAATATATAAGTAATAATACTAAGAACTAAAAATATAAGTTAAGAGAGAATAATTAAATACCTTAGTAAATAATAAAGCTAAGTAGAATTACTTTAACCTAATAATAATAAATAGATTTAAGCTATTATAAAGATATAAATAAATACCTTATTTAATTATTAACCTAGAAAGAATTCCTTTTAATTATAATAATAAAGTTATTAATTATAAGATTAATTATCTTAAAGTTTTTATTAAAGGAAAAAACTAAGGGATATTATTTAATATTATATTAAATAAGCACTATAATCTTATGCTTAGGTACCTATAGTTATAACGCTATAACCTATATTTTAATTAGAGAATTAGCTAGGTATTTTTTTTAATAATAAGGCGCCCTCTATAATAAATAATAACTTAGAATATAATATAAAATCTTAAACTTTTATTAAAGATAATAAAAAAGTTAAGGAAAGGTAAGATACCTCCTTACCTAAAGGGATATAATATAAATATTATAATAAATAAAGATAATAATATTAATAAATAATTATATATATTATATAATAATTCTATTAATTAGAGAAAAACCTTAAATTAATTAAAAAGATATTAGAAAAGAAATAACTTAAGAATATCTTATTATAATATTATATTTATAAAAAACTCTTTATAAAAGAACTTAAAATAAGTCTATTAAAATATATATATTATAACTTAGAAATTAAATTTATTAATAAGAAATAACCTAGCTTTAATAAACTCTATTTACTTAATAAAATATAATTATTAATATTAAAGAAATATATTAAAGATATATTATAGAAAAGATATATTAAGAAAAATAAGTTATTTATTAAATACCTTATTATATTTATTTTAAAGAAAAATAAAAGCTCTAATTTTATATTAACTTTAAAATATTTAATATTATTATAATTAAGGATTAAATATTATTACCTCTTATTAATAAATTAAAGAATTAACTTTTTAAAATAAAATACTTTATTATACTTAACCTTAAAAGAGCCTATAACCTTATCTAAATTAAAAAAAAATATAAGTAAAAAACTACCTTTTATACTAAGTATAAATTATTTAAGTACCTTATTATACCTTTTAGACTTATAAATATACTTATTATATTCTAATAAATAATTAATAATATATTATAAGAATATCTAAATATATTTATTATATATTACTTAGATAATATCTTTATTTTCTCTAAAATAAAAGAAAAATATATAAAATATATCTATAAGGTATTATAAATATTATAAAATACTAAGCTATTAGTAAAACCTAAGAAGAGTAAATTCTATGCCTTAAAAGTAGAATTCCTTAGATATATTATCTTATATAATAAGATATATATAAACCCTAAGAAGATCTCTATAATTAAAGAGTAAAAAGAACTAATAAATATTAAAGAAGTATAAGCCTTTCTTAGTTTTATTAATTATTACTATAGGTTTTTCTAAATATTTATATTTAGGGATAAAATAAAAAAAGCCTTTAATATAATTAAAGAACTTATCTTAAGTAAACTAATACTTAAGATATTTAATTTATCTTAGTAAGTTAAATTAGAAATAAATACCTTAGACTTTATATTAGGCGCTTAGATTAAATAATAAAATAATAAAAAACTCTTATACCTTATTATATTTTATTCCTATAAATTATATAAAGTAAAACTTAATTATCTTATTTATAATAAAAAATTCCTTATAATAATTAATACCTTTAAAGAGTTTTAATATTACTTCCTTAGAAATAAGTATTAGATTAAAGTATATATAACTTATAAGAATATTACTTATTTTATAAAGACCTAAAAACTTAATAGATAATAGCTATAATATGCTAAATATCTTTTAAAATTTAATTATATTATTATTTATATTAGGGGAATAAAGAATAATAGGGCTAATACTATTAATTAATAACCTAACTTAGATAATAATAAAATTAAGGTAAGAAAATAATTATTATATTATATATAAGAAAGATATTTAAAATAAAAAACTATTATATAAACTTAATAATTAATACCCTTATTAGAATACCTCGCGCTTATTAGAAAGTATAAATAATAAGTTATAGATTTTATTAATTATATATAAAGATATTAATAAAAAAAAGATAGATTATAAATATATAAAAGAAAACTCTTTATACTTAATAAAGCTTTTTAAGCTATCTTTAATTATTATTACTACTAAGTTATATATTATAAAAACCTAAAAGAAATAACCTAAGCTATATAATAATACTATAATAACTATAAACTCTTATATTAAGTATAACATATATAATAAGCAAGCGCCGCAGTTAAGTAAGCGCTATACTTTTCTTAACCTCTCTTATAGAAATCACAATAAAAATACCATAAATTATTTAATTAATTAAAACTACTTACTATACTCTTCCCTAGATATCTTAATTACTACCTAATAGGTCCTTATATTATAGCCGGGCTAGCCGCAGATACTATAACGCCGAATACCTAGTCGCGCTAACCTTCCTTAACCACTACTCCGCGATGATTTAGCTACTACCTGCGTATTAGCATCTATTTAATTAATTACTTACCTTCCTTCCTCTATCGTTATAACCCCTCTTTTCTATAGCTAGGTCCTTTTTGCCCTCCGGCGCTGGCTAAGTATCTTATTTACCTCCCGAAGGTCTTTATTCTTAGTAGCTAATAAGATAACCTAATATATAACTACCTTTATCCCTTTCTTAAGAGACCTTAGGGCTTTAAGAATTAACTCTAGTAAGTTACTTTAATGCCTTTTAATTTATCTCTTAAGGTATTTAGACTAAGATTAGGCCTTAAGTATAGTCTTTAGGGTCCTTAATACTTAAGTAGTTAATTAATTAGATACTTTCTTAATTAGTATTAGTATTTATAGCTATATATTAAGCTTTAAGATTATATTTTCTAGATTAAGAGGAATAAGTCTAATCCCTTTAAATAATACCTTAATATTTTTTTTAGTTATAGTAGCCTTATATATTATATAAAAAGCTAAAAAGAACTTAGTTTTTAAAATATAGGTTATAGAGTATTTAATTAGATATTTTATTTCTTAATTATAAGCTTATTTTAGTATATTAAAATACTTAATATTAAGGGGCTAAAGTAAATAAGATAAATAAGGTAATATATAAAGCTAGATAATTTTTTTTTCCTTATAATATCTCTTAAATTTAATAAAATAGTAACTTTTATAGCTATTAAGGATTAAGAGATAATAAAAATTAATTAATTAATTAGTTATATATTAATTAAAGTACTTAAGCTATTTTAAATTAATCTTATTATTAGTCTAGCTATTTTAGGTTATTATAATAGCTTAATTACCTAAGAGGTTACTTTCTTAGTACTAATTAGCAAGGTAATATTAGCCTATACTAATAATAAATAGCTAGATTACTTAGCCTTTCGCGTTAATTACTTAAATAATTATAATCTATTCTTAGTTTTTAGGCTATATTAATTTTAGCTTTAAATGCCTTTTTAAGCCTATAATAACTATTTTACTTATAATTATACCTATAAGAAAGCTAATCTTATTAAAGTTATAAATATTATTTAATTAGATATTATACTTTATGATTATATTTACTATAAGCTAAAATTAATCGCAGATAATAATTAGATCTTTATACTTAGCTCTTTAATAATTATATTTCTAAAAAAAATATATCTTAAGCTCTAGGTATTACTTAATAAAGTTTAAAGCTTAATATATACTAATTAGTAGCGCTTCGCGGTCGATAAATAATTAATTAGTTATTTCTTTTATATTATAGAGCTAGGGGGGGAATCCTTATAAATCTAGGTTAAGAATAAAGTAAATAAGGATTTATTTCTCTAGATTAGATAGCCGATATGATTTCTAGATAGTATTACGTTGAGACTAGATGCCTTACTAGCGGCGATATAGTCGTCGCTTATCGACTATATAGGTCCTTACGGCGCATTAGATACTTAGGTTTAGGTTATTTTAAAGGGCCTAAAGGGCAAGAAGGGTTCTAGCTTTAAGAGTAATAGCTGATATCTTAGGTTATTAAGAATTAATTAATTAAATAAAAAGTTAGGTATAGGAGGGAAAAGTGCGGCGCTTGCTTAACTGCGGCGCTTGCTTAACTGCGGCGCTTGCTTATTATGTATGTTAAAGAAAAATATTTTATTATAAAAGATATTATAAAATAGCTAGATAAGTATCTTAGGAATATACTTATATCTTAGAAAAAAAATATAAGAAATAAATTATTAAATAATTTTATAATAAAAACTATAAAAACCCTAAGAAACTAATAAGATATATTAATAAATACTTTAAAAGAGACTTCTTAAGAGAATATTATAAATAAACCTAAGACTATATTATTTATTAATATATTTAAAAATAATAAAAATACCTTAGAATTATTTATACTATAAAATAAAATAATCTACTATTAAAGTAAATTAAATAATATAATTAATAACTCCTAAATAATAAATAAATAAGTAAGTAATAAGTCCTAGATAAATTATAATATAACCTAGTATATAAGATATATAATTACTTATTATATAAATACTAAGGAATAAATAAAACCCTAGAATAAGTTAAGATAATATTTATTTTTTTTAATATAAAGAAAATTATTTTAAAAATTATTAATTAATATAATCTCTATATAAAAACTAAGGCATAATACTATAAACCTTATAAAAAATTATAATTACTCTTAGTTATAGAATAACGATAGGATTTAATTACTATAGATTTTATTATAAAATTACCCTTATTAGAAGAACTAGCTATTAGAAACTTTTATAATAATATTTTTGTTATTATAAATAAATTTATAAAATTCTTTTATTTTATACCTTATAAAGAATTAATAACTATAGAAGAATTTATATATTTCTTTTACTTTTATATTACTAAAATATATAATATACCGCTTGAAATTATTATAAATTAAGGACTATTATTTACTTTAAAATTCTAATAAAGCCTTATAGGATATTTAGGAATTAATTATAAACTCTCTATAATATATTATAAAAAAATAAATAAATAAATTAAATATATAAATTAAACTCTAAAGTAATACCTTTAGTATTATATTAATTATAAATAAACTAACTAAGTTAAAAAACTATTAGCTACCTAGCTAATATATAATATAGCTATAAATAAAAATATAAAGATTATATTAGCTTATATTAATTTTAGATTTACCCTAGATATATATTAATAAATATAAGATATTATTATTAACCTAAAAGTAATTCTTATTAATAATTAATTATAAAATTTATATAAGAAAATAAAAATAAAACTTAAATTTATTTAAAATAAAATAATAAACTATATTAACTAAAAAAGAATTAAGGGACTAATCTTCTTAGAAAGAGATATAATTTATCTTATAATAAAAAATAATAAAATAAAATAATAAAATAAAAAACTTAATTATAAGTATATTAGGCTATATAAAATTAAGTAGAAAATTTTAAAATATAACTATAAATTAAATTTATTACCTAAGGTTAAGCTTTATTTAAGTTTTTATATTTTATTACTTAAATTAATATAAAGTATTATCTAAGTTAAAATAAATAATAAACTTAGAGCTAAAGTTAATAAATTAAAAAAATATATTATAAAAACTATCCTTAATATAAATAAAATTAATAATAAAATAATATATTTTATAAAATAAAAAACTATCTTAACTTAGAAAATATATAAAAATTACTAAAATACCTTATTAATATATAATACCTCTTAAAAAATTTTTATTAATAATATTAAAAAGGATAATAAAATTATTAAAAAAGCCTAAATCTAAGATATTAATATAAATTATAATCTAGATATCCTCTATTACGACCCCCGCGGCTACGTTACGTAGCCCCCATAAATCTCGAGTTCTAGACTACTAATTATAAATAGACTGATATATTAAGGACTAATATCGTTCCTAGACCGCGGCGGTCTTGGAATAATATCGCGCCTACTCGCGATTAGCTTTACGTAGGAAAGCCTAGATATATAAAACGCACTTATTATACTTTCTTATATAGTAGCTACCTTAGCTATTAATATAACTTAGTTATACTTAATACCCTTGAGCATATTACTAGACGTAACTTATACCTATTATTACTTAGGCTACGCCTAGTACTCTCTGCTAATATAAACCTAGTATAACTAGGTTTATCCCTTAGGAAATATATAATCGTCATATATTAATAGCTCTTATTCAGTAGTGCATTATATACTCTAAGTAATACTATTACTATGGCCCCTAATACTAGATCTCCTTTGACCCCCCGTAGTAAGCTGCCTATTATACCCCAATCGGGATAACTAGCGACTAAACTAGAAGAACCTAATATCCTAATAGACATAGACGACGATGAAGAAGAATATATTACCCCGGCCTCATACGAGGACGAAGTATATAAACTTAGGAATAAGTATAATAGCCTAAGCGCCTAGTATAATAACCTTCTAGATAGCGCACGAAATAACGCCAGGATTACCTAGGAATAACTCACAAATATAGAAGTATCTATAAACAATATATAAGAACATTTCTAATAAGCCATAAAATAATAACAATAATAATATTAGCAAACCATTAATAAACAATAGAACCAGATTGACTAACTCACTATACTCTAAGCTCAGCAGAATGACCTAGCGCAACAATAGGTCCATAATCTCAGTAACCTAACATTTAAACACAACGCCGCTAGTACTACCTATAAGGATATCGGCGAAATTATTAAACCTAAGGACCCAGAGCTATTTAATAGATAAGCTATCTACGTTAGGATATTCCTTATATCCCTCAGGGCATACTAATAGTATTTCCTAACCCAAATAGCTAGTACCAAAAGTAAGGTCTTATACACTAGTAAATACCTCATAGGTAGCGCCCTCACTTAGTTCGAACCTAAGCTACGCGATTTCCTCGGAAATAAACCTATTAAGGAAACTCAACTCCTCTTTGTAGAATACGAAAACTTTAAAGAAGCGATTAGATAGAACTTTAAAACCATTAACGAGGAATAATAAGCCACGTAGAAACTTAAGAACTTACAATAGATAAAAGCCACATCTACCTACGCAGCCGAATTTATATAGATTATCTTATTCCTTAACTAGGGAATAAGCGCCCTCTAGATCGCATTCTATAAAGGACTTAAAGACAAGGTTAAGGACAAGCTCTATAAAGTAGAGAAGCCCAACTACCTCTAGGACTATATCGACATAGCTATTAAAATCGATAACCGATAGTTTAAATAATACATAGAAAAATCCAATAAAGGATAGATCTAAGGCAATAAGAATAATACTAATTAATCCCGAAGAAGAGAATAAGCCAAGGGCAATATATCCTACGGAACTCACGTAGGACCTATAGAACTCAGAGTAGCCTAGAAGGATAGTAAAGGCATTAAGTATTATTATTGCCATAAGAAGGGCCATAGAGCCAATAAATACCGAAAGAAACAATAAGATATTAAGGAAAGACAATATTAACCTAAGCCACGACAAACCCTTCTAGAAGGAAAAAAGCACCTAAATGCGATTAACTAAGATAGCGACCCCCAGATGATTATCTATACTACTAAAACACTTAGAATAAGACGGAAGGGCTACGACAAGACCGGCGCCTAAAAAGGAGAGATCACTATGCCTCATTAAGCTGCCTACCTAACGGAGGAAGAAGCCACTAGCAACTATGTGATCAGCAACGTCACGAAGGAGCGACTCTACGAGCTAATTAAACCTCTAAAAGTCTATCAGTCGCACCTCACCGACCTAGATATATGGAAACCCCTACTAGAACTAAACAATAATAAGAAGAAAAACCCCATTAACAAATAACAAATGATCGCAGCCACTCGGCCAAATCGACATTATGAACCCATTAACCGCAGCTAGTATTCCACGGGAGCATAAACGCAGCGAGAATAGGATGCCACATAAATCCGCCGACAACGCCGCAGTTAATACGCAACACTTTAGGAAGATAACTACGAAATACTAGTCCGTGAAGGGACTAGCAAACACTACTAGCTTAGCACTACCGCCTAATATATCTAACTAGCGAGGGAACGCTAGAATATAGACGACGTAGAAGATATCTACGTACGAGTATACCACGAAGAAATAGCTATAAACCCAAGACAGCCTAAACCCCATTATAACCCACGGGACAACCTACGCACGATATCTATACACCTACGACACGAAGAGATCTCTTAGGTATTATACAAAGACCATCACTACAGCACACACATCGCAGATAAACGACAGAACGACTATTTTCTAGTCTAACTACCCCAACCTAATACCAAACCTTACCTAGCCTATGAAACCTTCTAATATAAGGTGAAGGAATAGTACGAAGGACTCGGTGTCGCCACGCTATGCTTCTACCCCTCGAAGGAGGGAACTATTAGTTTAGAACGATAGATCACCATTGCCACATGGCGAACCATGACGGAATAAGAAGGAGCACTAGACGGAAGCTATCCCAATGCAGAAGTAACCCTCTGCTGCGAAGAAACGTGCCTACGGCACGGACGATAGGTACTAGCTACACACGGCCGGCTAGAACGCATAGCAAAAGAAGGATTCAACTTCCTAACTCACTAAGGAAACGCCATCGATAAGGAATAGTACGAAGGCATTTAACCCTACCTCAGAAAAGACCACGGACCCATAGATAAGGTCCTATAAGAATACGCTAACTATATCCGGCGTAGAGACCTCAATAAGGTCTACCTAGAAACCCAATAGCTAGACTATACCCACGATAGTAATAGGGCCGCAGAATAAAGTTATTAGGAATAGATTAATAGCTAGGTAGATAACCACGACTACGAAGCCTGCGCAAATAGTGAATGCGAGTTTGATCATTTTAGCTATATAATATTAAAAAACTAGATAACCCGTCCGGCATAGGGCAATAGATAGATAAACACGGGAAGGAACTACCCTAGAAGGCCCTCTACTCCACAAACGGAGCACATAAGCAACGATATTTAGAACTAAAAGTATGAGTCAAGGGAGAATAATTGAACGCTTTAGTAGATAGCAGAGCTAAGTAGAACTACTTTGACCCAACGACGGCGAATAGGCTTAAGCTACCATAGAGGCATAAGTAAATGCCTTATTCGGTTATTAACCTAAAAAGAACCCCTTTTAATTATAATAATAGAGTTATTAATTATGAGATTGATTACCTTAAAGTTTTCATTAAAGGAAAGAACTAAGGGATATTATTCGACGTCATACCTAATAAGCACTATAATCTTATGCTTAGGTACCCATGGTTATAACGCTATAACCTATATTTTGACTAGAGAACTAGCTAGGTACTCTCTTTTAACAATAAGGCACCCTCTATGATAAATGACGACTTAGAGAACAATATGAGATCTTAAACTTCTACCGAAGACGCTAGAGAAGCTAGGCAGAGGCAAACATGAGATACCTCTCTACCTAAAGGGACATAATATAAATACCATAATAGATAGAAACGATAGCGATAGAGAATAATCGCACGCATTATATAATAATTCTATTAGTTAGAAGAAAACCTTAAGTAAGTCAAAAAGATACTAAAAGAAGAATAACTTAAGAATATTCTACTATAATACTATATCTATAAGAAGCTCTTTGCGAAAGAACTTAAAATAGGTCTACCTAAACATATATACTATAACCTAGAAATTAAATTCATCGATAAGAAGCAGCCTAGCTTCAGCAAACTCTACCCACTTAATACAGCATAACTACTAATATTAAAGGAATATATTAAAGAAATACTATGGAAAGGATATATTAGGGAAAGCAAGTTATCTATCAGATACCCCATTATGTTTATTCTAAAAAAGAATAGAAAGCTCTGCCTTTATATTAACTTTAGAATGCTTAATGCCATCACGGTTAAGGATCACATACCACTACCTCTCATTAGCGAGTTAAAGGATTAACTTTTTAGAATAAAATACTTCATAGCACTTAACCTTAAGGGAGCCTATAACCTCATTTAGATTAAAGAAGGATATAAATAGAAAACCACTTTTCATACTAAGTATAGACTATTTAAGTATCTTATTATGCCTTTTAGACTTACGAATGCACCTACTATATTCCAACGAATAATCAATAATATGCTATAAGAATATCTAGATATATTTATTATATATTACTTAGATAATATCCTAATCTTCTCCGAAATAAAAGAAAAATATATAAAATACATCTATAAGGTATTATAAATACTATAAGATACTAACTTATTAATAGAACCCGAGAAAAGCAAGTTCTATGCCTTAGAGGTAGAATTTCTTAGATATATTATCTCTCATAATAAGATACATATAGACCCTAAAAAGGTCTTAGTAGTCAAGGACTAAAAAGAACTAACCAACGTTAAGGAAGTATAAGCCTTCCTCGGTTTCGCTAATTATTACCGTAAATTCCTAAAATGATTTAGGAAGATCATAGCACTATTAACCGACCTCACGAAGAAGGATAAAGTATTTATATTTAGGGATAAAGCGCGAGAAGCCTTCTATACAATTAAGGAACTTATCCTAAGCGAACTAGTCCTTAAGATATTTAATCTATCCCGACCAATAGAACTTAAGATAAATGCCTCAGACTTCGCGCTAGGAGCTTAGATTAGATAACAAGATGACGAAGGACTTTTATACCTAATCGCATTCTACTCCCATAAACTATATAGAGTAGAACTTAACTATCCTATTTACGATAAAGAATTCCTCGTAATTATTAACGCTTTTAAGAAATTCTAATATTACCTCCTCGGAAGTAAGCACTAAATTAAGGTATATATAGATCATAAGAATATTACCTACTTCGCAAAGACCTAAGAACTTAGCAGACAATAACTATAATACGCTAAATACCTCTTAGAATTTAACTACGTTATTATTTATATAAAAAGAACAGAGAATAATAGAGCAGATACTATTAGCCGACGACCCGACTTAGACACTAGAAAGATTAAAGCCAAGGAGTAACTTCTATACTTTATACCAGAAGGATACCTCGAATAGAAGTACATTAGGCGAATACAGAAGCTAATACCCTTACCAGAGCACCTTATACTTATTAAGAAATATAAATAACGGGTTATAGACTTTATTAATTATACGCGAGGATATTAATAAAGAAAAGATAGATTATAGACCTACGAAGGGAAACTTTCTATCCCCGATAAAGTATTTTAGACTATCTTCGATTACTATCACCACTAAGTCATACGCCATAGAAACCTAGAAGAAATAACCCGAGCTATACAATAATACTACGACGATCATAAACTCTTATATAAGGTACAAGGAAGAATATTCTAATGCGAGAAATATCACGAAGTGGCCAAATAAGTAGCTAAGAAACAAACCTACCTCTCAGAAGAAGAACATAAGGAATAAATTATTACATAATTTCACAATATAAACCATAGATACCTAGAAAGACTAATAAGACATATTAACAAGTACTTCTAGGGAGACTTCCTAGAAGAATGCCATAAATAAACTTAAAACTATAATATCTACCAGCATATCTAAAAACGAGGGAAACTACTAGCCCACAAATAGAGCAAAGTCATAGGGATATTATACCGAATCAACATAGCGATATATATAGTAAAATAGGGTAATCTACTCCTAAGGAAAATCTAAGAATACAATACATAACTCCCAGACAATAAAAAAACAGATAAGCAATAAGTTCCGCACGAACTATAATATAACCTTATATACGAGATATATAATCACCAGCTATATAGACACCAAGGGATCAATAAAACCCTAGAATAAGTCAAAATAATATTTATATTTCCTAATATAAAAAAGACCGTCATAGTAATCATTAAATAATGCGATCTCTGCGCAAAAACCAAGGCATAACGCCATAAACCATACAAGAAGTTATAACTACTCCTTATTGCATAATAGCCATAGGACTTAATCACTATAGACTTTATTATAAAATTACCCCTATTAGAAGAACTAACTATAAGAAACTTCTATAATAGCATTCTTATTATTATAGATAGATTTACGAAATTTTCCTATTTTATACCCTATAGAGAATTAATAATAGCCAAAGAATTCGCCTACTTTTTTTATTTCTATATTACAAAAATATATAGCATACTACTCGAAATCATTACAGATCGAGGACTACTATTTACTTCAAAATTCTAATAAAGCCTTATAGGATACCTAGGAATTAATTATAAACTTTCTACTATATACCATAAGGAGATAGATAGATAGATAGAACGCATAAACTAAACCCTAGAATAATACCTTTAATGCTATATTAACTATAAATAAACTAACTAGGTTAAGAAGCTATTAGCTATATAGCTAGCCTATAATATAGCCATAAACGAAAGCATAAAGATTATACTAGCCTATGCTAATTTTAGATTTACTTTAGATACCTACTGATAAACCAGAGATATAATTATTAACCCTAAAGCAATCCTTACTAGCAACTAGCTATAAAACCTATATAAAGAAATGCAAATAGAACTCAAATTCGTTAGAAATAGAATAATAAATTATACTAATAAGAAAAGAATCAAGGGATTAATCTTCTTAGAAGGAGATATAGTCTACCTTACAATAAAAAACATTAAGATAAAGCAATAAAATAAAAAACTTAACTATAAATATATTAGACTATATAAAATTAAATAGAAAATCTTAAAATATAATTATAAACTAGACTTACTACCTAAGGTTAAGCTTCACCTAATCTTCTATATTTTATTACTTAAATCAATAGAAAATACCATCTAAGTTAAAACTAGGAACGAGCTAGAAACCAAAGTTAATAGACTAGAAGAATATATCATAAAAGCTATCCTCAATATAGATAAAATCAATAGTAAAATAATATATCTCATTAAATAGAAAGACTACTTAGACTCTAAAAATACATAGGAACTACTAAAGTACCTTACCGGTGCGTAATGCCTTCTAAAGAATTTCCACTAATAATACCGTAATCAAATAAAGGCAAAGCATTAAGAAAGTCATCGCCTAGACCAAGGGACACCTAGTTAATATCATTAGGGATATGATTAACCTAGAGATCACAAATAATAGCACCTTCATGAGCATCTAGTATAAATAAGATACTATCTTATTACTCCACCTCTTAGAGACCCCGACGGGTAGCCTCTAAATACTTCTCTTTTACCTAGGCCTAGATCTTACGAATACGCGATAAATAGCCAGCAGTAGCCGCCAGACGAGACTATAGCGCAGCTATCTCTTTATAAAGCTTTAATAGATCGTCACTAGCCTTACCCTCATCTATCTCTAATTTCCTCTCTTACTTTATTAAGCTAATAATTACAAGATAATATTAATAATACAGCAAAAAGATTAAAAAAGGTTAGACTTACAAGATGACGCTACATAAGTACTATCGTAGGACTTTTTATTATAGATATACTTACTATAGCGAGCAAAATCCACGGATATTAGGCACTTTTTGCCTAAATAGAAGCAATAAGTATAAGGCATATCGGCCTCTTTGTTAGTAAACTCGACGGAGAGGGTAAGCACATTAATTTCCTTATCCTTGCGGGAAGACTATTTAGAAATACGGTTAGATATCGCGCGATATAATAATAAAAGGTCTAAGTTTAGATGCACTAAGAATAGAACTAGGAAGACTAGGGTATATAGGTCTTAAGGATAAGACCTAATGGAGGGGAGATATCGTATTATGACCCCCGCGGCTACATTACGTGGCCCCTATAAATCTCGAGTTCTAGACTACTAATTACGAATGGACTGATATATTAAGGACCGATATTGTTCCTAGACCGCGGCGGTCCTAGAACGATATCGCGCCCACTCGCGATTAGCTTTACGCAGGAAAGCCCAGATATATAGAACGCACTTATTATACTTTCTTATATAGTAGCTACCTTAGCTATTAATACAACTTAGTTATACTTAATACCCTTAAGCATATTACTAGACGTGACTTATACCTACTATTGCTTAGGCTACGCCTAGCACTCTCTGCCAATATAAACCCAGTACGACCAGGTTTATCCCTTAGGAAACACACGATCGTCACATCCTCTATAAATAAGGATTCCTATTACTTTAATTATTTAAATTTATTTAAAAAAGCTAAGCCCTTATAAGTTATTTTTATACCTCGCGATATTAATTACTACTTATATTTCTAATATAACTCTAGCTAAGAAAAAGACTTATCTAAATCTTATTATACTTTCTATAAAGCCTTATAATAAGAAATAAATAGCTCTTTAATAATAGCCTCTTATTTATCTAAATAATAAGCCTCTTTAATAATATAAGATATTAATATTATTAGTAAAAGGACCTAAGTAAGAAATAAGAAATTATATATAAGAGTTTAAAGAGATACCTATTATATTATAAGGATAACTTAAATATATATATAAATTATATTTCTTAGAACCTAAGATTATCTTATAAATAATACCTTATTTTAAGTAATAAAAATAAGATATTACTTTAAAACTAAATTAATTAATCCTAGAAATAAAGATATAATAATTTTTAAGAAAAAAAGGAATATTTAATTTCTTTTTAATTATATAGCCTAATATTATATTAATATTATAATAAAAAATAAAAATATAAATTAAAGTTAATTACTTATAAAGGAATAACTATAATCGCGGGAAATAGCCTTAGGGATAAAACTAATAAAGAGGGGATATTATATTATAGCCTAGATATACCTAGGGTTATATATTATATATACTTATAATAAGCGCCTAATCTATATTTAAGCTAAACTATTTACCCCTATAACTATAAGCGATCATATATTACTTACTATAAGGTTAATAAGCGATCTAATCTTACTTACTTAGGCCTTAATAACTAGCCTAATATATAAAATATACTTATTTATATTTTCTTATATAATAGCTACCTTAGCTATTAATATAACTTAGTTATACTTAATACCTTAAGTATATTACTAGATATAACTTATAACCTCTATTACTTAGACTATACTTAGTACTCTTTGCTAATATAAACCTAGTATAACTAGTTTATCCCTTCGGAAATATATAATTATTATAATATATATAAACTTTATAATTATACTCTATATAATATATACCTAAAATAAACTTTAAGATATAATAATTAATATATAAATTATAATTAAAATAAATATAATAATATATATAGAACTAGCTAAAGGAAAGTAATATATTATATTATAAACCTAATAGATATAGGCCTTCTTATATATTTTAGTTATTTCTATATTTAAAAGTTTATTTTCCTTTATTATTCTAAAGGAAAATATAGCCTTTTTATCTATTATAGCTTATTTCTTTATGCTATACTATGCCTAGCGCTATAGCATCCCTAGCCTTATTAGTTAAATTAAGAGTTATAATTTAGTATTTAAATAGCTTATATATTAGATTAAAGGCTAATAAGGGATGGGACAGGCATCATCATGGAAGGAAAAGGGGATAATGGGCTTGTTCTTGGATCGTCAGACGATAATTTTGCTCCTTTTACGGTCCCTGGCGGCCATGGGTGGTCGTCAATCCTCGAAGCTGTGAATGCCCTCGGTTTCGCCTTGTCGCCAATCGTTATTTTCAAGGGAATGGCCGTACAACACCAATGGTTTCCAGAAGAACTTGAAAATTTCGATAATTGGAGCTTTACTTCCTCTGAGAACTGCTGGACCTCTGAGAAAATAGGTCTCAATTGTCTAAAGTCGATTTTTATCCCTCTGACGAAGCCAGCAGGGCCTCAGTCCTGTCTCCTCATTATTGACGGCCACGGGAGTCACGAGAGCCTCGATTTTATGTGGGAATGCTATATCAATGATATACATATCCTATATTTACCTCCCCACTGCTCTCATCTTCTTCAACCGCTCGATTTGACGGTCTTCTCGGTGTTAAAGAGGGCATATCGCAGGGACTTTCAAAGGCTCGTCGGATTCACAGATGACTCAGCCCTGGGGAAGGCCCTCTTCCTGCAATGCTATCCCAAGGCACGAAAGGAGGCTATGAAGCCTGAGACTATTCGGGCGGGTTGGAAAGCAGCTGGAATGTGGCCAGTTGTTATGTCAAAGCCACTGAATAACCCATGGTTCATTGAGCGGCAGCGACAGCGGGAAAGCAGGGCGTTTAACACGCCTTCCGCCAAGAGAAGGCAGCTAGAGGCCATCGAGAACGTGATTATGACGCCTTTCCGCGGCCTTGATGTCCGTACGGCGATTGAATTGGTAGGGAATGAAGAGGAAATTGGATCTACAGCAAGACTGCTCTTCCGGAAGGTTGTCGAGGCCCTGGATAAACATGTGGCTAAGATTGCAGAGCAGGAGCAGGAAATACAGCTTCTAAAGGCCCGAACTGACCGTTTTCGGCCAAAGAAGAGGAAGAAGGTGGGGCCGGGCAATAACGAGAGGTTTGTTAGCATCAAGGCGCTTAGGAACACACACGAGCAGGTCAGGAAGCTAGGGAAAAGGATAATAGATGATATTGACACCCAGAAGATACGGTTTGAGGACCTATGCGACGAATTTCAGTTAATCCTAGATTATGAGAGTGAAATTGAGGTTATTTCGTGATCGCGAAAATCGCGGCCTTCTTGGTGTTGAGGTGTGCCAACAAGTGGGGGGTGCCAACAAGTCGGTGGCCGACGTTAGGTGGTCCTGGATGGTATCAAGGAAGAGCACAGCCATCGCCTGTGGCCGAATGACCCGACTCAAGCCGTGGTTCTTCAGCCTGGAAACAACCGAGGCACCAACTTCGAGCCTTTCCACGTAGAACACGCAACTTTCATGTCAACACACTGCCTCCAACACCTCTGCAAATATTCCAGTTTTTCCTACCTATCTCCCCTCGTTGAAAAATGGGTAATATCCACTAAGGATGGGTCACGTGTCTCAAAGAAAACGGCATCGTTGACAGTCTTGGAGCAGATAGGACGAACGAAAACTGGACAAATTGTCACTCCGGTCGGTAGTCGTGCCGACATTCGCGGCCGTACAGCGGGCGGCGTTTTGACTTTTGTATTCACGTAACGTTAAATTGTTAATACAATGGGTGCTCCGCAGCGAGGACAACTGTGCTCGGGTGTGGCCGCATGGCTGGGACACGCACGATTACCGACCGACCGACCTTGTCTTGCGTGAAGGTGGCTTGGCTTCTGCAAGGAGCTCCCCCATCCCGAGCCGGACCCAGCCAGTGGTAGACAGCGCTGTGGGAACACCGAATGAGAGGACGTCAGCGCCTACAGAGGGTCTCCACTGCCGGCGTCTTGTTGCGATATATGGGGAAGAGTATAGTGATTGATTTTAATGGGTGAGATACTTTGTTGTGCTTTTATTTAACATCCTATCATAAAGCTTGAGAAGAGTGCGGCACATCCTCGTCTGCGGCGCGTTAACACCTTGACTGGCGGATATTTACTCAACCCAAGCATTCCAGAGCATTCACAAGCTCTATCTTCCATTCGATATTCGTTGCCATTTAAGGTCGACACATTCTACACTTTCTTAGCTCTACTAATCTTTGGTTAGGAGATCGCCGGTCTCTACCTAAGTCTGCTTCGCCTCGCACGCAAGTCCTTCATGTCACGTGTCCGGCTGCAGGGTCGGGTCAATGAGGCACTGTGAAAAAAGGCTCCGCGTTTATTCTGCAATTGGTTTACCGTAGGAGGAACCAAGTATTAGAACGGTGATTAAATATATATAAGCCAAATGGGAGAAGACGAATAACAGTCGAAAAGATATATCAAGGTGATATACGTCCTAGCGCACTCCAGCTACCTTCCAATCGGTTACTTCTCTCTCCTGACTGTAGTTCAGCAAGCTCTAAACAAGGCTCATTGTCAAAATCGCGCGCCGTAAGAGAAGGGCTGTGCTGTACGTGATGGCTCGTAGGTTCGTGTATCGAACCGAGTTCTTGATCCTTCGTAAGGATTACACCGGTCAACCCGACTTCTGAACATTTTCCACTTCTTGTTGATTTGCTCTTTTTGTTATTGTAGGATGAAGAAGGGCGGTATGAGGTCCCTCGGGATCTAAGGTATGGCCTTAGAGAGGGCAAACACGCGATTACTAGACCAACGTAGAGGTCAAGTGAACTCCAGAACACTGGTATTGTTATCAGCAAAGCAGCACCATCTATATAGGAAGGGAGTTTCATACTGACTGTGGCCAAGGAAATGGCCATGTCGGCCCCAGCGTTTTGAACTTCAATAAAGCGTACCATACAGACCGCGATATTAATAAGGCCAAGTAGGAACGTGAAGTAAACACCGATTTTGAGCGTTCTGTCCATATTCAGTTCTGTGATGATGAGCCATGGCAGGACAAAAACTGCAAAACGGTGAGCGACGGTACGTGCAAATGCCTTCAAGGAAGACCGTACTTAATAGATCGCCAAAGAAATGCAAAGCCCAGGCAACTTGAAAAACCAGTGCGACAGAAGAGGTCGGACATGTCTCGGGGTTCAAATCCCTTTAAAGGTCATTAGCGTTGACGTTCCAGTAGTCTCGACTTGACCTATGAGGACGAACCAGTTCCCGCTCAACGGCAGGCAAATGCAGAGCAATACAAGCATGGTCGCTATGTAAGCGACAGCCACATAAGTGATTGTAGCCCAAAGGAAATGTCGTCTCTTGACCATAAAGGCGGGAAATAGTTGTAGGTATACCGCCAAAAGCGCAGCTTTACACAGGTAAAAGGTAGTGTGAAAGGGGATGTTGCTAAACCAAATCAGCTTGAAGGACGATGTCAGTAATATCCCGCGACGCTAGTATTGTTCAGGCATGCGCGTACCTTGAGAATCAAGATAATATCCTCAGGGCCACCCTCGTAATTCATCAGCGATATTTGGACATGTGGTTCAAGTGCCCCCATCCAAAGGTATTTAATGGTGAAAGATGCCGCAATTATACCCGTGACCCATGCCGCACACATCAGGATGTCGCTGACAAGCAATTTACGGTGCTGTATCTTCACTCGGAGGTAGAGTCGGGCACTAATAACGACGGTTACGACGAAGATAAGGGTCCATTCTGTCGCCTGTCCGGTCTTAGCGAAGACGTTGGACTGGTGGAGTCAGGTCACAAACCAGAACTGTTGCTGGGCCTATCATCACAGCGACATATGGGCACAGTGTTTGTCGAAATTTGGTGGTTAAAATCTGACCCTAACCTCCGGGCCGCGAAGCATTGCCCCCCAGTATTGAGGTTCGAGATGGCGAAGTATTGGACGTCTGCCGTTGTGGGTAAGCAAAGTTTGCACTTTGGGGCAGTGGTCCCTAAATACCGTCATCCCTGACCAAGCAATTCAAGCCAACGGTGGCTTGAATTGAGTTCAGCCGTGGCGTCGAGGGACTGAGCCGATTGCGCCCCTATTGTCTCGGGGCACGCCGGATACTTGAGCTAAACGCGCTAGCCCCGCCACGAATCGAGCTGGAACAGCATTGTCAACTGTGACGCATGGACCTCTTGTTGAGCAGAAGAGACTTGATTCGGTCCATCCGGCCCTAAGACGGAGCCCCCTTTTCCCAAGAAGTGGGCGAAGGCTCCAGCAGGTGCCTGGCCCCACACCACCCTTGTCTTGTGATGGGGAAGCGAGGGGAACCCAATTGCGCCACATGAAACATTGAACATTGCAACTGAACGCCACTTTGGTCGAAGACTGCAACCGAGCTGACAGCATTCTCACGACTGGCTGCATTGATGACGCGGCAATCCTCACGTGGGTGGACTTGATAGAGGAACCATGCAAGAAACTTCATGCTCAGTGTGCCGTGGAGGAATAGTGCAACAAACATGCATCCGACTTCGCTCCCACAAAGTTCCAACTCACCTACCTATTTCATAAGACCAAGGACAAGGATCGACGTCACCTAGTTTCTACAAACCAAACCAGATGGGGCGAGGTTGAAGCGAAGCCAACTTGTAAATATCTTAGCCTAATCATGGATCCTCCTCTGTCATGGAAACCACGGATAGACGAGACACAACAGCGACATACATGAATGAATGGCTGATGAATGACATTTATTCCGTCAGGAATGAACCAACCTCACCGGAACGATAGGCTATTTATATTTCTAGCGGTTCGGTCCTGATCTCCCCAAATCCCCACATTTCTCTTAAGCTCATTGCTCTCGCCTTGCTTGACAGCGGGTGACAGGCATGCTTGAAGGCCAATTTCTCCAAGTGTTCAGCATCCTATCCTCGGCAGGTGAAGCATGGTCTGCCAACTTGAGCCTGTCTGGTGTTAGTATCCCTAAGTTTGGTTACTAGGTGTGAATGGATACTTAAATGTCTAGTCTGCTCAGCAACAAGTTTTCTTGTGCCCATGGCGAATTTAATCGCCGCTCGCACCACCTGCAGTTCTATCCCCAGCTCGATGCAGACTTTCTTCCCCGACAGAAGAAGGGGTTTCTTCACTTTGTTGGTCTAAGCCCTCGCATGCCTTCACGCTGTGCATTCCACTTCATACATCGGAACAGTGATCTTATTGGATTGGATTGGAGCTAGATCCGAAGGTCGCTCCAATCCAATCCAGAGGGGAAGGCGTGCTGCCTCCTGGATATCCAGAACAGATCCAGATCATATTTTTTGGCAATTGATAGGGGTGCCGCACCATTTTGATAGGTGTGCCGCACTTTTAACGCTTCTTATTCGCCCAAGCCCGTCCTGTTAGTGTGCACCAGTACGTACCAAATTCTGCCGCACTGTTGCCAGCTGGTGAGACTTAAGGTCGCGTAAATCACATCTCTCAAAAAGACATTCTTGGGCCTCTTTCAACTTCAGAACTAGATAAAGCCGAATATAGTGATGACTAGAGTCATCTAAGGCCTTTTCTCAGGAACATGGCGCTTTGAGAGTACCTTATTCCCATTTCACACTTCGTCGTGCTACCAGCTTCGCATGATAGTCCATGCGCTGGAACGATGATCAGGGAGCGTTACACCCCGGTCAATCCAGCGCTACACCCCGGCCGAGGGACCTTTACCACCCGATGCTATAAGCAAGCCTCATGATTGGCAGAACCTTTCAGCCGGAAGATAGACATCCGCCTAGGTAGGCTTGATCATATGTGTGACCTCACTGATGCTGAATATCAACCGGAAAGCTGTCATCCGGGCCATTGGAAGGCACTTGTTTGGGATCAACCCCCGGCCAACTGTCAGTCGGGCTCAGAATGACCAGAAGCCCCGAGCCTTCACTCTGTGAAGTTAAGGCGTAAAAGAGTTATAAGGTAGCTTTCATCCCTGGTTGACGTTACGCGTTACTTCCATAGACGACGCTGATTTAAATTCTATCCCCATTTCACTCCAACCGTCGTTAAAGTGATGTCCTCCAAGCCGCGCGCCGAGATGCAGGAGGGGAGCGTAAGTTCAAAAGCCTTTCTGTGTATTCGTCAAGGGGATACTGATGCACTACTCAGATTGGTAACTCGCTTGTCTCACTCGCAGGAGAGAAGCAGACGTTGCTCCCTGCAAGATACCTGGATCTCAAGCGGTGAGCATGGTCCCTCGGTACATGCGTCAAACAGACTGACTGAACTTCCCCCAGTGAGCTCATTGGTGACGAAGCCAACCAGGCGGCTCTCATTGCAGCCTGGGCACGACTGACCTCTCGACTTGCCTGAGCTGTTGGCGGAAATTGAGGAAAAGCAGCAACGCGTACGTTCGATCTTGCTCATACTTGCATTACTATCGCGTCTTCCATCGCTTACTGATCACCATGATTAGACAATCCCGGAAGCTACCTACGATGAACTCGTCGACAACCCCTCGCCTGAGCTTATCAACCGCATCAGGGAATGCGGGTCCGTAGTGATCCAGGGGACCGCCTCAAAGGAGCAGGTTAGAAACCCGAACTTTCCGCGTTGCGTGATCAGTCCACTCGCTAACGCCGCATAGGCATTGGAATGGCTTGATGATGTTCGAGACTACATCAAGCTGAATCCTCAAGTGAAAGGGTTCCCCGAGGACGACAAGCAGGTTTACGAGATCTAGTGCGTTGTTCCCATCACATCACCTTCTATGCCTGTCTACATCCTTGCGTTCAACTCGGTGTTGCTAACAAGGGAGCAGCTGGTCTAAAGCCCAGCAGGAGGCACGTTCCCAGCCCCCGATACTGAAGACGCAAGCGGCGCTTCTATCTATCTTCACCGCCCCTCCCGAGTCAGATATCTCGCTTAGCACTCCGCTGGTGTATTCGGATCGGCTTCGAGTTAGAAATCCAGGAGAGGCTAAATTCGCCTTGGGTCCTCACATAGATTGAGGCAGTATTGAGCGATGGAAGGACCCCACTTACCGCCAGGTTTACGAGAAGATCCTAGCAGGGAAGTGGGAAGAGTTCACGTCTGGGAGATGGGTAAGTTTGGACCTTTTGGGAAAATGACTCAACTGATCCCGATAGACAAGCGTGCCGATGCGGTCCAAGACCTGTATCCTGGGCCTGGTAGTGTGAGTACTCTTATTAAATATTTACCGGATTGCTTGTCGTTGCTGACTCTGAGAAAAGACAGGTCTATTCTGCTCGTGGCAAGGCTGGACCTCCCTGTCTGAGACAGGTCGCACTGAGGGAACTCTACTCGTTTACCTTTTCATTCGTGAATACAGTGCCTATCTGCTGATGCGTCCTTTGTTCAAGCCGAAAAAGCCCAAGTCCGACTTCCAGGGCGAAAAGGCTTTCTTAACCATCGGTAACTGGGAGCTGGATTTTGAAACTACCAACTTCAAAACCTTAATTATATAAAAACCTCATTGTTTAAAACATTTTTAATTAATTGAAAATTAAATTATTAGTTATTTTATTATTTATTAATTTAAAAAATTTCCCTTATATATAAAAATAATTAATAGCTTAGCTAATTTTTTTAAATAACAGGGTTTAAGCTAGTCCGCGCCTAGTGTTCCCGGGTCTGACGACATGGGAGCAGACCAAGATAATAGACATGTTCCTCCGAGATCTCCGAGTTGCAGCTGGGGGACATAATTATTCCCGAGAAGGGGCATTGTGGTGGAGTACTAGTTATGGACACTGAACCCTGCGCAACTCTCAAAATGGACTTGACAGCATCTCACCGTCTGCGTCGCAAATGCACCTGGACATTTCCCTGTCTTACAAACCATGAATTTGTAACCTGCCACTCTTTGTTGGGATGTGCAAGACGAGACTGAAGGTGGGTAGGTTAGTCCAGCAGCTAATTCCAAGAGCCTAAAAGCGATAACTTACCTCGTAGGTCAGGAAGAAGCTGGGAAGCAACTTGTATATCTCCAAGAGGCTGATGTTTTTCCCAATGCAGGTCCTGTGGCCTTTACCAAAAGTTAATGTTGCTCCGTTCATTGCCTTTAAACGCTCGTCGTATTTTCTCGAGTCCTCGCCTTCAGCCTGTAACCATCTCTCGGGCCTGAAGTCATCGGCGTCGGGCCCAAAAACGGCCTTGTCCCGGTGAACAACCCAAGGTGACGCCCCAACAATAGTGTCTACGGGTAAGAAGCTCCCGGAGGAAAGTTTCAGACCCCCTGAAGGTACTTTTCTTTCTAGGATCAGACCAACAGCCGGATGGAGTCGCAACGCCTCCTGCACAACAGCTTTGAAGTAGTGCAGCTGCTGACTCTGCCGCCAAGTGATGGGGATGTCGGCCCTACCAGAAGCACTGGCCGCATCCAACTCGGCAATCAACTTGTCACAAACAGTAGGGTGTTTGAGAAGGTAGTAGATGATGGCACGCAAGGAAATGGCGGTCGTATCAGACCCGGCGAATATGTTGGTAATCATGTATGATAAGATTTGAGCGTCATCAACGATGTCGGGATGCGACTCCTTGGCGTGGAAGAATTTATCGACAAAATCGAGCCTCTGGCGGCTCTCGTTCTTCTCGTTGGCTTGATGTCTTCGCTCCTCGTCGATCAGCCGCTTGGCGAGCTTGTCGTGTGCGAATTTTGCTACCGGTCCGGTCCGGCTGGTAAGTCTCGCGACAATAGGGTTCTTCTTGAGAAGATAATCCAGCGTGGGCACCTGACCGATGACGGCGTTGTAATCCATGGATGAATTGAGCCGTGCGATTATGCCATCGATGTCCCGGCCTGCTTGTAGAAAGCCAAATGGCTCACTGCATGTCAATTCTCCTATGACATCAAAGGCGTAGTACTGAAGCCAGTCAAAAAGAGGGCATGACACGTAAGGGACCAAGTATCGTCGATCAAGCTCTTCAAACAATGACAAGATTGCCCGGTCCACCAAAGGTTCGTAATCCGTCAGTGTTGACATGGAATAAGCGTTTGAAATGGGGCGTTTGATTGCAGCATGAAACCTCTCGTTGATGGTTGTGAACAAGGTCGGCGCGGCTCTTCCCTTGATCAGTTGCTGTTGCACGACGTAAAACTCGCTCTAAATGTTTCAGGTTAGCCAAGGGAAACTGGCCATGGCAGATGGATGATTAGCACCTTTGCGTAGGGTTCCTTGACGTTGTAAATCTTGTTCACATCCTTCAGGTTTCGAATGCTGACGACGCGAGGACCTATTCGCACGTCGTCTCCAAACCGCTCGTGAAGTGCGATGAGGTCCATGTGATTTTTGCCCCGAGATACATTCCACAGCCTGTACAGGTTGGATACCCTCGCTGCAAACGGCCCACGAATTTCTCTTACGCCCGTCGCAAAGATGTTGCTCAAGATGTGGACGATGGCCAAAACCATGCCCGTGCCCACCAGGAGGTATGCCGAGCTTTCAACCGCCATGTTCGAAGAGTAAACCTTTGAGGGACTCAGTCACGAAGCAGAAATGGTTCGATGCGAGGGCAGGGTCGTTCAGGCGGATTAACTCGCCAAGAAGAGGAACAAGAGCGGTGCCGTAACTTGGGTGATTCGTTTGGTAGACGCCGGGTAGCCGCTCAGTTCCAGCAATGGGTTACAATAACTGAGAGTGGGGATCCAGAGTAGCATTATTTTGACCCTTCAAGCTCATACTAGTACCTAACTTGAAATGGTCACCGGCCCTTGTCCAGGAGTGCCCAGACCACGGGGAACTCGGGCCGTAGGCTTAAGAGGGGGAAGTAGTGGATCTTCCGATTGCTGGATTAAAGTCTGATTGGCTTTGCCCAGGGGGTTAATACGCAACCCCTCTCTTCATCAGAGGAACAAACGGGGGAGGGCATCTTCGGAAGACAATGCCCCCTGGGTACAGGCTTCTTAGAGATGAATGCCTTCGGAACCCGGAAATGCTGGAGAATCCTACGGCTGGCTCAATGGGAGATTGCCAAACCGAAGTTTGACAATGCAATACACTCACTGTATTAGCCCTGATAGCTATGCTACCTCTCCCCAGACTAGAGTTATATGGCTAGAAATCGTTCTGCTTGTTGGGTCCTATATCTCATAGACATCTGCGGGATATTTAAGGACAGTTGAGTCCCTTAAAAGGTAGAGCTTTGTTTCTGAAAGAGTAGAGTTACTGTGTAGATGTATTGACCCGTTTGTTAAACTGTTCTAACTAGAGCTTGGAGGCTTGCAGCCCACCCCTGTGCTGGCGGTTACCAGAAGACTCATTCGCCTCGGGTCTCTTCTCAAACTTATGCTGAGCCTGGACAACTTGATGAGCGGTTTGTGCACCAATCTGCACCGCCCCGTCGATCCAGCCACGCCAGCCGTCAGACCAGTCAGCATTAGCAAACCAGACGTTTCCATGCGGCAACTGCAAGGCTTTGAGATATTTCGTAACAAAGTCTGGCGGTGGCATACACCACGCCCCCCGAGCGAACTCATCCGCGTTCCAATCATGGCTGACCTGAAGTAACCAATCAGTCAAGTACTTGCCAACTGGAACCAAGCCCAGCCAGGTCAAGGTCAGAAAGGGCTGAACAAGTCTTACAATACGCTCCACAACAATCTCTCGGCCTTCCTGGGGTGCCAAGTGCCGCAGAGCCTTTTGAACTGAGTCAATGTTCCGAAGGTGAATGCCGTTGCGCGCATCGGGGTCTGGCCCAAAGGCCACCACGTGGGTATTGTTGGCGGGAGTGAGCCTATCACCGAACGCAGAGACGAACCCTTTACCTGGAGAGCCAAGCGAAGTCCATGACAGCAAGTCAGATCCCTTGACTTCAAAATGGATCTTGTTACACTTGTTCACTTGGCCCTGGCGAGCTGCCTCAACTTTGGTCGGCGGCAGAGGCGGATCAAACTGAATCGACGTCAAGACGTTCAGAGGCACGGTGCAGATGACGGCTGCGGCACGCCAGGCTTGACCTTGTCGTGACCGAACGGTCATGATGTCATTTGCCTCTTGGATACTCACGACCGGCGTGGAAAAGCTATATGACAGCTGGCCCGTCGAAACGGCGTGGTCAAAAATGCGTCGATGAAGGGTGCTATTGCCACTACCCAGGCGAGTGTGCAGGGCGATGTCATTCAGCCCGAGAGCGGTATGTCCTCCGAGAACCCACCAGAGAAGAATGGTAACGTAGCCTATCTGGCCAACCTCAGCGCCGCCCATCTGCTGGAGGATGGCAACCAGCATGGTCATTTCGTTGGTTGAAAGTTCGTCTCTGATTTCATCCAGGCGATCCTGACAGGACATCTTGTCTAGTTTAGCAATCAGTTCTGGTGACTGATCGGTGCCGAAGGCGTATTTCCAGGAATGACGCAAGTAGTCGCCATCGGAATTGCAGAACAAGGCAAAAACACGCGAGTACATTGCGGCCTAATTTTTCGAGTTAGTGCATGGGCCGGACGAGGAACTTGTGATGCTATAGATGTGAAAGGAAACGTGTTGTCTGGAAGCAGCCTCTAGTTAAGCAGTTTCTTTCTATAGGCAAAAGGAACCGTTACCACCTACCTCATCCTCATGCGAGAGTTTAAGCTGACCTTTGTTGGTGCAGAGAGTCGAGTAATCGAGGCGGGATCCCGGGTTTTGGGTCACCACCCAGTCATTTTCGAGGCCGTAAAGGGATATTTCGCGGTAGATGTGAGGCATATGCCAGTGCATCCAAGTGCCTCCCATTTCGTAGTTGAACCCATCGATCGAAGCGTTCCACGTTCTACCTCCGAGCCGGTCTCGACCCTCCAGCAGGAGTGTCTTCTTGCCTGTCGCCAAAGTCAACGTTGTGTTCGCTGGCTAGTGAACCTAAGTAAGGTCCTACCTTGGGTCGAGAGATCCCGGCTGGCAATGAGACCAGCATATCCGGCTCCAACGATGATAACGTCGTAAATATCATCCTGGTTCGACCTGATGCGCTGGGGAGGGTCAACTACTCCAATCGTTGGGAGACCCTCGACGAAGCCCGTCGACGGAGTCCAACTGAAGCCTTCGCTGCTGTTCTTTATCATGATGTCGCATAAAGGCGTGTTAGTGCGTCAAGTCATTAGATCTGATGGCATGGCGGACGATTCACGGATATAATAAACCTAGGGGCTAGCCTCCGGCCAGTGGGGATAAACTTGGTTAAAGGAAGAATACGTGATTGGACGCGTAGATTTAATCCGCTACCCCCGCTTGAGACTGTCACTCCAGCTCCCACCTCGACGCTGGAGCCGTTCAGTTCAGCATCAATCCAACATTGTGTACGACGGGCAGACAGAGAGGAATTGACGGCAGCACTGCAAGCGATATCGGATCATGCTGCAGCCTCAACATCATGTATCGATACGGAGAAAGGTCACCATGGCCTGTCAAGTATGCCGCAAACGAAGGGTAGGTTCGTTGACAATCCCTTACTTGAGCCAGTCTTTATGACATCCGCCTGTCAGCCATATCTATCCTTGTGCTAATGTCGACGCCGAAAGATCAAATGTTCAGGCGTTGTGCCCTGCCAATATTGCGTTGCTAACAAGAGACAATGTTGGATCGATAAATCAGGCCGCGGCCGACGAGGGCCTCGCCCCCAGGCGCCAGGCGGCAATAAATCAGCTGCCAAGACGCCGCCACCATTAGGGTCCCCGGTCATCAGGCCCAGCTCTGTCACTTTGGTGGCCGATGCGTCAACCCATGCTGAATCGATCCGAGACCAAGAAGGCGACGACGACGAGTCTGGGGATGAACCTGACACTCCGCCGGTACCGCTGTGTCAATCCGACATCGAACGCGTCTTGTTTGAAGGCAAGTCGGCAAGTAATCCGTGCGTAAAGCGTTTCTTGGTTCAAAGATAGCTGGCTTATAACATGGACACAGCTCGGATAAGACTTATCTAGGCCTTGTCTGCCACCTACTAGAACTACACTGCAGGCGAACAGGCGTGTTTCTAGCTAGGGTATTGTCCACGGAAGAATTCGTGCGAGGATTGAACTCGGGAGTTTGCCCTCGACACCTGATTTTGGCCATTTGCGCTTGCAACGTCAGGTTTTCGGTCCACATTTTGACACGACCAAGTGACAGCAGCAATCTCGCGTCTTATTTCGAACAGCAAGCAAGACATGGACTAGACAGTCCTCTGGTGAATGGTTTCGGCATAGCCGACATATATACGTACTGCTTTCTGGTAGAGTGTGCTATCAATTCGGGGGCCGGGGGCAGAGCCTGGCCGGACATCGGTGAGATGGCCTCAAATCCTTGGGAACTCAGTCGCTAATCCGTTTTCCTTGCAAGCACTGGCTGAAAGCCTTATCCAACTAAAAAGTGCCGGCCAAGCACCTGATACTGATGCACAGCATCGCCAGGGCCTGACGGCTGCTTCTCAGTACCTCGCCGTCGCGAGAGCAATCATGTGCATTGGGAACCCTGATCTACACTCGATGCAGCAACAAGCTGTCCACAGCAGCCTACCAACTCGTATGCCTGGTACACCTGCTTTGAAGAGACTTTGGATCCTCCTGCAGATCCAAGAACTATGTGGCAAGCCTTTTGCACAGCATGAACCCCGACCTTGGGATGAAAACTCCGAGTTCCGATGCGTTCAAGAGGAACTTGATGGGTACTTGATAAGGTGGCCTGGGACCTTTGCAACTAAGCCCTCGACCGACGGCACGCCAGATGCCTGTCCCAATGACGCGGAAACGTCTGTAGCTCTGTTGGTCAGCCATTGCAGCGTCATCTTGCTGAACCGCACATTCCTGCCGATACCTAGGAAGACGATTGGGTGTTCGGGAGTGGAAACTGATATCCACTGGGTCAGTTTCCCTTCAGCTCCAGACCTATTCATCAAGGAGCGGATCAGTCGATGCGAAGCCAGCGTGGCCGCTATCTGCCTTATTTGTAAAGACATGATTGCAAATGGCGAGATTTTTGCAGTAAGTCTCACAAGAACTCACATGGGTCTCTATCCTATACTAATAGAATTGAAAGCAATCATTCTGGATAGGCTTTTCATGTGCCCTATGTGCACTAGTCGTCATCAATCGTTTGCATGCAAGTTCTACCCCGAGACACAAATTAGTTGAAAACCTCAAGTTCACTCTCACCACCATCGTGTCGCTAAGGCAGTTCCTGAGGCCAGCCAATGACTGGGTATGTTTGTGTTTAGCATCTACCAGGGTGGTTTTCTTTTTACTTACGGCGATTTGTGTAGGCTTACATGCTTTTTCGCATTTACGATGCTGCTACTTGTCCAGCTCAGGAAGACTCTCCTGCAAAGAATTCTTTCCTGACCTATTTCAGCCGCTATCCAGGCATCCAAGATGTGATCAGGGTCCCTTTATCCTGGAAATCCTCGCCTGTCCCATCACCATGGCAGAAGGGCACCACCCCTCGCGGCCCCACACGATTGGAGACCCCTATGATGCAACGTGAAACTACATGTCAGGAAGCTTCTTGGATTGAAGTCTACACGGAGCAGCTAGACCAGCCGCAACCAGCCAACACGAAAGATGCTGCTGAAAGCGCCGAAACACCGACAGCCTGTGCTTCAGTACAGCCTGTGCCGAATGATGGATCCAGTGTTAATATCTCGGAGATGCTAGATTTGATCTTTGACAACAATGGGGCACAGGCACCAGGACTCTCGAGGACACCCACGGCAACTGGAGTTTGGCCTGGTCCCCTTATCGATGTAAACATGGACTTTCAGAGTATCCAGAGCCTTTTGAGTGTATTTCCGACTGATTGGCTTGATTTGGAAGACAGCATAGAGTTAGAGGACGGGTTAGTTGTCTCGGTTCCGGCAATCGACAGTGATGGCCTTTGGCCTGAGTAATTCATAGAATAACGACTACAACAGGACAGGCCAAAGCTCAGGAAAGCCTGTATGGGAGCAGTTTGCGAAGTCATTGCGAGCCAGAACGACGTCAGCGTAGAGGTTTTCACACCAAGCATAATGTTGACGGCTAGTCCCGGCAATACAATACACTCGCTGTTTGCTCATTTCAAACAGGTTGCTCAGAGGATTCCAAAGACTGCTTTATTATTTAGCCCCCTCGGCATCGTCATGATAATTCCGCATCTTGGCTCGGTATCTATTGACAGAGGTCACGTGTTGCCCAAAAGCTAGCCGATTCTCTTATCTACATTGGAAAGCTTCCCCGCACCTTCGCCTTCCTCAAGTCATGTTCCGAACCCATAACAAAGGTACAATGCAGCAGGATATAGCGACGATGGAGAAGCGGAATGACCATGGGTCGTGTTGGACTTGTGTGAAGCGTCAAATAAGATGCGATGGGGGCCTGCCACGTAAGTCTTTCACTCTTCGGACCCATGGTCAAGGCAAGGCCTCACAATCCAATCCAGGCTGCGATACTTGCACCAAGCATCGTGTCCGGTGCCGTGGGTTCGGAATCCAGATTCGATTGCCAGATGATGTTGCATCTAGATCAGGGTCACGGAAAGGCAAGAAGCGACTGAACGAGCGCAGCGCGGGCTCGTCACCTCGGCCACCGATCGACGCACACGTGCAGTCGCTTTCGGCATGGATGCCCTGGCCTGGCCTGACCCGAAAGGACAGCTTCTTCATGCAGCACTTCTTGCGCAAGTCCCTCCTCATCAAATGTGGGCGCTGATTGTCTAACGATGGAACAGAAAACATCTCCAAGATCGCACTGGCGGTTGACTACGATGGAAACGGATATCGCCAATTACTACCGCTAGCTATGGAAGAGCCAGCGCTAGCGAATGGAATCCTAGCAGTCGCCTCTTCTCACCACAATCGTTGGCAGAGCGTGCAAGACACAGATTCCGGGGCATATCTCAGGGCCAGCACAGCGGCTCTGTCACAAAGATTCAGACAGCCACCCCTCATCGGCACTCCAACTACTTTGGCTACCATGTTAATCTTGGTCTCTTTCGAGGTAGGGTCACCGTAAACCCCCCTTCCAATTTGCGTGTCAAGCATAACCGTACCAGGTGTTTTCCGGCTCAAATCGCTGGCAGACCCATTACAACGCCATCCGCGGTTGGGTCAAGTCTCGAGGCCAAGACTGCGATGTGAGCCCATTCCTCAAGGCGTGGGTCTGCTTGCTGGACACACAGTACAGCCTCAACTCTGGTCAACCTGGCATATCAGGGCTTGAAGCTTGGCTGGACACACAGCCGGACCCGGGGCAGGCTGGAGACACCATCGACGTTCTGTTCGGTTGCTCCACCCAACTACCACGCCTAATGGTATGCATACCTCGTCCGTACGGTTTCGAGATGAGTGCTGACCATATCCCAGCGTGCTGCATCTGAGCTCGAATTATCGCGCTCCACCGGCAAGCTTCCACAGCAGGAGGTGCTGGCCGGCGCCGAGGCTCTGCAAGCCGCGATCCGCCAGACGCAAATACCAGAAGGATCCGAACCCTCATTAGGAGTTGTATGCCAGCAGAGTCGCTGTCAGTTCACTACCTTGCTGTCAATGGATAAGGCAGATCTATGTCGACGGATGGTAGCCACAGCCGAGATCTTCCGTCACTGCCTTCATCTCTTCGTGTTTCGTGTAAGCCATGGCCCCAGTATTCCCCTAAGCGAGGAGATGCAGGATTCGCTCCGGGTGGCTCCTGATTTGCTCCCCATTGTGCCTGATGCGTTGGGCCCCGGTGCAAACCTCGGTTGGTGCCTTGTCATTATCGGTTCCGAGCTGGATCTTGTCGAGGAACGTAGCTACATCCGGTCACGATGGGCCGCTCTGGAGATTTTGGGAATACACAACTGCTACAACGGCAAACGAGGGCTGGAGGCAGTGTGGGCTCATCGTGATGGATCGCAGGGGTTGGCTACGGGGGCTCGGCGCTGGCAGGACGTCATGCAGGATCGAGGAGAGACGCAAATTTTGATATAGCGGACTACTTTCCATGGGTCTCCAGGCGGCCCAAGCACCTGTACACACACACTCTTTTCCACTAGCCATAATTCCTGTTCTTATCTCTCTGCATTCATCACAGGTGAGAGCTCGGACGGGCGGCAATCTTGTAAGCGACTGCGAATCGAGGAGTAGAAAAGGTAACGGTGCTATTTCTGTGTATGAAAAAGGTATCCCCAGGTAGAAGGACGGCCTTGTCCCCAACCTCGTCTTCTAGCCACAGTTCACCTTGGAGTCATCAGCCAGTTAGTCTATCCGTAACTTTTTGCGAACCGTCTCCGAGTTCACAGTGTAGCCTTGGCATACCTTTCAGCACTATGCCAGTCTCATCGTGGTCATAGAAGGGAGCAGGTTCAGGGTGGGTACAGTGTTCTAGTAAGAATACTGACCCGGTCAGAGGGTTATTCTCAGAAGCTTTAGAGGTAAAAATATCGCCTAAGTAACAAGAGATGCTAAGCATATGAAGGGAAGGCATTTGGTCTTGTACAAACTGGGCTTACTGTAATAAACCGCATCAGGTGCCCCTTGCAACTTGGGCACGCGGTGAAACTGCGACCTGGTCTTGGCTCTGAACACCATGGTTGTCGATGGATGGGAGAAGGGACTTGGTGCTGAAGGAGACCAGGCTTGAAGGGCATGGTCGTCTTGCCATCAGATTCAAGCAGTTGCCATCATATAGCCAATCCCGCCAACAGAGCTCTTGGTGTCGCTCAAAACCCCAAGACCGCACCGTTCGGTACGTATGGCCGAGTGATTATTCCAATTGGTTGATGGACCAAAAGGTTGATTGGTTCCTTCGGAGACGGGCCATGCGGAGCCCGGCGCAACCCCTCTTCTTCCTTAGTTACAGTAGCTCCCCCAACCTGAAGCTATCAGGGGCCCCATTCAAGATCAGGACTATTTCTTGATTGGATCGGCTTGATCATTCCGATGGCGGGACTGGGAGACGCGTTGGACCAGGTGCTTTGTTCAAAAGTCATCGTGACCGATGGCAGAAAACCTCAGTTGCTGGAAACACACTACAATACCATACCTATCCTGATCGATACCGTTTCACCATGTCACCAAAGCCACTTCGAGTCGTCATCGTCGGCGCCGGTTTCTGCGGCCTGACAGCTGCCATTGAGTGCAAGCTCCGCGGCATGGACCCAGTCCTGGTCGAGGCGTACTCTGGGCCAAGCACCATGGGTGACCTCCTGGATTTTATTCGCAATGCTGGACGCGTCTTTGAATCCTGGGGAAAGGGAAAGGTCGCCCGCAAGCTGGCTGCCGCAGGTGTCAACAGGGCCGAGCGAATGGACTTCTTCAACGCTGACAACCAATTCTTGCGGTCCGACCCCTGGCCTCAGGGATCAGACTTCCTCTATGTCTACGCCGGCCACCGCGGAGCCATGCATGAGATCGTCTATGACTACGCCGTCGAGATTGGCGTTGACGTCCAGGTCAACAAGCGTGTCGAGAAGTACCTAGACAGCGATGCAGAGCGAGGCGTTCTCATTCAAGGTGGGGAGAAGATCCTAGGCGATGTCGTCCTGGCTTGTGATGGTCCAAAATCACTGGCCCGCCAGGACCTGCTTGGCTTGCATGAGTCCAAGGTGAACAGCGGCTACGCCATCTTCCGCGCCTTCTTCGAAATCACGCCGGAACTGCGCAAAGAACATGCTGCTCTGGAGGAGATGCTTCAGGACGATCAAGACACTGTGCGATGCTGGGTAGGGCGTGACATGCATGGCTTCATCTATACATGGAACCAGCAGAGGTATGAACACCCCAAATTGTCGAGTCGGCAGGAATCGCTCACACAGACATGCATGCACAGGGATTGCGCTTGGGTCCTGACGCACAAAGATGAAGCCGATATCGGTGAGACCTGGTCAGAGAAGACGAGCAAGGCCGAAGTCTCCCGCTACCTCGATCAGGCCAAGTTCCCCAATATCTGGCGACGATTCCTCGAAGCTACCCCCGATGACCGCCTCGTGGATTACAAGCTGGTATGGAGAGACCCTCTGACTACCTGGCTCTCACCCTCCAAAAAGGCCGCGGTCCTCGGCGACGCGGCACACTGCCATCTGCCTACGTCAGCCCAAGGAGCATGCCAAGCAGTCGAGGATGGCGTGGTGGCGGCCATGTGCCTGCAGAAAGCCAATGGCGATGTTCCCTTGGCTCTCCAGGTCCTTGAGCGCATCCGTTTCAACAGATCCCACACGATACATCAAGCCTCGATATCCACCAGGAACATCTACCACGGGCAGGATTGGACCCCTGAGCTGGTCGAGAAACATCCCAAGTCTCTCATTATTCCATTTTACGATTGGATCACTGAGTACAATGTCTTTGAGGAGGTGGACAAGCACTTTGACCATCTGGCCGCCGACGTCAAGAGCGGAAAGAAGGGGACTATTGAGGAACTTGCCCTGGATGCTGGTGGCAGTTATGAAGACATGTTTATCAAGGAAACTCAAGACGTTGGAGCTTCGTTGGCAGTCGCATCCATGCCTGTTCCGGCATGATTGTATTATAGCAGACTCATCGTAATTAGTGATAGTGGTTAAGAGAGTATGTCTTGAAGGCTCAAGTCCTATTCCTGTGACGGAGGCTTATTTATTGAAAGTTGCCCTGCGATGTCGACAGTTGCGAGGCCCAAGGTTGTCATGAATATAGTCGAAAATTCATGATATTCGTGAACCTTTGTAAGCCTCAAGAACTAAACAGGTTGGACTGGCGTCTACTCAGCTACAGTAAGTCTACTTGGCTTTCATAGTCCAGAGTCCAACTAAGTGAGCCACCAGTGAATCCGGGAATAAAAAGAATGTGCTCTTTGCTATTGTGCAAGCAATCTGCCCTTGACGGAGCAAATCGTAAAATAGGTAGAGATAGGCAACTATTGATATCCTTGCTCAGACTCATTCAATTTGGCAAGTAGGCCTCAACACGAATCTCCAAATGCAAGCTGGGCAGAAACAAGGCGCTTACTTCAACTCCAGTCCAGGCAGGTTTGGTGTTCTTGAAGTATTCCCTAGCGATGGGCACCAAAACTTGGGCAATTCCTTTCCCGTCTTTGCTTACTTCGTATGTTTGTACCTGGATGGCGATGCACAATTAGTTCTTGTTGTACAGACGGCATATCAATCTGTCGTGACGAACCGAGTAAACGTGTTCAAATGCATCGTCCCCCAAGCCTGCAGCTTTAAGAGACAGCAAGACATGCTCAAAAGCCTCTCTAATCTCTTCGCCGAGATCTGCGGGTACTGTCCCGTCGTCCTTGATACCAACTTGACCGCTAAGGATTACCCTGCGGACATCCTTTGGTACGATCACAGCATGGCTCAAACCAAACATGTCAGCCCCCTCTTGGCCGCCGGCCCAGTTATGGAACTCGAAGCCGTATTCGGAAAGTTTGGAGGCCATTGTTTGGGGTAGAAACAAAGTGTTGTAGGAGGAGTGATGTTGGGAGAAGTGCTGGTGCCGTGAAATGGGCGTCGAAGGATGAGTGACGGTCTTCTGGCTCAGTTAACCCATCAAGGGCCGGGCTTCAACTATAATAAAGAACACATTAGAAGGATGAGTGACACACTCATCAATAAGGCATTTTTTTTTTTTTAGAACAAAGACACGGGAAGGGTCTTCAACCATCGCAAGATAGCGTCAAAGAGACATGTGCGGAAAATTCTCTCATTCGCTTTGTCCTGGTGCACACCAACCATCATCCCTATATCTTAGCCTACCCCGCAATCTCGGAAGCATTCCGAAGAAGATAAGGTTCCAAGGTGAGAGAGTGGTCAGCTTATAATCGCCAACCTTGTGGTTGGCTCTTCACGGCTTGCGCTTAGGACGTATCTTTCTTTGGCCGCCCATTGCCCCAGGGCAAACTCCCGGATTACTAACGAATCTTTGTTCCATCGTCGTCTTGACAGTGTCTGCCTTGACAAACGGCAATACTCCCCAACTCGAAATGGTGTCGCCCCAACTCTTGGAATTCGCCCTTGCCAGCTGGCACTTGATCCTCCCAAGCATACTCATCTTGTACCTGGTGTCAAACCGCTACCAGGGTGGTCTCTCCAAGGTCCCAGGACCGTGGCTGAACTCGGTCTCAACTTTGCCGCGAATGTGGTCCGTCTACAAGGGCCAACATCATCTCGATGACCTGAGACTGCATGCAAAATACGGCAAATATGTGCGACTGGCGCCAAACCTGGTTTCCATCTCGGACCCTGGCCAAATCAATCAGATATACGGCATCAACACCAATTTCTTCAAGTCTCCCTTTTATGAACTCTCGGCAGTCTATGATGAACAAGGCCTCGTCCCAGACCCCTTCGTCATCCAGAACAACAAATCGCTGCATTCACGCATGAAACGTAATGCAGCGAATGCCTACAGTATGAACGGACTACTTAAATTCGAGCCTTGGGTTGACGATGTCATGGAGCGGCTCTTGGTCAAACTCGATAACCATGCCGACGTTGAAACATCCTGTGACCTAGGAAATATGATGAAGAATTTTGCCATGGACGCCGTTTGCCGATTGACTTTTGGCCGTGACTTGAATTATCTTGACAAGGGTGACCAACATGGGTTCTTCCGCCTGCTTGATTTGTTCACGCCATACATGGCCATCGTAAGTCCCCCTCCGAGAGCTTGATATCCGCTGCATGTTTTCTACTTGCTAAATGCTCGTGCAGTTCGGCCATGTGGCGTGGCTACATCCCTACCTTCTGGGCAACCCCTGGATCGTCGGCTACTTTACCAAGGGCGACACTTCTACTCAAGCCATGATATCGTTGTCGCAGAACGAACTTGAGCGCTCCCACAAGGATAGCATGTCAGAGAATTCGACCATGACCTTCCTCGGCCGTCTAAGCTTGAACAAGGCAGCGAAACCAGACCAGATCAACGATCGTGAGATCGTAACCCATGCATTTGGCAACATCTCGGCCGGTTCCGACACGACAGCTATCGCGATGCGGTCGGTCATGTACAACATTTTAAACGATCGAATGGCATACAACCGACTGGCTTCTGACGTGCGCAAGAATCTCAGTCTCCCAGTTTCGTTTTCCAGTGCCAACGAGCTACCATACCTGCGCGCTGCGATTCAAGAGGGCATGAGGCTACATCCTTCAGTCGGCCAGATTCTGGCTCGCTCGGTCCCTGAGGGTGGAGCATTGGTCGGCGATTACAAATTGAAGGCGAATGTTCAAGTTGGAATGTCTCCTTGGGTACTACATAGAGATCCAGACGTGTTCCCCGAGCCTGACTGCTTCAAGCCAGAGAGATGGATCATCGGAGAAGGGCACTCAGATGAAGACGCACTTCGACGCATGAACCGATCCTTTTTTGCTTTTGGGCATGGTACTCATACCTGCAGCGGTAAGCACATCAGCATAATGGAGACGACCAAACTGGTGGCTACACTCTTGTTGAAGTATGACTTGGAGTTGGCAGAAGGGGCTGGCCCGCTTACCTTTGTGAACCGTTGGTTCACTCAGCAGGAAGGATTGATAGTCAATGTCCGCCCCCGCAAGTGAAAAGGCTGTTGGGGGTGAGTGCATCAAGTATGTGGCATCAACGTGATGAATTTCACATTACATTGAAATGTGCCAGCAGCAATAGAGAGGATACGAGAGACTTTTCCAACGTTTGTAACACAACTGTCCTTGAAATGCCCGTTTGTCACGCTTGGAGTGCGTAGAAATAGTTGGGTATAAGGGCATGTATTAGTTAGCTGTAACCTCTCGGCCGGATCAATATTGGCATGAAGTGTATTTCCTTTGACAGTCTTGACAACTTATCTGGCGAACGTAGCTCGTTCAGCGCCCAAGACTACACTCGACATCGAGTACTGCGACTAATTCCCTGAGACCGCCGTCTCCATCTATTCTTAGTACCCTCGTTTCATTGGCACTCCGTTCAAAGGTACATGGGGGAAAAAAAAGGAATATTCGAATCTTACTTGTGCCACTAACTAGGACCTAGGAACCGAAGCCATTGCGAAATGCTCACTGACAATGAAAAGCCATCTCGCAACCTACCATGCGAGAGTTTCAGCGTTCTTGGCCGATTCGCATACTCCACGGCAAAATGCCTCGTCCTCCTCTAGCTGAGAGCCTGCAAGAGTCCGCCTCGCAGGCCAGAACTCTCTGCTTTGACTCTTCTCCTCCTCTGAATGTTTCTTCAGCATTGACCTGAGGACTCCTTCAAAGTACTCAACAGCCCTCTCCATGTACGGATGAAGTGGCCCAGCTGTGTATGTATCGCTGTTGAGTCCCACTTGAGCGTTGTTACCGAGCCATTTGTCCTCATTCTCGACCTGCTTAAAAAAGTTGACCTCTGCCTTGAAGTCCTCTTCGGATGAGTGCTTGTTTCGGTAAACTTCGTAACGCACACGAGATGTCGTGGCCGAGGTAGGTATGATGAACATCATGTAGAAGAAGTGCCGAGACATGGTGACGGATGAGTTGGGGAACATGTATGTTGGACTGGCTACAATGTTGCCAGCCTCCATGTCTTCACCGAGGTGGCGAATGTAGCACAGCTTTGGATCAACGTCAAACTTGGTATCCTTCTTAATATGAGGTGCAATTCCCGGATGGGCTGTAGAGCAGTGATAACACTATGCACGGCACCTGTCAGCACACCTCCAAGCCAATACCGTATACTAGAACTCACCTCGTTGTAATTCTCAACCAGTGTCTTCCAGTTAAAGTCGCATCCATCGAGCGACCAAGTATGGTCGAATACGTAGTCGTCCATGTTGTAGACATTGGTTATTCTTTCCTGGGTGTCGATGCCCTGGAACTGCTCTTCCCAGCTGATATTGGGCGTGTCGGATGAATCCAGGTTGACCCAGATAAACCCGAGCCGGTCTATATGAAGATGGACTTTGAAGAGTGAAAACTCATCCTTGTTGAACTGGTCCGCCGGCACCTTGTCAAACCGCGGCGCTTTGGCGAGGTTTCCCTTGAAGCCATAGCTCCAACCTGCAACAGTCAGTTCCTGATATGTATCAGTGGTTCGGGAGCTTACCATGGTACTTGCAGGCCAGGACGCTTGCTTTTCCGCTCTCTTGGTGGACTATGGGGAACGCTCTATGGCGGCAAACGTTTAGGAAAGCATTGATGTTGCCCTGTCGGTCGCAGACGATGAAAAAGGGATAGCCTGCAACTTCATAGCGGGCGTACTGGCCAGGCTCGGCAAACTGCGACTTGTGCGAGACAATCAGCCACGTCTTGGAAAAGACAGCCCGGCGCTCGAGTTGATAGAAGTCAGGGCTACGGAACCAAGACGATGGTAGAGTAGTTACTGCCATGATGAACTTGACTACCGTTTAGAAACAGTCTGGCAAGGACATGGCAAGACGATGAGGACAATGGCAGGACCATAAATCTCTTCGAATGCGGAGAAGCTTGTAGAGCTAGACTCCCGCTTGCTGCAGTCAAGGAGTACTTACATCTAGCGTTTGAGATCATACTAAGGAAAGTCCTTCTTCCTGGCCTCTTTCCGGTTTATTTTCCTATTCGCTCAGTCAGACTCCACAAGTCGCTCCGCACTCGAGGTGGCATGACCCAACGGCACCAACTCTTAGCACCATGACATGAGTGCAAGGAATTATAGCTGATTGGCTGTTTAGTTAGATCCGTCTGGTCTTGGGCAGAAGAGGGGGGTTTCGGAACCTCGGAACATGGCGTATGTACCCTAGAAGAGGCCGGCGGCAGAGGGTCTAGTCTAGATCTCGAACTCTGTGGGGAATGCACGCACTGCGACGGCGGGTGACATTGGCTTGTGTACCAAAGCGCGGGGAAGGTGTCACCAATTACTTGAACAGGATTGATAAGAATTAATCCGCTACCTGGCATTGGGCGTTCTGGCATAATATGAGTCGGATCCCCGCCGTTACAGTCTCCAAACACAAGAAATCACCGGCATAGTAAGATACAGAAGCAATGGCTAACTCATTCACGAAGAAGGAGCCCAGCGATGGCAGCATCTTGGACAAGCGGCCTACAGCTGACGACGACGATGCCAAGCTCCACGACGTTGGTTTCGAGTCCTCTGGGCTTGAGCGCAACTTCAACACCTGGTCCTTACTATTCATGTCCTTTTGCACCAGCGTCACATGGGAAGCCATCTCGTCTGCATCGGCTCAAGCATTGACCAGTGGCGGTAGTTCCAGCTTCGTCTGGGGCTTTGTAGCCTCGGCTGTTGGGACTATGCTCATAGCCATGTGCCTTGCCGAATATTCTGGCATGATTCCTACAGCGGGAGGTCAGTACCACCATCTGAATTGCTTTCTGTCCCTTCAAGGGTCGCTTCCACAAGAAGAAAGGGCGCCTTTCTCTTCACATCCATTGCATTGTTGCCCGATACTAACACAGTCAGGCCAGTACCACTATGTTGCCAAGCTAGCTCCGCCAAAGTACCGGAGGATATTTGCCTGGTTTGCGGGCTGGATCACCATGCTGGGGTGGGTGACCTGCTCACTCGCCGGCATCTTTGCCACGGCCATGCAGATCCAGGCCTGGGCTATCCTCTTTAGTGACACCTATGTCTACGAGAGATGGCATACGTCGTTGGTAAGTGTCACTGGGCGAACTCTGACTACCAGCTAATCCTGGCTGAAAGCTTGTCGTCGGCCTCACGACCGTATTTACGCTATTCGCCATCTTCGAGATCAAGCGCCTTCATCGAGTCATCTTCATCGCCATGTTTGCACATACGGTTGGGTATTTTGCTACCTCCATCTACCTTCTTGTACATGTGACTCCCAAGAATTCGGCTGAATATGTCTTCAAAGACTTTACAAACTTGAGCGGCTGGGAGAGCGACGGGGTAAGCATCAGATTGCTGCCACTCAGGTGAACTATAGTATTGATCAGATGAGTGCAGATCGCTTGGTCAATTGGTCTCTTGACCTCGGCTGTCAGTTTTGTCGGCTGGGATAGCTCTACGCACATGGCCGAGGAGATGACCAGTGCAGCACAAAATCTGCCAAGGACCAGTGAGTGGCTCTTCCAAGAAAGCGGAAGAATCTTGCATTTACTGATACACGATAGTGATTGCCAACATTGCAGTAAGCGGCTTGGCCACTTTCCCCTGGGTCATTGCAGTCGCTTTCTGTTTCGTTGATGTGCAAGGCGTCCTTTCCGGCCCTGTCGGACGAATCAGCCCGTTCGTACAGCTCTACTACAACGTTTCCGGTGGAAACCAAGCAGCTACCATTGGCCTTACATCGTTTCTTCCCATTATATCCTTTTGCGGGACAGGCACGAGTGTCATCTCGGCCACCTCGAGGATCATCTGGTCTTTTGCGCGAGACGGCGGCCTGCCAGCATATTTTTCACACATTGATGAGAAGACCAAGGTGCCCGTACGTGCCATTATGCTCACTTGGGTCTGATATCAGCCTTAAGCCTCATCTACATCGGCAACGCAACGGCCTACTACGGCATCTCTTCCGCCACCACGGTCGCCTTGATCATCTCCTACGGCTTCCCAATCTTGATCAACGTGGTATGGGGATTCAAGTACTGCAAGTTGCCACGGGGAGGATTTACTCTGGGGCGCTGGCATAGGCCCATCGCGGCCGCCGCCTTGTGTTGGTCTATCTACATCACCATTTTTGTTTGCTTCCCAACCCTATATCCAGTTACACCTGTGAATATGAATTATGCACCCGTGGTATTGGGAGGTGGGGGATTGGCAGCGGTAGTAAGCTGGTTTGCATATGGGAGAAATTCTTATACTGGAGTTAGAGAAATTTTACAAGGACGCGAGGTATGAGGGGTAGTATAGGGTAGTAAGAAGGAATATATTATATTTTTATTAGATATATTTACTTTATACAAAGTATGCGCTTACTAAAGGTATATGGAAATCCTTTAAAGTATGGGAAGTAGAACAGTTGGGTTAAGTCCAAGAGATAAACCGGCCATGCTGAGTTTATATTAACAAAGGGAATCGTCACGCTGTGCTTAAACAGGCATTGTGTTCAAAGTTAATGTGTATAAGCCAAAGTTTAGTAATCCGCCGAGATATTATATTTAAGCTCTAATCTACCTAAATCTCGCTATAACCCTCCTATTAACTTATTCCACTAGCTATAACCTAAACCTTTCTACCTTTATAATTAAAACCTTTTTCTTTCCTTTTAAGTTACCCCTATGACTTAATAACTTAATAACTTTAATTAAACTTATAATTAATAGCTAAGGTAGCTTTTATACAAAAGAGTATAATAGTATAAAAGACTAAAAAATAGAGGAAATATAGTCTTCAACGTCTATAGGATAGGTGATAGTGATAGGAGGTAAAGAGGCAGTGGAATTAGTCCTTATATAAAGCTGATTAGCTAGGTAAGGAATCAAAGAGTAGTAAAAGTGGGGCAAATATAATATAGGGTTAAAATAGAGAAGACCAGCTTCTGATTGGTGTTCTTATTACTTATATTAGTTAAAGATCTAAGGAGCTATTTCTAAGAGAGGATATATAGCTTATATAGTAGATTGCTTAGAATCTACTAGCCCGGTTCAGATAAAAGTTATACCATCGGATAGGTCTAATTCCGGGCTTTAAAACCCTATTAGCTTGACTAATAACAGATAACTAAAAGCTGAGTTATAGCATAGTAGAAGTTAAAACCTATAGGGTTTTAAAGTAAGATATTTAAAACCGGATAGGAAATACCCTTTGGAAGGAAACGGCGTTATCGGGCTTATAATAAAGACCTAAGTCCGAGATCACGTGACCTTCCTAAACGGGAAATAAGCCCAAAAGGGGCAATATTAACACTCCCTTATATCTTGCTTATCTAAGTGGATATTACTTAGCTAGGCCCTCTAAAGGGAAGCGCATAAGCTATAGTATAGGGTATAGAAATTCTAGGCTTACATCTTATAAGGTTATTTTTCTAAAAGTTTATTTATAAAAGACTTTTTTTATAATAAGGTATTTTATAATCTATAAGTAAGGTTTTTAGTTATTTTTTATAAGATATATAAATTATAAAAAAGGTTTAAAATATATATTAAAAAAATATATTTATTAACTAATTTATAATAAGTAATTATAAATATATAATATTTTTAAGGTTTTAAATATATTTATTTTTAAATTTAAAAAAAATTAATTTTATTATTATTAATAAAGAATTTCTTAAAAGGCATTAAATATTAAGAAAATATTAAAATATTTTTTTTATATTTATTAAATTTATATAAGCTTATTATATAATATAAATTATTGTTTTATAATTAGTTTTTATTTTTTTTTAAATATTATTTATTAAAATATTTCTATAATTTATTAACTTTTATTTTAGGTTTAATATTAATTTAGTTTATATAATACTACATATTAATTTATAGTTAAAAATATAAAATATATATTTAAATTAAATATTAAATAATAAGTATTACTTATAAGTATATCTTAAGTTTTTTTTTATATTATTTTATATAATTTAATATATTTATAATTAAGGTTATATATTATTATTTTATTTTTATATATTTTGTTATAAATTAAATTATATTATTTTTTAAAATACTTAATAAGTAAAATTTCTTTTAATAATATAACTAAGTATTTTTAAGAAATATAAGTTTTATTTTTATTTTTTTTTATATATTTTATACTTAATTATTTATAAAAATTATTTTTATATTAATAATTATAATTATTAATTATTAAGAAATAATTAAAATATACTTAAAGTTTTAATTATATATTAGTATAATTATTTCTTTAATTATAAATATATTATAAATTAATTAAATAATAAATAATTTCTTTATTTATTAAAGTATTTATAATTTTAATAATATTAAAAGTATTATTTTTAAATAAACTTTATATCTTTAAGTTTATATTTATTTATTTCTTAATAATATATAATTAAAAACTTATATTTAGTACTTAAATATTTTTTAAGTTATATTTAGATATAAATATAAATATTAAATTTTTTATTATAATTCTTATTAAAATCTTTATATATCTTAATAATATAAAAATAATTAAAATAAATTAACTTTTTTAATATAATTAATTTTTAATATTATATAAAATAAAAATATATTATAAATTTATATATTAAAAAGTAATTTAATATTATAATATACCTACTAATAAATTAAGATAAGGTAATTAAAGAAATATAGTTTTATATATAATTAAGCTATTATATTTAATGCCTTTTAATATAAGAGTTAATATTAAATAAGCTCTATAAATAATTCTATACTTAATATATTACCTTAATAAACTTATTTTTATTATTATATTAAAAATAATATATATTTAATTTAAAATTAAGATAAATAATATTAATTAAATATATTTATTATAATATATATTCTCTTCTTTTATAAAATTAATATATTAGCGCTATAATATCATAATATAATATAATATTCTTATAATTTATTAACTACATTAAGGTTAAATCTTTAATAGGTATTATAATACCTTAAGGATATTAGCTTATTAAGGCTATGAGACCTAAAAAGGCTCTTAGTAATCTCTAAGCCCTTACTAAATCTCTAGAGAATTAATTAAATTATTTTTAATTATCTCTTATTTATTAATAAATAAATATTTAATAATAATACTAAGAGGTATTATATTAAGGTTTAAAAAAAAACTTAAATACTTAGTAATATAAATTAATTATTATAAGCTATAATAAATTATAAGCCTAAGAAAAAATATTTTTTAATTAATTATAAAATAAAAGAAATATACTTATAAAAATGTTTTTATTATTTAAAATAAGTTTAAATAATAAACTAATAAATAATGAAAAAGACTTATAAGCTCTTTAATAAATAAACTATTATATAAAAATAATATAAAATTAAGGTTTAATAAAGGATTAATTAATATAATTTTAAATAATGTTTTAAGATATAAAAATAATAAGTATAATATATAAATATAATAAGTAATTTAATTAAATTACTAAGAATAAATTTATATATAATATTTAAAGTATTATTTAAAAAGTTTTTAATATTTAATATTTTTAATAATAAAATTTATAATTATTTATAATTATTTATTTTTATAATTATTATTATTTTATAATTTTATTTTACTTAAAGTTAAGATTAAAGTATTATCATTAATATCTTAATAAATTTAATATTAAATACTTTATATTTAAAGCCTTAGGTCTTAATAGCATTAAATTAATAAAGTTTATTTAAATAATTATTAATAGCTTAAATAATAAATTAAAGCTACCTCTATTTATAATAAATATCTTATATCTTAATTATTTAAAAAGGTTAAAATCTAACCCCTTTATATAATAATACTTTCTTTTAATAATAACCTTTTAATTACTTTTATAAATTTTAATTACTTAAAGAAATTAAAATTATATTTATTATACTTATAAGAAAAGATATAACTATAACTGGCTGGTAGTAACTATAATTAATTAGTAATATATTAATAAAATTATAATAAAACTCTTTTATAAAAACTTTAAATAAAATAATTATAATATTATAATTAATGCTTATTAATATACTAATTAATAAAATTAAAATAATCTTACTAAAACTATTTATAAACTTTATAAAAATACTAAAAGTACTTATAATAAGCTATAAGATATAATATTATATAAAGATCTTTAGAGTATTACATTAAGTATAAACTTTAATTATTTAATACAAGTTAAACGTATAATTATTAATTAAAATAATTTTTCTTTTACTTAGTTTTTATTTATTTAATTATAATATTAATAAATACTTAATTATATTAAAAAATACTACTTTTTCTTATAAACCTTTAAAAAATATTTTAAAAAAGGTAAAATCTTATTAATAACAAATATAAATTCCTTATAGACTTAAGGTATAATTAATATAAGATATAACTTATAATTTTTATTATAAATGTAAATACTCTTTATTATATTAAATAAGACAATTAAAAAAGTTTTATAGAAAGCTAAGACTAGGCTATTTAATCTTAGGAAATAAGAGTTATTAATAGTATAGGTTTTAGAAGGATAAGCTTTTAGAATTAGTATTAGAGTTTTATAAATATAAAAAGAGTTAGTACTAAGGCTTAATATTAGACTTAGTAATAACTAAAGGTCTATAAGTTTAATTAATTAAAGCTATTAAATTAAATATATACTACATATATGTTAGCTTTTATAAGTATATATATAATAATAGTTTTAATAGTAATTTTAATAATAAAATATTATATATATAAAAGAAAAATAAATAAATAAAACTTATTTACAATCTTCTAGAAAATTATAAAAGTAATTATTATATATAAATATATTTAAGATTATATAATTAATTTTTTAGATATAACTTATTAATATATAATAATTATATAAATTCTTAAGAAATACTTCAACTATCTTAGGTTTATATTAATAAAAGGGTTATTTATATAAGTCTTAAATAATATATATTATATTAATAATATATATAATAGTATTAGATATAACTAAGTTATATTAATAGTTAAGATAATTAATATAAAAATATCTAATAAGTATATTTTATATATTCAAATATCTTTTTAAGACTAACTGTAAGGATTAAACTTTAGTCCTATCAATCTTAGATATTAGAAGTAAATAAACTTTCCTTTAGTCCTTCCTTAGTTAGCATTCTGCTATGTCTCTCCGCCCATGACATGTCATGGCCGTCATATAACCTCTCTAACTTGAATTTCATTCGGTCATGGTGGTCTGGGTTGGCACAGACAAAAATTAGATCATACGGCGCGACTTGGATCAACATTGCTACAGTAGGGACCTCTGGGTCTTCTCAATGTCACCTCGAAAAACCTCACGGGCTAGCCAGAGTCAAGACGCCTTGGCCCAGAGGGGACCTGGGATGTCTGCATAAGGATGGAAGAAGTAGGAGTAGGCTGTCGTGGTGATGAAGACAGTGGCCGAGATGAACAGCAGGTCAAGGCCGGAGCGTACAGGAAAAGATGCGAGAGCAAGAAATCGACAATCATGATGGGCTGTTGTGGTGCTGGTGGGTGAACGAGATTCAGGGGCCAAGTTCTGTTGCTTGGGGACTTCACCAGGTGAGCACGAGAACCTGCCGAGGCGAAATAGACCTGTTATACCTGAGCATGGTGAAACTAAGGTTGGTTCTGGTTGTCTGAGTGCTATGGAAACGTTTGTGGATGAAATCTGTGCGGGGCAGACTATAGTCTAGTGGTCGAAGATCGCGGTGGGCTCACCCACATTAAGTCCGACCGGGGCCCATTGCCGTCGCAACGATGCACCCCGCAAGATCGATTGCGTGAATGCGGGGAAAGTAGTGCATGTGGCCCCACGTAAAAGCAAGACTAAGTCCGCCTGGCTGGTCCCACGACAATCCGACTTCTCCTCCATACCTGCTCCTCCAGCTTCGCTGATGCAAACCCACCAAGCATCCCGCAATTCAGGCCCCTGACCCGCATCAATGTCCGACGGAGAGCTCGATGCAAAGCCGGCGTATTCGTGCCCGATATGCCACAAGCGGTACAAGCGGAGCGGCCACCTCGCCCGCCATGTCACCACCCACAGCATCGCGAGGCCGTTCCCGTGTTCATGGTGCGGCAGCTCGTATCAACGGGCTGACGTGCTCCGCCGCCATGCTCTGACTTGCCTGGGCCGCGAGACTCTTACTGGCAAGGCCACTGTCGCGTCGCGCCGGCGTCGGGCTTGTGACTCCTGCGTCAGGCAGAAGAAGGCCTGCACTGACGGTATACCATGCAGTAACTGTCGCCGCAAGTCCCTCGAGTGTATCTCCTCCCACCTGACCGAGCAGGTGGGGACCATACCTGGCCAAGCTGGATGCTCGCTGGACCTGAACAACAGCCCTGGGGGCAGTCAAACCATGGCCCCGCCTGACGCCGATCCTCTGATGCCTCCTGTGGCGCCTCCTGTGGTGCCTTCATTCGCCTTGGGCAATACCATACCCTTCGCATATCTCGGCAGCTCTCTTTCAGCCTCTGACCTTTTCGCCGGTGACCATGCCAACAACGAAAATTGGGTCAACTTTCTGAACTTGGCGGCTGATACGTTGCCACCAGACTTGCCTGAGCCGAACGACTACTCGTTCCACTTCCTAGACAACTTTACTAGCAGGACTGGGTTGGTTGAATCATTTGATTGTGGGACTGAAATGCAGCGCCACCAAGTTGTCTCGGTATTCTCGCAAGACTTGACGAAACCAACCATTGGACTGCCTGTGACAGATGCTGATGTGGCATCAACAAGTCCAACTGCGCTCCACACCCCAAGGCTCCAAGACAGCCTGGCCCTGAAAACCTACGAAATCCTCCTTCGAATCAAGGATATCATCACAAAGAAGCCCAGGAACAGCTCCATCACGCTGCAGTGGTCTACTGGTTTAGAGCAGCGCTGCCTGCGGTTCTTTTCGCCAAACAACATCAGAAAGTTCCTGGCCCTATATTGGGAAATATGGCATCCGAATGTCAATTTCGTTCACCGACCATCTTTTGACTCAGCCAGTGCTAAGCCAGCGCTTGTTGCGGCCATGACTCTGATTGGTGAGAAAACATTCATTCTATCTGTTCAACTCCTTGTCTTGCCGTGGTGGGGCTCTTAGCTAACATCTCATAGGAGCCTCCGTCTCACCGGATGTTGTTGATATTGAGCAGGCAAAGCAATGGTACAACTGCATTGAAGAAATGGTCTTCACTGATGAAGATTTCTGCAGTGATAGCCGATTGACTGATCATACGACTCCTTGGATCCCAAGTCGCAACATGCGCGAAATCGAGGCTTTGCAGGCGGCATACATGGTATGCCTTTATCAAAACTGGGAGGGGACAGATGCTAGTAAGCGACGAATTCGCCGATATCGTTTCAGCACTGTTGTGTCGGTAATATGCATCCTTCCTGAAATTCGCGTTGGGATTGACACGTGCTATAGGTGGCACGAGATATTGGCATCATGTCTGCCAGACATGCAGACTACAGTATGGTGAGCCTGTACGAGTTTGATTGGAAAGACTTTGTGTCGAGGGAACAACTCATACGGTGAGCCTAACTTGTCCAAGCAACTCAGGGTTGTATCGCTGACTTACGTACCGCGGCCTATAGAATCTTCCTCTGGATCTTCCTACTTGACAATGCGTTTGTTATATTCAACAATTTGCCTCCTAGGATGGTCATTCGAGAAATGGCCATGCACATGGCTTGGCCAGAGGCTCTATTTCAGGCAGCCACTGCTGACGAGTGTGCTCAACAACTTCAGGTTTGGCTTAGGCGGTCTGTCTTGACTAACATGACCGTCTGCGATGCAGTGAACATCTTTTGCAACAGCAACATGGAGCCGGATACTCGGCTGCAGTTTGCGGATCTCGGACCTCTCAATCTGTTCACAATTGTTTCCGGTAAGGGCTTTGATCACACCTAGTATGTTTTGCCTCATTAATGCCTTCGTAATAGCGTTCCACTCTCTATTATTCCTAAGGCAAAATGCCTTCGCTACTGAAGATTGCACAACTATCCGCAACGGTCTCGCGATTTGGAAGTCGGTATGGGAAATGTATGCGGACCAACTTTCGTGCAGTCCACCACATGCGATGGTAAAGACAGAGAACTGCTCTCCAGGGATCAATATGTGGAAGCGAATTGGGTTCATGCGCCACTCCCCCGAGTTTTGGCTCCTAGCAACGGTCGTCGTAGATCGCATCTCGAGCACTTCAGACATGCAGTGGGGAATGGGGACGGCCATGGTCGGCGACAGCGGCAGTGGCAGCGGCACATTAGCCGAGCCGATCCTTGCAGTTATCGACCAGACAAGCATGCGTCAGGTCAATGACCTAATCACAGAGTTCCAAAATGTACAGTTACATTAGGCGCTAGCTAGAGTGGTGACTACCGGAAAGCGATGTGGGAATGTGGAGGTATCCCACATCAACTCCGACAAGTACCATAGTACATCGGCAATGAAGCGCTTCAGATTAAAGACCCCGCGCTTGCTTGGTCTATAATAGACTTGCATCTCGGTCCAGGCCATCTCTCCATGCAACTGCCCTGACCTTTTTTCTGCTTGTCCCATTCAATGCCATCATGTTTAACACACACACAATCCAGTTGTTGTTGCTGCTCCTTGCCGCCGCCTTCGTGCGGTTGTTGTTTGTTGGAAGAAGACCAAAGAACTTTCCCCCGGGCCCGCCCACTCTTCCTATCCTCGGAAATATCCATCTAGTAACAATCGGCAAATGCCTTTACGCTTCGCGAAATACCGGACACTGATGATTCCCAGATGCCAAAACGGGACATCCACCTGCAGCTCCAGAAGTGGGCAAAGCAGTACGGACCGGTGTACAGCCTGATACTAGGTACACAGACCCTTGTGGTGCTGTCGAGTGATCAGGCAGTCAAGGATCTGCTTGATCGCAGGAGCAGTCTGTACTCGCACCGGCAGGAAATGTACATTGGCCAGAAGTTGGCCAGTGGTGATCTTCGACTGCTCATGATGGTTCGTTGCCATATTCTTACCACATGCCTGTCGTCTTCCTCTGCGAAGAGTGGCGCTAACATAGAACCTGGGTGTTTAGGGTTATGGTCCAACTTGGAGATCGGTAAGTTATATGAGAGGCATCCGCTACCCCGATGTGCGGCTACTTACAAGTGGAAACTAGTTCCGCAAAATGGTACATGGGCTTTTGAATTCCCAAGTATCAAAGGAGTACGTGCCGTACCAGGATATGGAGAATAAGCAAATGCTTCATGACATGGTTGTCCAACCAGAACAGTTCCTAGGCAACATTCGACGGTATTCCAATTCTCTCACAACGACCATGGTGTTTGGCTGGCGGACACCCATGAACAATGACAAAAAGTTGATCCAGCTGTTTGAAGGCTTCTCCGAATTCGCAGACCTCAACCAGACTGGTGTTGCTGCTCTCCTCGACTCCTTCCCAATGCTGCGGAAACTTCCAGAGTTCTTTCTGCCCTTGCAGCAGAAAGCTAGGGACCTACACCGGAAAGAGAAGGCTCTCTACTTGAGCCATTGGCTCGAGGCTAAAGAGAAATGTGCAAATGGTACCATCAAGCCATGCTTCTGCATAGGTCTGACAGAGGCACAGAAGAGAGATGGCTTTTCCGACCAGCAAGCCGCCTACATCTCTGGTACGTTGCTTGAGGCTGGGTCTGATACCACGTCCAACACGCTCTACGCCTGGGTGCAGGCGATGCTCTTGTACCCCGATGTCCAGAAGGCGGCCCAGCAAGAGATAGATGATGTTGTTGGCGATGACCGCCTGCCGTCTATTGATGACCAGGACCGCCTTCAATATGTGCGCATGTGCATGAAGGAGACGCTCCGCTGGATGCCAACAACCATCCTCGGTGCCGTTCCTCACGCTGTGACGCAGGATGACACTTATAACGGCTTCTTGATTCCCAAGGGTGCTGGCGTTCTCAACAATGTATGGTCTATCCACATGGATGAGGATCGTCACCCAGAACCCCGTCGATTCAACCCCGAACGATACCGATCTGACACCCTCAGTCTGGGCGACTCAGCCTCTAGCGGCGACCCCGCCAAGCGCGATCAGTTCACCTTCGGTGCCGGCCGACGCATATGCCCTGGTATTCATGTTGCCGAGCGCAGCTTGTTCCTCGGCATCTCGCGCATGCTTTGGGCCTTCAACATCGAACCAGCTCTGGATGAGGCCGGTGAGCCCGTCCTGCCTGACCCGGATAAGTTGACTCAGGGATTCGTGTGTATGCCTGAGGAGTTCCCGGCCAAAATTACACCGCGATCCGAGGCGAAGAAAGCAAAGGTCATGCAGGATTGGGAAGATGCTCGAAGTCATTTCCTTGACCCTACGACGATGCAGTGGTTGGAAACGCCACTAGAGAAGCTTCCCGTTAGCATGAGAAATTGATATATCTTGTATGCATAGTTGGTTTTGTAAGATCGTCGCAATACTATCACTCCTTTTCTTGGAATCTCTTCTCAGGGCCGCACTAGCAAAGAAGCCGTAACAATACGATCAAGGACGAAGCTTACCCTACAATAACTCAGAATAATGTGATGACTGAAATATCAAGAAGAAGCCGTGGCAGTCAGAGGGTTCCGGGGATATAATTTGTGTATTCAGTAAAACACCATGGAGAAGAGGGGATTCTCGGTTAGGATTTGAATTGGACGCAATTTCTTTCAGTTGGGGAACATCTCTCTGCCATAAAAAGACAAATATCTCTACCTAAGATCAAGCGTACACTTGCTTATAGTTCGATGGGGTTTTCATTCCACAGAATCACTGCCTTGATGGCCAATCCACCAACTACATCGGCAATGGCTTTCTCATGATCTTGGATGCTGTAATAGGTGATCAGCCTTTCAAGAGGTAAGAGTCCCTGAGAGTGCAAATCGATCAAGTAAGGGATGAACTGTAGCCTATCCGTTAGACTACCATCATTACGCAGATGAGCACAGGGGCTTGAACGACATGTTTAGACTTACCTTAGATGGATTGCTATCCCCCTCAGAACAGCCCACGTATTCCTTACCATAAGTCAGGTGGCTCATAATGTCTATCTTGGCCTGAGAGTTGCTGCCTGGCGCACCGACGGTGGCCGCCCTCCCTTTCGTTCCCAGGGCCGCCACCATCTTCTCAACGACGGCCGGGACGCCGGTACAGTCAACGGCATAGTCGACACCAACTGGAGGGCAGATTTCTTGAATCTTGTCGACGACGCGCTGGTCTGAGCCAAGAATGCTGTGTGTGGCGCCGAGCTCCGTGGCCAGCTCTAGTCGACCAGGTTGTAGATCAATGGCGATGATAGTCTTGGCCTGGCATAACTTAGCTGCCATTACTGCCGCCATGCCAACAGCGCCCACGCCAAAAACAGCTACCGAGCTGCCAGGTTTGACCCGGAGGGTGTTCAGGACTGCACCCACGCCCGTCTGAATGCCGCAGCCCAATGGAGCAAAAAGATTCAGGGGAGTCTCGGGTGCAACCCTGACTAGGCAAGACTGGTGTGCCACCGTGTGTCTGGCAAAGGAGCTCTGCCCAAAAAAGGAGCTAAAAAGGTTTTTTTTCTGACCTGCTGCGGTTGAAAACATTGCCGATGACCCATCAGGACGCTTGCCACCAAAGTTTCGGTTATTGAAGTTACAACAGTATGCTGGCTGGCCTGATACACACCATGGGCATGATTCGCAGTGTGAAAAGGACATCAAGACCTTGTCTCCTTTCACGACCGAAGTGATAGCGGAGCCAACGTCAAGAACTACACCGGCACCTATTCCCAGAAGTGAGTTGTTAACAAGTCTGCGTCGTGAACATGTATGTGGGTGAGGCCATTGCCTACCTTCGTGGCCGAGCACAGCGTTCGGCCCGCATGGTAGCTTGCCGTTGGCACACGAGATGTCAGTGTGACACACGCCAAAGGCATGGACTTGGACGAGAGCTTCATCGGGCTGAAGCGCATCTAGCGATATCTCCTGAAGTTCGAATTGGCCGTTGAGTTCTGGCACGACAAGGGCGGTAGTGGTTCCAGACATAGCGGGCGGCTGACGGTGTGAATATGTCATTGAATTGTCTGCGTAATTGGTACATCCAGAACAATCCCCTTCAGTAGGCGGCAGTGCTGTGGTATATGATTTCTCGCCAACGCAACTAATAATGGCGATTTACCGAGTCTTAATCCCGGTCGGAGCGCCATGTGGGTGACGCTTGCGACCATCCAGTTATAAAACGTTCGCGGGGTTGGAGTTGCCAACGCGCTAAATTAGTCCGTCGAGTACTTCCCGCTCTCCCGAGTTCGTGCGGACCTCTGCAATGTCACTCGCCCCACTTATCTAAGTTACCCTAGAGGTATATAAGGGGTATGAAAATTTTAATATAAGAAGAAATTAATATAATGTTATACCTTAAATACTATTAAATTATTTTAATATTATTAATAAGCTCCTCTCTAATTATAAATAAAATATAAGATATTATTTTATATAATATAAGCTTTTTTAATAAATAGCATAGGTATTATATCTAGCCTAATAGTTTAACTTAGATATTTTATTAACAAAAATTAAATTTAAATAGTTTTTTATAAACTTATATTTTAATAAGTTATTATTATTATTTGACTTTATGCTACCTAAAATAGGGATCAAAGTATTAGGAGCTTATAGTATAAATAGCCTAAAAATATATAACTTTTAACCCTAACTAGGACCTGTTTGGAGTGTTTTTTAACTATAATAAAAGGTAGATTATAAGGCATGACGCTGTAACTAGGGCCTTTTTTTAGCCTCTTATCTTCTCTATAGGTAGCCTTATAGACCTAGAGACTGCTAAGACCTATTAGAAGCTCTAGGACCTTATTGGCCCTTTTATAGCTAATTAGCTAGACTCCTTTATAAGCCTTGCCCTTATAAGAACTAGGGCTACCTTAGCGGCTTTTATAGCCTGAGATCCCTCTAGTGACTTAGCTAGGTCTTATTAAAATACCCTTAGAAGGTCTTCCTAAGGCTAATTCCTTTTCTTTTTTTATCTTTTATTTTTTATCTTTTATTTCTTATTTCTTATATCTTTTATATCTCTTGTATCTCTTTTCTCGCTATATCTCTTTCTCTTAGCTATATATTATAGATCCCTTGGCTCTAGCAAGGGGTCAAAGTACTACTAAAAGCAGAGGGCAGATAGCTAACTCTGGCAGCTATCTCGTTAAAAGAAACATAAGTCATAATATAAAAGAGGCATATAAAGGTAATCTAAAGTCTAAGTTGCTAATCCTATCTAATAGCTGCTGGATTTGACTATTATAGAGCAAGACTCGTCACGTGGGGTACCCCTCTGACTAGGGTATGTAATACTATATCTTTTTTCCCTAGTTATATCTTTTTCTTAGTTATATTTTTTTTTCTTAGTTATATTCTTTTACTTTTATCTCTCCCTTACTTTTCTTTCCTAGAAAAATCTCCTTTTTTTACCTTATAAGCTATATCTTTAGCTATGTAAAATACCTTATTCCTAAGAAGGTCTTTTATAAATAAAATTCTAGAAAAATAAGCTTATAAGATATAAGCCTAGGATTTTACTACCCTATATATTAGCTTATGCGCTTTCTTATAAAAAGCTTACC